>JAGFNQ010003978.1:923582-1002773 GCA_024364735.1 Boesenbergia rotunda | reverse complement strand
TGACCGGAGGAACGTGGGTCGCCACGTTCTCGTAAATTGTTAATGCGTCGACCGGACAACCGTGGTTAGTTGAGGGGCGTGGATCGCCACGCACCCGACTCTTTTAACGAGGCCCTCTGGCTGGGCAAAGCACTATAGAGGAGCGTGGGCGCCACGCATCCCGACTAGTCATTGACATGACGAAGGGTCGGGCGGATGCAGATTTGACGGAGGAACGTGGGCCGCCACGTTCTCGTAAATTGTTAATGCGTCCGACCGGACAACCGTGGTTAGTCAATGAGAGGTGTGCTGAATACATTTGGGCGGGAGAGCGTTTGCCTTGAGTCGCAAGAAATGTGGAGTGCCACGCGTCCCTAGACGATTTTCTCGTGATTGCCCGAGTCAGTCAATTAATGGAGACGCGACATTCTAAGTCGAATGAGGCGATGTGATATACCCGATGCGACCGGCGCCTTAACGGCCTCACCTCCGCTTTAATGATTCGAGCCACGTGGCGCTCGCTGGTTGGCCGATCGGGATGCGATTTCTCTCCATGATTACGAGCTTTTAATGGCCATTAACGCGCGTAATTCTTTCCGCCACGCGGCAGCTTCCGGCTGGCCGACACGACGACGCGCCCTGTCGCCGATGCAGGCGGCGTCAGCACCTGCGGCGCGTCTTCTCGAGACTGATTCGTGGGACGCTTCAATGGCCTGGATGAGGCGATCTCCGTACACGTGGATCGCCATCGGACGGTCTCCCTTCTTTCGGCCTAACTATAAATAGGCCTTCCTCTTCGCCGAAACCCTTATTTGTCTCTCCCACTGTTCTCCTCTAACTCCGGTGCTTCTCGCTGCTCGCCGCCGTCTTCGCGTGTCGCCGTCGCCCCTCGTGCTTCTCCGCCGGTTAATCCTTTCCACCCTCACCTACGGTCAGATTCTCCCCTTTTTCTTCCCTTTCTTTCTGCTCCATGGCTGCCCCCGCATGGTACACGTCCGTCGAGTCTAGCCTTTACGACCGAGACTGCCTCCGACCTCCGATTGGCCTACAATATCCCGGAGAACTATCGCATCGTCGTCCCTAACCAAGGCCCGACCGACCCCACAAGCCCCCGGCCGGCTTCTTTGTGTTTTTCCGGGACCAGCACATGTCTGGCCTGCGTTACCCTCTTCATCCCTTTATTGTAGAGTTCTGTAAACTTCTTCCACGTGCCTATCTTTCCAGCTCTCTCCCAACGCCATTCGCATATTGTGCAACATAATAGTTCTCTTTACCCCTTTACCGAGTCCCCCTCCCGGCCGGAGTCCTTTATTTCTTTTATTACCCGAAGAAACAGGAGGCCGGGAATTTCTTTCTCCAAGCCCGGCCAAATTATCCATAGTGGAGAATATTCCTTCCTCGAATAAGGGATGGAAAACCCATTTCTTCTTCATAAGCCCCCCGACCGGCCCCGGGTTCCCGATCGGATGGGTTGAAGACCTGCCCCTTATAGCTCCCTTAAAAAAATTTTAAATCAGACCCCCTTATTTACCCTGCTGGTTTCTCGACTCGGGGGCCTCCGCTTTGACGGCATGAAACTTCTTAATGACGCCGTCTTGTACCTATTTGGGCTGAGCCGAGTGCCTGCCGCCCCTGCCCGGCACCTTCGGTTAGGTCCTTTTTTTGTTTCGTACTCCTTTCTCCCTAACTTAATATCTTCTGATTTTGCAGCCGAGATGATGTGGGAAGCGGCCCTTGATGAGATCATGGGCCTGGCAGACGAAGAGGTAAATGCCCGGGCGGCTGAAACAACTGCGTCTGCGCCAGGCCCGGTCTGCGCCGAACAACCTACGATTCCTGAGAGCGCGGAGCCCGTTGCTTCCGCTCCTTCTGCCCGACCAGCGGCGACCGGTTCGCTGCGGAGCCGGTCGGCTCATCGAAAACTCCTGCCTCTGCAAGATCTTCCGGCAAGCAGAAGGCTCAGCCTTCCATGCAGAAGTCCCGGCCTTCCAAGCGGAAGGCCAGCGCTTCTATCCGTATAGAGGAAACCGACGGAGGTAGGTCGGTCCTCTTCTGATTCTCCCGACCCGCAACCTTTGAAGAGGCGCCCGAGGACTTCTGCGTCGGGCTCTCAATCTCAACCTGCAGAGGCTACTGGCGCCCGGCTAGAGCCGAGCCGGTTCGGCTGGCTCACCGGATTCGCCTCGCTCGGGAGGGACGCCGCTCGCAGCCGTGTGCCTATGGCGTATATCTTCTCCCCTCCGGTCGACCCAGCGACCCCTAGTGAAGTCCAGCAGCGGCTTACCCTTTACGGGGAATTGGCCGACTGCTGGGAGCAGGGTATGAGGGAGGGGACTTCCAGACCCCCGATCCGACTGGCCGATCAGTTCTTTCAGGACGCTACTCATGTAAGTCTGATGCTTTGATGCTTAATCAACTTGCTCCTTTCTAACACTTTTATTGTAGTTTTGGGTCTCCTGCTCGACCGTCGCCTATTCCTTGGTCATCAACGCCAGGGACCGCCGAGCGGCCGAACGGCGGCTCGAGGAATTGGAGCTCCGCCAGGCGCACGCTAACTTACCGGCTGGCGAGGAGGGTACAGCTATACTCCGCTCGGAGATACTGGACCTTAAGGAAAAACTCCGTTCCGCCGAGGCGCTGCTGACGGAGGAAACCACCCGAGCGGAGGCAGCCGAGCGGGCGTATGCCCGATCTTCCTCCCTGCACGCAACCCTTGAGCAGGAGAGGAAGAAGGCTCTGGTCCTGCAGCGCCGTGCCCGATTGGACCTCGACAAGAAGGCTGCCGAGGCCCAAGCCTTGAAGGCGGAGCTAGACAAGCTGATGAAGTCTTCGGAGGAGCTCCGGGCGGCCCTGAACGAAAAAGAGCAGGAGCTGGCGACTCGGGAGTCGGACTTACATGCCAAGGAGAAGGCTTTGGACGTACGGGGAGACGAGCTCCGCTTGTCTGAAGGACTACTGGCCTCTCAATCCATTGCCCTGGAGGAGAAGGACAAGGAGTTAGCTAACCTCCGGGCGGAAATTGACAGCCTGAAGCTGCATCAAGCAGGTGAGCCCGCCCGGATGGACGCACATCGCCTGGCTTACATCAACTCTAAAGAGTTCGGCAAGCAGCTGGGCCAGCGGACGTTTGATATGTTCCAGATGGGCTTAAACAGCGCCGTTCTGCAACTTCAAGAGAGCGGCCATCTGCCTGCCGACCTTCCTGCCAATGTCGTCCAAGTCAGCCGGGTTAAGGAGCTACTCCCAAAGGACTTCTTCCAGCCTTTTACTTAAATTTTAATCATGTACTCCTGAGCCGCCGGTTGGGGCTCGCTTTTTTGTAATGCTTCCGAGCCAATAGCAATGAACTGCCTTTTCCTTCTAAGTGTTATTTTAGATAATGACTAAGCAGATTTTGTTGATCGACTAGCCGGGTGAGGGACATGAATCACCTTAACCCCGACCAGAGAGCCGAATTACACGTAGGAAAAATAGCTGTGCAAGTTAAACGATTGGTTGATCTGACGGAGGGGTGTGGGTCGCCACACGCCCGGTCGGGGGACCAAATCAATTTAGGAAAATGTCTAAGTTAGCCAGATGGTTGGTCCGACTGAGGGGTGTGGATCGCCACACGCCCGGTCGGGGAACCAAACCAAGTTAGGAGAATGGCTAAGTAAATTAGCCGGCTGGTCGGTCCGACTGAGGAGTGTGGGTCGCCACACGCCCGGTCGGGGAACCAAACCAAGTTAGGAGAATGACTAAGTAAATTAGCCAGATGGTTGGTCCGACTGAGGGGTGTGGAACGCCACACGCCCGGTCGGGGAACCAAACCAGCCTATACATAATGTAAGGCTTCCCAGGCTTCTGGAGGGGCCAATCTTCCACGTGGGCCGCCACGCTTCCGACCGGGAACCGAACCATGCTTCCGAGTGGGCTGACGCTGCTAGTCAGCAACCGACTCAGGCTTCCGAGGGGAGCCGATCTTCTGCGTGGGACGCCACGCATCCGATCAGACCCCGCTTCAGGCTTCCGGATGGGCCAATCTTCCACGTGGGCCGCCACGCTTCCGACTGGGAACCAGTCCAGGCTTCCGAGTGGGCTGACGCTTCCGGTCAGCAACCGACTCAGGCTTCCGAGGGGAGCCGATCTTCTGCGTGGGACGCCACGCATCCGATCAGACCCCGCTTCAGGCTTCCGGATGGGCCAATCTTCCACGTGGGCCGCCACGCTTCCGACTGGGAACCAGTCCAGGCTTCCGAGTGGGCTGACGCTGCTAGTCAGCAACCGACTCAGGCTTCCGAGGGGAGCCGATCTTCTGCGTGGGACGCCACGCATCCGATCAGACCCCGCTTCAGGCTTCCGGATGGGCTAATCTTCCACGTGGGCCGCCACGCTTCCGACTGGGAACCAGTCCAGGCTTCCGAGTGGGCTGACGCTTCCGGTCAGCAACCGACTCAGGCTTCCGAGGGGAGCCGATCTTCTGCGTGGGACGCCACGCATCCGATCAGACCCCGCTTCAGGCTTCCGGATGGGCCAATCTTCCACGTGGGCTGCCACGCTTCCGACTGGGAACCAGTCCAGGCTTCCGAGTGGGCTGACGCTTCCGGTCAGCTACTAACTCAGGCTTCCGAAGGGAGCCGATCTTCTGCGTGGGACGCCACGCATCCGACCGGACACCTCTTCAGGCTTCCGGAGGGGTCAATCTTCCACGTGGGCCGCCACGCTTCCGACTGGGAACCAGTCCAGGCTTCCGAGTGGGCTGACGCTTCCGGTCAGCTACTAACTCAGGCTTCCGAAGGGAGCCGATCTTCTGCGTGGGACGCCACGCATCCGACCGGACACCTCTTCAGGCTTCCGGAGGGGCCAATCTTCCACGTGGGCCGCCACGCTTCCGACTGGGAACCAGTCCAGGCTTCCGAGTGGGCTGACGCTTCCAGTCAGCTACCAACTCAGGCTTCCGAAGGGAGCCGATCTTCTGCGTGGGACGCCACGCATCCGCCATTGTTAATTCACGTCGCCGATGCATTATGTCCATGATTTGTATGCGTATGTGATCCACCATAGCCACAATAGGGAGATAACGAGTTGGTTTAACCCAATTATTCCAACACTCGACCATGTTATTATTCATAACACCCCATCTATCACCAAGAAATAAAGCATTTGCCCAACTTTGTGGCTGGGAATATACAATAAATCCTATGGCAAGTGGCATGGAGTCTATGATATTTTTTATATGTTGTTCATGCTCTTGCAAAGATGGAGCATATGCAGCTTTCTTGAATACCGAAGACCAGTGTTTTTTGTTATATTTTGGATAACTTCACATTACTTATATTGACCAAAAAAACCTTTTTTATTCAAAACATGTATTAAAATTAAATTCAAATTCAAATTCAAAACAAAAGTAGGGTTTTAATTACCTGCTTCACAAAATTATCCACTAAATGCCTCAAACAATACGCATGGTGACTACCCACAAATAGTTGCTCAACTGCCTTCATAATCCCAGGGTGTCTATCGGAGAAAAATGTGAACTTATTGAATGAAATACTTTGATATGAAAGTAGCACACTTCTCAAAAGATAACAAAACCATTCCCAATTATCATCATTCTCTGCATCCACTACCGAATAAGCAATTGTGAAAAGATCATCATTGGCATCCTTCGACACAGCAACTAGGATACTACCTTTATACTTATTCTTTATATGAGTCTCATCCAAAAAAATCAACGGCCTACAACCAGTAACAAAACCAACTGCACATGCATGAAAACAAATGAATAGCCGTTTAAATTTATTAGTTACAGGATCAACCTCACACTCAGTAATACTGTCAGGATTTGTTTCTCGAATAGCATGACAATACCATCTTAACCTATCGTAGCATCTCGTCTTTGTACCATGAATATCATGCATCGCTAATTCCTTGCCTTTCCATACTTTGCGATAGTCTAACTCTACCCCATAATCTCTTTGCAAGTCTTTTTGAATTGTACAAGGGCGATAAGAGGGCTCTTCTCTCAATTTTTCTTTCACCACATTAGCAATCCAAGTTGCATCAGCTTTAGGATGTCCTCTAGTACGTAGATTATTCTCGCCACATGTATGCTGCAGGTTACATTTTCGGATCCCAAATATATCATCTGCTTTATATTTTGAAGCATAAATTCTCCATCCATAACTCCTTTCACTACAAATAGCAATGACCTTCTCGCTGTCATTTTTTCTATATAAAAATGATCGTCTTGTAGCAACAACATAGTTTTTAACACATCTTCTAAAATCAGCAGCATCCGTGAATGTTTGCCCTTCACCATGAATGCAATTAATCCAAGCATCTATAGTATTCGGCAACAAGGTGTGTTCAATCTCCTCATCACTCCTAGATTGTGTCTGTTCCTCCTCAACCCTTACCAGTTTGATACAAAATTATTAAGATGAACCACACACAAATAAGTATAAAATAAGGACATACCATACATACATAATGAAAGCTATTGAATTTAAATAAGATTAGTAGTGTCAAATAAACCATATCATATGCACTTATGCTAGAAGTAACATAACATATTATAAAAACAAAAATATGAAATGCTTACCTCTCCAAATTTAGGTTGTCAATGTATGCATTTCTAGTCTCTACCCTCAAATCGAGCATACTGAGCTTCAAACACATATGAAGATGTATCATATTCAGGACATCATCATCGTCATTCAAAGTCACGTACATCTTATGCTGTGGCGCTATGTATTGCAGAATCATAGATTCAGGAGTAATCTCCGCACATTTTTTGCCAAGACTCACAAATATATCCAGCAAACTACAACCACTGAAAATTGAAATCACAAACAACTCATTCTTGCACTTACAACTACCCAAAAATGCAAGGTTGCAAGGCCCAATACCAGATTCCATTTTTCGACCTAATCCACAAAAATATAACATTTTAATCAAATATAAACTGAAGATCAATATTCATATAAACTGAAGATTAATGTAACACAGAATTCTTTCTCCATCAACCAAATATTGGCCATCAACTCGACAATCAACCAAAAACACACGAAAATCCCACAATCAACCAACAACTAAACGCAAATCTCATTGAATACACATAATCAAAAAAACAAAATGCAAATCTCATGGAATCATTCAATCAAAAAAGATCAAACTCAGACTCACTGATAAAGGTGTGACCGCCTCTTTAAGTTAGGCCTACAATGCGAGGCGTTACCAGTTTGGGTTGCGGGCGGAAAAATGAGCTGAAAAATTGTGATTCCCTCTTTGAGTTACGGCAAGAAGGCGTGGCGCTACCAGTTGGGGCTTCAACCGAAAAAATGAGCTGCAAAGGTGTGATCGCCTCTTCGATTTTGGCTTCCAATGCATCAACGTCGGCTTTGTTCGTCAGATTTTAGAGAAGGAACACGAAGGTGAGTTAGGGCAGGCAATGCAGTTGGTGGTTCGGGCGGAAACTTTGAGCTACCTACGTATAAGTTTTAATTAAATTCATGGGCAATTAGGTAAATACACATTTTCAAGGGAGTTGTAGTTGGGCATCAGGTTTTGGCAGGGAGTTGAAACTCATTTGCTCTGACCTGGGGACTGAATGCAGATGTTGACCTGCTATGAGGGATTTTAAGCCAATTTCCCGAATCTTTAAAAAGATACTTTATTTTCAAAAAATAAAACTCATCGCATAACCAAGTATATCCTTATCCAAATAATATTATAGTAATTATTTTATAATTATTATAAAATATTAAGATTAATCAATTTAATCAAAAATTTATGCATAAAATGCATTTATATTAAAGAACTATCAAAATTAAAATCACTATAGAATTATTAAAATTTTAATTTGATTTCGATCCAATTAATAAAAAAATCTTTATCTAAATTTTTCTATGTATAGTATGCTTATCAAATTGAATTTTTAAAAAATAAATTATTTTAGTGATTATTATAAAAATATTTTTGATATGAGAAATATGAGCGCTCTTTAATTTTTTTAAAAAAAATTGATTTAAAATTTTTTATTTATTGAATCGTATCCATTATCAATACTGCTAGATCACAATTCATTAATGGTAATTCTGTTTGTTTGAAGCAATTCTTGAATTTTATTTCTCCATTCGATGAGTGTAAAGCTTATATGCAACTTATATGTTAATTTATAATATACGAATTTGTTGTTGCGGACAAATTTGATAAAGTGATCTAATTATTATATTAATTATGGATTTGTGATATTAAATGTCGATCTTACTCGAGCCTGAGATATATAAGGGTACCCATTATGATCCGCTGTGTTTTTAAGGATCTTTCAGGCGACATCGAGACGATTAATTCGGATTTAGTTTTATCGTTAATTTGTTTAATTTTGTGCTATGAACATTGATGACAACAAAATACTATGAAGAATTATATATTCGTATTTATTTGATTGCGTGAACTTAAAATAATTCCCTGAATCCAGCAGCAATCTCTTCTTCCTTCAACTGTTTAAAATGCGAGGAAACAGAAAGCAAACGTAGTTCATAGAGAGTGTAGAAGACATGCTCTCTACTTTTCTCTGGTCCAAAGAAGTGCGAGAAGGAAACGACACAGCAAGAAGATCCAGCCGAAAGATCAAATCCAAGACCACCATCCTCCATGGCAATTCAGTTACTCGGTGAAGCCTGCAAATTGTTAAAGTCATCTGTCTCTGAAAATAACATCAAGCATCGAAATAACTTTCAGATTTTCCAAAAATATTTTTATTTGTCATTTTATCCACCCTCCTGTTAATTATTTTAGTACTACATTCAAAGAACATTATTAATATGGTGTTTGATTTTAGAGTTTATACAACATCATTGAAAATCAACGCCATAGTGATACTGATTTAAATGCAGATCATGATGATTGACGGGAGGAGTAAAATAGAAAACAAACGCTTCTTTAACAAATCTGAAAGTTAGATGAATGGTCGATCGATTGCTGAAACCTTTAGACTCACCCCGACTGAAGTGGCACTGCTGCAAACTGCACACTTCACTGATCTCGCTGCTCCATATTGATACATCAAAAGCATCTGGCAACTTCCACAGTTGGCATACGCTACTTGAATTGCTGTATCGATTATCATACGATCGATCTCTATAATTATTAGCATGAAATGCAAGGATTGGAAGTTTCAACTACTACTGTTTATATATGCAACTACTTAGCGTTTACTAGAATCCACTAAAGTACTCTGATCCTGCCCTATCTTTGGCACCATACGGACAGCCAACGTGGCAAACGACCTGGCCAACTATGGGGTCCAAGTCATTGTACGGGTAGCCAGCTTAACACCCTAGCCGGGCCCAGGGTCCCCGCCGGTTGGTCGGACTCGGCGGCTGGTTAGAATAAATATAGCTGTTCAGCCGGCCGGCCACCTTAAGGCTTACACGCCTCGTCTATCCGGGTATTTCCGCCCGGCCGACCATCTTAAGGCTTACACGCCTCGTCTATCCGGGTATTCCTGCCCGGTCGCATTAATGCTTACACGCCTTACTCATCCGAGTGCATCCGCCCGGCTGTCCTTTATACTCAGGCTGGAAATCCAGCCGGGCGGGCCATCCTTGTGTCCGCTCGGGCACTCTCTCGGAATCCCCCTGGGGTACAGACCGAATACACCTGCACCAGCTGCAGATAACAGGCTATCACCATTCGTGCGAACTGACACTCCGATTTACCGAACCCTGTCTTTGTCCTCACATAAGACAAACAGTATACGACAGAATGTTAGTTACAAAACGACCTACCCATACCATATCTTCTGAACCTGTCAGAAGATCCTGACACAGGTCATACTCAAAACGACCTAGCCATACCATATCTTCTGATCCTGTCAGAAGATCCTGACACAGGTCATACCCAAATCGACCTAACCATACCATATCCTCTGACCCTGTCAGAAGACCCTGACACATGTCAAACTTGGTCCTTTTCCCCGGCTATATAAGCCGCTCCCCTCCTCATTATCAGGTACGCATACACGCGCGAAACCTCTCGTCTCCAGTGCTCCATTATTTTTCTTGTTCATCGGAGTACTGACTTGACCGTCGGAGTGCCTTGCCGGGACGTCTCCCGGCTAGGTTGCTAACGGTCATCTTCCTCCCCAGGTCCACCTTCATCCGGTCGAGGGTTCATCCGGCGGCACCTGCTTCCGACCATTCGGAGGACACCCCACGCCCGCTGCCATTCTGCGCGAGGACATCCAGTCATCGTCCACGTCACGCCCCTCTACGCCGTCATCCGGTTGCGGCTCCATCGCGCTCGGCGACAGGATCATACTCTTTATCAGAGAAGGACAGATCGAATAACTAATTCTGTTTCTGCTCACCCTCCAGGGCCAGGTTAACTGTGTAGCAGTAAGAACAATGGACGCTCGTCGCTCCGCGTATGAACATCAAGAGATTGTGGCATCCTCCACAAATCAGCTGAGTCATTTCTGTACCTGTTGGACCTGTTAGATCGATCAATGCCAACCATCAATACCAACCATTTAGTATTGTTACCGGGAGGTGGCACAGTAGTCACTGCACTGCAAACAGAGCAGCATACTGAAGCTGCACCGAGAGGATACATGAGGAGGTTTCTGCACCATGAACACACAAGCACAGGAGGCGCAGCTGAGCATGGAGTAAGGGGAGCTGAACTTGCTTGCTGCTTATGCTGCCTGATTGCCTTCGGCTCCAAACCTTAATTATACATGACGATGATCATCGATCAAACACAAGAGATTTGGAGCAGATTTTAATCGATTCAGCTTGCACCTTGTTTGTCTTTCTCCATTGATTTCTTCCCGAGAGTTAGCTAGCGCAGTGTTTGTGCAGGGATTCTGCGCTGTGGACAGTGGCTCCGGATATAATGGGATAGGTCTTGTACTTCATGCAGCAGGGTTGGCGGCCCCATGCACGTGCCTGCCTTCCACCTACATCGGAACTGGCGGCTCAGGAAGCGCCGCGTTTGCGGTTACTGGAGGCGGCGAGGGGTCGTGACTGACGGCGTTACCGGTCGATTTCCAGGTGTTTGCGCGAAGGGGAAAAGAAAGAACGAAAGAAAAAGTAGAATAAAATGTCTAAATTCGAAATTTCCAAATTTCACTTGTTTGTCGGATCACGCCATCGCCTTACAATTCTCTTTTTCGCATTTTTTTTTCTATTGGAACAGAAAAATACATCGGGAAAGAAATCGGTGGATGAAAGTAAATTTTGTTTTATGTACTTAAAAAGTTTTAAGAAAAGAAAATATAATTGATATTAACAAATAAATTTAATTTGCTATAAATTATTCACTAATATTAACAACTCAAATATACCAAATTAAAGCACATATACATATATCAAATAAGTATAAATAAATTTTCATTGGATTGAGTACTGTTGAGTTTGATTTATACGTCTTCATCTCGCAGTGAGATTGACAATGAGAAACATTCGATCGAGATGAATGAAATTTATAGATATACATTTATTTATAAATTGAAAAAAAAACTCTACTTCTTTTACCACTTAAATCAGATTAATCATACCCATCTTTTTTAGTATCCAGTTAATAATTTATACTTACTATTTGCCTTCCTAAGCCTATTTCTACCAAGAAAATGATATAAATAAATAAATTTGATGAATTTCTTAATTATCATGTTTATATGGCTTCTTTTATAATACTGTCATCGAGTGGGATATCTCCCAATGTACGAAAATTACGTCTCTGGAACGTGACAAAACCGAACATGGTAACACCCCCTCCCTATTTCACTGGTAGATTTAAGCTTTAAATACCCTGACAGTGTTTCGCATTATTCTTCTAGATCAGTTGTCTAAGCAACATCTCCATCTCCTTTTGCACAATTCATCTTTTGATCCTTGTAATTCTGGCAATAAAAAAAACTATACAGTTATCGACTGGGCGAGGATGCGACAAGTATCGAACTTGGCAGTTCGGGTTTAGCTTTATAAGCCTGCCAGTTAATTCAGAAGAAAACCATTGTAGTATCAAAACCAGCATTGAATATTGATGCTTCATGCTGTGATTCCTAAGATGTTCCAAAGCCCAAACTGAAGTGTTGAAGAAGTCACTGATAGTCTAGAAGAAAATGGTGCAGGAATTTAATACAGATATCTCTAGCTTGGCGAGGTCGTTGCGCGGGCACAACCTGCTTCCTGCTCCAAAGGGAAGAAAACTCCCTGCTTTCGGTACAAAATCCTGGATCGCTCGAAGCAGGAAACTTCATCAATGTATAACTGAGACCCCCGACAAGCGAGTAAATTGGTGTTCTGCTTACATCCCCATCTATATGGGTAGAACTTCGTAGGCTCAGGGTAGATTTGAGGATCCATCCCTTCGGTATCAAGTAGGCTGCAAGTTGTTGAATGTTCATTTTGCATACGATAAGAGATTAGTAGCTCTATAAGGAGGAGCACAAGCCCTCGTTTAAAGCCGGTCCTTCTCGTTTAAAGCCCCTGACCAAAAATATATATTATGGTTTAATTTTATCTTCCTGCTTCTTAAAAAATAAAGTTTTACATAGAATATATTCATCTAAAAAAAATCACAAAGATAATTTATTTAAAATAATTTTTGATGCGCTTTTAAAAATAAAATCAACAATAATAACATTTTTTTTTAATATTCTTTTTAATATACAAAATTACTAATCCATTTAATTATATTGAGATAAAATTTTATAAATTTTAATTTTAAAAAATTCTTTTGACAAATAGATTACTAATTATAATAATATTCTAAAATAATATTCACATTTGGAATGATTGTTTTTAAAAATTTTAATATTTAAATGGAAGATTATTTTTTATTTGTTCCATGAGATTCACTTACTTGAAATTATTTAAAATCAATGAAAACTTACTCTGGGCTAGGGCTACGGAGGAGATATCCAAGTTTAATATTATTTAAAATAAATAAAAATTTATTGTTTTTATTTGTTGTGGTTGGACAAAGGGAAAAGAAGTGCTTGATACCTAGGATTAGGAAAATAAAGGGAAAAGAAGAGGAGGAAATTATTTACCTGTCTTCTTTCGAAATCCTTTGCTAGCCCCGATGAGCTTGACCATGACACACAAAAAAAGCAATAAGGAAATGCAACACGAGTTGGTTTTGTGGGGCAAACAAAAACCCTAGAAAACAAGGAGCAAAAGAGAAGAGGAGAAACTTGCAATTGTGAAAATAAAGTCTTAGAAAAGAAGACGGTTACTCCTTGCTACACTTCAATGAAAAAGAAGAGGACGAGGAAAACTATCGATGTGAATGAGAGAAAAAGAAGAAAACTTTAGAGCGCGTTTAGTCTGCTTGTTTTTCATTTTCATTTTCTGTATAAAATGTGATTTTCTGGAAAACGTGTTTGGTTTATATTTTCCAGTCTTATTTTCCAGAAAAAGATATAGCGTTTTCTGCAAACGTGTTTGGTTTGTATTTTCCAGTATTGTTTTTCAGAAAAAGATATAGCGTTTTCTGAAAAACTAGAGAATGAAAGAAAGTCATTTTCCAGAAAACGAGAAAATGCGATTTTCTAGAAAATGAAAATAGAAAATGGAACAAACCAAACGCCCCCTTACTTTCTTCGTTAGCATTACCAACCTTAGTTAGCTTCGACGCGCTCCAACAGCTCCTGCAACACAAGAGAGCACAAAATGGGAGAAAGCGACTGTTGTGGTGGCTGGAAGGAGAAGAAAAATAAGGATAGTGGCTGGAAAACTAGGGTAAAGAAGGGAAGAGGGAAGGCCGCGGGAAAAATAAAGAGGAGAGAAATAGAGTTATATATATTTTTTATACTTAACATATATAAAAAAATATTGAGCCCTAAAAATTTTTAGGCCCTGGGCGGGGACCCTGGTAGAGCATCATATCGCTTAACAAACTATAATACTGACCTCACCAGCATACTTCTGGTGAGGTCAGTATTATGTTTGTGTTGCGTTTTGTTTTTATTTAACAAACTATAAACAACACATTATAAAGACAAACAATCCTTCCATGTCCACTGGAATTATATATTTTACCAACTTCAGCTATTTTTATATTCGCTTACCCAAAGTTGCCTAAGTGCCTAGCAGCAACTTTTAATGTTGATTAAAATGGTTATACTGATATTATTGCATCTATCGCACATAGGTCAGTGATATGATCCTCCTAGAGTAAACACTTGATTCCTTCATTTTCAAGGATAATAATTCCTTGAAAATGTCCTAAAGTACCAACTTCATCAAGGTTAGGTTAACTACCCTTCCAATTTGAGTTGACACTCCTTAGACCTATCTAGGGTGTGGCAAACACACTCTTAGGAACCAAAAACCTATTGGTGCTCCTTGGGTGTTCTAGGTATTCACTAGGGATAACTTCCCTTGATACCTTCTTAATGACTTTTCTAGGCTTCTCTGAAGCCTTAGTCATGTCGGTCTTGTCTTGGTCAACCCTAGGGATAGCTTCCCTTGTGGCCTTGACTTGAATTCTTGACCTAGATTGAGTTTCATACCTATATGGAACTCTATGGTAGGATGAACCATCATCCTTAGTTTTAGGTTTGTATCCCAAACCTTTCTTGCTCCTAGAAGGTCCTTGATTTCCTAAATCTAGGTTTTGAATTTTTGACCACTTAAATAGATTTTCTAATTTCTTAAGGGATTTCTCTAATTTATCAAGTTTTGACCTCAAAACTTGATTTTCAACCATTACCTCATCAAGGCTTGGTTTTCTAATATAGCCTTGGTAATTTTTTCTTTTTGGCCTTGTATTGGGTAGGTCTACCATGAAAAGTTCTATTTTGCTCCCTATCCTTAGATGTGGTAGTCCTAGCATGGAAAGCTCTATAGTTTTCCTTAGGTTTTTCATGCCTCCTATTTTCATGATAAATAGCATTAAAATGATAATAATTTTTCCTAGCATGCATGTTATCATGATGAAAATAAGTACCATTACCTAATGATACCTTAGTCTTGTTCTTGGAGGCTCCCCCTTGATTTGAGCTCCCCCTTTTTACCTTGGTCGGATCCTTCCCCTTTGGACATTGATTCCGATAATGTCCCTTTTGTTTGCATGAGAAGCACACAATGTGCTTCTTATCCTTCTTTGCCACGGGGCCGACCTCCTTTGGCTTCTCCTTGGTCTTGGGTGTCATTTGCACCTTCTTCTTGATCAATTTTGGACACTTACTCTTATAATGCCCTTTTCCCCTACACTCAAAGCAAATGATATGATTTTTATTTTTACAAATTGAAATTCTTATACCTTTGCTTGTAGGGGTGTCACATGACTCTTCACTCGATCCGGAGGTAGAAGCTTCTTCCTTTTCCGGAGTGAATGATCTTTGCTCTCTCTCGATCCTAGAGGTAGAGACTTCTTCCTTTTCTTCGTTGGTCGATGCTTCTCTTGAATTTCCTCCCCGGATGTTGAGCATCTCTCAACTTCCGAGTCCTCTTCATTTGATGAATCTCCCTCTTCGGATTTATCTTGACTCGGTACAGTGGAGGGATCTTCATGAAGCTTTGCCAATTTGCTCCAAAGCTTTTTGGCATCTTGAAATTCTCCAATTTTGTTCAAGATGGTGCTTGGAAATAGATTGACCAATAATTTGGTCACTTTGTCATTGGCCTCGCATCTCTTGATTTGCTCCTCATTCCATTTGCTTTTCTTGAGGAGCTTTCCTTTGGTGCTTGTTGGAGCTTCAAAACCCTCCATTAGAGCAAACCATTGCTCTATCTCCATCATGAAGTAATTTTCGATCTTTGACTTCCAAAGATCAAAATTCGCCTTCAAAGATCAAAATTCGCCTTGTCGAATGGTGGAGATGCTCGGGTGTCATAGCCGAACTCCATCGTTGAAGTTGAACCCTCTTGATGATGACTTCTTGAAATTAGGGTTTCTTCCAGCTTCTTCTTCTTCCTCTAGCTCTTGCCTCTTGGCGATGAGTCCAAATAAGAGCAACCTTGCTCTGATACCACTTGTTGGGACCGGTAGACGAGCTAGAGGGGGGTGATTAGCTCCGATTTGCTTGTAAATGATTTGTCGCGGCGGAAGACTTCAAGCAATGCTAACACGTTGGATTTTACTTGGTATCCACCTTGGCCGGGTGACTAATCCAAGGATCCACTCTCCTCACTCTCTCATGCACTATGAAAGATCTCCTTCTTGAGGTGGAGAAATCTCTTACAAGCTTTCACAAAGATACAACAAGAAACAAAGCAAATACAAATGAAATCTTACAAGATTTACAATGATAAGCTTACACTTTGCTTTCCTTGCTATCTTCAAGCTTGTGATCGCCTCTAGAACTTTGGAAGTGCAGCAACACTAAGCCCCAAAGCTTCTCTTGAAATGGCGTGGAAGGAGGAAGAAGAGTTGCGCTTCAAACCTGCGTGAAAACCTTTATACCCGACGCCTAGGGTTTCTGAATCGATTACCCAATCGATTACCACGTAGGATTTAGCCGTTCAACGGCTAGTTTTCGAACCGTAATCGATTACGAGTATCCTGAATCGATTCCCTAATCGATTCAGAACCTCTCTGTTCTCTCGCGCAACCTTCAGTGATCGATTCACCCAATCGATTACCCCAATCGATTGAGTCCAACCTAACTTGTTCTCACAAGTCTAGGATCCCTACCAAGTGTCCGGTCAACCCGTTTGACCAACTTGGATTTCTACTGCCTAGCTCCCAGCTCGGACTTAGCCTGGTTCCCAATCAGATTCGCCTAACCCTCGAGTTAGGTCTAGTCTCTCGGTAGACTTCCACCTTGCCAGCATGCGATCTCCCCGATCCATCTGGACTTCAACTAGTCCCACTAGGTGTGCCTAGTCCCACTAGGCCTTTTCCCATGCCAGCGTGTGATCTCCCCGATCCACCTGGACTTCACCTAGTCACACTAGGTGTGTCTAGTCCAACTAGGTCTTTTCCCATGCCAGCGTACGATCTCCCCGATCCACCTGGACTTCACCTAGTCCCACTAGGTCTTTTCCCATGCCAGCGTACGATCTCCCCGATACACCTGGACTTCACCTAGTCCCACTAGGTGTGCCTAGTCCCACTAGGTCTTTTCCCATGTCAGCGTACGATCTCCCCGATCCACCTGGACTTCACCTAGTCCCACTAGGTGTGCCTAGTCCCACTAGGTCTTTTCCCATGCCAGCGTATGATCTCCCCGATCCACCTGGACTTCACCATCATACGATATTCAAACATCATATGACATTCAAACATCATTATCAAACATCAAAACATCCAACCTTAAACTTACCAAGCTTACCAGACCTAAGCTCACCCGAGCTAAGTCAAACTAGGTCAACCCTGACCTAACCAAGATTGCACTAACACAACCAAATTGTGGTCTACTATCCAGTAAAGTGGTTGAACTAACTAGCCCAGGCCAATTTTCAAAACACCAACAAATAATCCCATTTCATATTAGGGCTGTCCATAAATATCATTCTTGTAAGTTATTATTCAATTGACATTTGCAAAATGGAGTTAATACTATAAGAGCAAAAGATGCATGATCTGTCAAGCAAACTCTCATACATAAAATATTTTCATGTTCTAAATATCAAACAGATAACTGAAATAATCCAAAAAAGTTAATGGCACGGAATTGAAAGTGCCAAGACAAAAGTAAATCACAATACAAGAATATAGCTTCATAAAGTACCCAGTGAGAACGTTTGGAAGCCTAATCTTCATCCTTTCACGTATCTATTTAGCAAGGGTGTCCACCAAAGCAACTCTACCAAATTTGTTTTGTGGTGCTCCAGTAAATATTGCTAATGATACCGACAGTCCTAGTTCCTACAAAAATGAACATTAGTACACAAGACGGAAAAGGAGATTGAACTAAATATTAAAATTAGAATATTCAAGCATATATTAACTAATCAAAACATTCAATAAGAATTACAAATAAAATGCTAATTATGTGTGCTGCCTGTACGAACCTTCTGCATCAAATTCTTTAGCCATCCTAAGAGCTCTTGAAGAAGTAACATCAGATGCCTGAGCAGCTGCTATAATAACCAGCAGTATTGCATCGTTTCTTGCAGCATAATCACCAACCTAAAAGGGCATATATTACAACAAGGCATAATCTTTGCCATTTTGTTTACGTGCCAAAAACCACAATTGCTACTTACTACTGACTCATCCATGGACCGCTGATCTAGTCCAGGCAGATCCATCAATTTCAACGGAGGAAATGGTAAAATCAAACATGTTAACTCATAAAGTCAAAAAATAACTAGAGTCACTAAGGCACGTCAAAATATGCTGCAGAGGAGAATCATAGAAAAAAATTCCCATGAAAACAATTGATATTTGAGTGATTGCATTGAATAAGAAATCCTTGTAGCCAACTCTTAATGGTTGGGAGACCTGGCTTGTTGTTGTAGTGGTTGATTGCATAACAAAGACTTACTTCTAAAATGCAAGAGCAGTATCTTAGGCAATTGGAAATTCATTTCAACATGTCCACAAATGAAAAATAGGTCACCAACAGCATAATATAGTAATAAAATTGTCAGAAAAAATAAAACAATTTACTTTAAATTTAGTTAGAATACGCAACTCCTATGAATGTGAAACTGCATCTCAGTAGAACTTATAGAGGAGTTATAAGCACTCAAAATGCACCATTATTTTACTTTCATTTAATGATTGATCCACCTCTATGGATTGCCACATGAAGTATAAGATCAAGTAAAAGTATTATTCTCGATGTATAACATTCCATGAAAAAAAAGGGATACAATGAAAAGAGAACAGCAAACCTGTACAAGTTCGAAGCTTCAGGTAAATCGCATCTGCACGGTTCTTTCCTGAACTACGACTTCCAGTGCCCTTGCTCAGCCTATCCTGAAAGGAATGTCTAAGAGCACCTACAACAGAAAGAAATACGAATGACACGAGTAAACAAGAGGAAAATACGGAAGCAAGCAAACAAAGAAGGGCGCTTTGGAAGAACTCTGAGTCTCTTACTCGCAGAAACCTGCTGCGATTTGTTATATGTCTGCAACATTATTCATTTGCTGCTCAATGATACATCTCTCTCAAGATCAATTATGATCGGTGCACGAGTAGCGCCATTCTCTCCTGTCGGCTGTGACAAGGCAAAGGTCGTGAAACACAATAGACGACAGAACTTACAGATCAGTTATCAGAAAAGTTCGAATTTTTCTGTACCAGAACAGGATGAACGACCACGTATACTATTCAAATCGGCAAATTTTCCAACTCCCTAAGATCAGCGAATTCGAATTCAATTGTGTAACTTAGATCTCAATCACCAACTTAACATATTGCAAAACAAAACATGAAAAGGCACGAATAGAGCCACAGAGAGAGAGGCTTACGGCATTTCCCAGAGCGACGACATTAAGGAAAGTAGAGGCCCTCTTCGAGGCGGAGCCCTCGTCGATGTCCTCGTCCGCAAAAACAGCGGCCGCCAGCATCCTCGACTCCGCCAATTGCGAGAATTCCTCTATTGCCTCAGATCAGTCAGGATCTAAACAAGCACGGATAGAATCCGATCTCCGACCTACAATGTTCCGACCGGAGATCCAAATCTAAACAGCAGAAGAACAAATTGAAATTCGAAATCGGACGAGAAGAACAAATATATCCTTATCCGGATAATGTTATAGTTATAATAATTATTATATATTAAAATAAATTATTTTCATTAAAAATATTATACATAAAATAATTTTATATTAAAAAAATATCAAAATCAAAATCACTATAAAATCATTAAAATTTGAATTAAATTTTGATCCAATTAATAAAAAATCTTTATATACAATGGAGGGCGATTCGCAAAAAGTCTTTATATACAATTTCTTTATGTACAGTGTGTTTATCTATTTTAATAATTATTATCAGAATATTTTTAATATGAGAAATATGAGCGCTCCTTATTTTTTTTTTAAAAAAATTGATAATTAGGGCGCTTATTATTATTATTATTATCAATTATTTTTATTTAATTTATTGTTGATTGATTGATTTATTATTGTAAATGTTAAAATTATTCGACTTTGAAATAAAATTTAACAACTCTAAAATTATGTACAATATTTAATTATGATTATTTAATTGCGATAATATTTGGATATACTGTTTATAATTTTTTAAATTTATATTTTTAGCTTAAAAGTTTATTATTGTGAATTTAAAAAAAATAATATTTGAGAATTATAACATCTTATTTTAATTCTTTCAGTTTCTATATTAACAATGGAATATTCATTTTAACTGAAACTTATTAAAATCATTCTTCGTAACAAAATGATTAAATATTTTTAGTAGATTCTATAATTATCTATATTTAATAATGTTAGTTGTAAAAATTAATAAATTGATACTAATATTATTGATTTTAAAAAATGCACAACTTGAATTGTACTTTTCTTTAACTATTTAAATGTATTAAATATTTCTATTACATATCTACAGAAAATAAATATTCACATAATTTTTATTTTATTTATATTTTAAAATTAATTAATTTATAAGAACAATTATAATTGAAGGATAACCCCAAGTTTTTTAAATTCTAACTCAGCCCCTCCAATAAAACAGGACTGTCTGCAAGGTTACTCAACGACTCAACGTTCTAGGCGAAAAATAATAATTAAGCTTTTTGAGATGTAAAAATATTAATTAAAATTTTATATTCAAGTTTTAATAATAAATTTTTTCAATTAATAAAATTACTAAATTATTTAATCTTCTAAGAAAAATGTAATTGATTTTACATTTAAATTTTAAATTATATTATTTTCTGAATTTTAATTTTAAATATTAGTAATAAATCAATCAAGTGCACTTTTTTAAAATTTAATAATTAAATTATTTTAATTTTTAAAAATATTTTGTATATTCAGAATCATATTTTTTTATAGATATATTTATACTCAAATAATAATAAAAATATAAGTCTATGCAATTTTATCAAAATAAAATTTAAATTAAGAAAAAAATTTAATTTATGTAATATAATTTCAATTTGATGATATTTCAAACTTCAATTATTACTTGCACAAATATAATAAAAATAAATAATTGTCAAAATTTATAATAATTTTATATTTAAGAAGACTAGTATTCTATTTACATTTGTATAGATAAAAAAAAAAAAATCTAATTCAAGTTTTTATTTCTTATAAAAAAAAAAGAAAAGTGTAAGAAAAAATATCGATAATTTACCAAAGGGCGCACCCAAGAATATTTACCAAAAGGCGTCCCATGATTTCATTTTTACCAAAGAGCGCAATAATTTTAGTGAACTACCTCTTTTATCCCTCCTGCTATGTACTGCCTTTTTCTTTCTCTCTCAGTAACAAATTCCGAGAAGTTTGCACGTGATGTTTCAGACTTTTATTTTAAAATAATATATTATGGAATCGACACTAAACTAAAAAACGTAAGATAAAATTGAAAAAATATTTCAGTTAAAAAATATCTCATCTAACTTATTTAAAAAAATAAATAAATAATTTTATATTTAGTTAATAAAAATTAATATATTAAATAATATTTAATAAATATATTAATGTAACAAAAAATTGAAAAAAAAAATTAAAAAAAAGAGCGTGGGCCTGAAATCTATTGATTTCAGGCCCACGATGAGCCTGAAATCAATAGATTTTAGGCCCACACTGGGCCTAAAATTTTTTATTTCAAGCCTAGCGTGGGCCTGAAATTTTTTATTTCAAGGCCACGTTGGACCTGAAATCTTTTGATTAAGGCCCGACGTGGACTCAAATTTTTTTCTATTTTAAAAATATATTAATAGATAAAAAAAACGTATCAAAATACTTAATTTCATATTCAAACGCAGGGGCTGAAGTCATCCCAGGAGGGTCTGAAGTCAAATAATTTCAGATCCTATAAATAATTAATTAAATAAATAATAATTAAATATAAAAAAATATTTTTAAAATTAAAAAAAAAATCAATACCCTTGGGGCCTGAAGTCATTAGACTTCAGGCCTAAGGAGGGCCTGAAGTCTGATGACTTTAGGCCCTACATAATTAAATATAAAAAAATATAAAAAAATTTTTTATAAAAAGATATAATATATAATTATATATTATTTATAATTTTTATAAAAAGTATAATATATAATTACATAATAATAAAATGTTATTATAATGCAATCTAGATATGGGAGGTCCATCAGTGGGTTTTGGTCAAAATCCACTGATATTTCTAAACTACTCTTATTTCATTGGTGATATCTAATATATAGATATTTGGACACCTAAAACATCATCTCCTACCTCTACCCTCTCTATTCATATGAAGTTTTCAGAAATCCAGATATGATAGGTTCATCAGTGAGTTTTGGTCAAAACCCACTGATATTTCTAAACTACTCCTATTGCATTAGTGATATCTAATATATAGATGGTTGGACACCTAAAACATCATCTCCTAACATCATCTCCTACCTCTACCCTCTCTATTCATATGGAGTTTTTAGAAATCCAGATATGGGAGATCCATCAGTGAGTTTTGATCAAAACTCACTGATATTTCTAAACAACTCCTATTTCATTAGTGATATCTAATATATAGATGTTTGGACACCTAAAACATCATCTCCTACCTCTACCCTCTCTATTCATATGGAGTTTTCAGAAATCCAGATATGGGAGGTCCATCAGTGAGTTTTGGCCAAAACTCACTGATATTTCTAAACTACTCCTATTTCATTGATGATATCTAATATATAGATGTTTGGACACCTAAAACATCATCTCCTACCTCTACCCTCTCTATTCATATGTAGTTTTCAGAAATCTAGATATGGGAGGTTCATCAGTGGGTTTTGGTCAAAACCCACTGATATGGGAGGTCCATCAGTGAGTTTTGGTCAAAACTCACTGATGGACCTACCATATCTGGATTTCTGAAAACTCTATATGAATAGAGAGGGTAGAGGTATGAGATGATGTTTTAGGTGTCCAAACATCTATATATTAGATATCACAAATGAAATATGAATAGTTTAGAAATATCAGTGAGTTTTGACCAAAACTCACTGATGGACCTCCCATATCTGGATTTCTGAAAACTCCATATGAATAGAGAGGGTAGAGGTAGGAGATGATGTTTTAGGTGTCCAAACATCTATATATTAGATATCACCAATGAAATAGGAGTAGTTTAGAAATATCAGTGAGTTTTGACCAAAATTTACTGATGGACCTCCCATATCTGGATTTCTGAAAACTCCATATGAATAAAGAGGGTAGAGGTAGGAGATGATGTTTTAGGTGTCCAACCATCTATATATTAGATATCACTAATACAATAGGAGTAGTTTAGAAATATCAGTGGGTTTTGACCAAAACTCACTGATGGACCTATCATATCTGGATTTCTGAAAACTCCATATGAATAGAGAGGATAGAGGTAGGAGATGATGTTTTAGGTATCCAAACATCTATATATTAGATATCACCAATGAAATAGGAGTAGTTTAGAAATATCAGTGGATTTTGACCAAAACCCACTGATGGACCTATCATATTTGGATTTCTGAAAACTCCATATGAATAGAGAGGGTAGAGGTAGGAGATGATGTTTTAGGTGTCCAAACATCTATATATTAGATATCACCAATGAAATAGGAGTGGTTTAGAAATATCAGTGGATTTTGACCAAAACCCACTGATGGACCTCCCATATCTAGATTTCATTATAATAACATTTTATTATTATGTAATAATATATTATACTTTTTTTATATTTAATTATGAAGGGCCTGAAGTCATCAGACTTCAGGCCCTCCTTGGGCTTGAAGTCTGATGGCTTCAGGCCTCAAAGGTATTGAATTTTTTTTAATTTTAAAAGTATTTTTTATATTTAATTATTATTTATTAAATTAATTATTTATAGGATCTGAAGTTATTTAACTTCAGACCCTCCTAGGATGACTTCAGGCCCTGCGTTTGAATCTGAAATTAAGTGTTTTGATACTTTTTTTTTATATATTAATATATTTTTAAAATAGAAAAAAAATTGAGTCCACTTCGGGCCTGAATCAAAAGATTTCAGGCCGAACGTGGGTCTGAAATAAAAAATTTCAAGCCCATGCTAAGCCTGAAATAAAATATTTCAAGCCCACGTTCTTTTTTTTTAATTTTTTCTTTTTTATTCAATTTTTTTTTACATTAATATATTTATTAAATATTATTTAATATATTAATTTTTATTAACTAAATATAAAAATCATTTATTTATATTTTTAAATAAGTTAGATGAGATATTTTTTAACTGAAATATTTTTTTCGATTTTACCTTACGTTTTTTAGTTTAGTGCCGATTCCATAATATATTATTTTAAAATAAAAGTCTGAAACATCACGTGCAGACTTCTCGGAATTTGTTGCTGAGAGAGAAAGAGAAAGGCAGTACATTGCAGGAGGGGTAAAAGAGGAAGTTCACTAAAATTAGTGCGTCCTTTGGTGAAAATGAAACCATGAGATGCCTTTTGATAAATATAAATTCTTGGGTGCGCCCCTTGGTAAATTTGCCGAAAAAATATTACTAACAAGAGCATTTTTTTTTGAGAATATCATCGGAGGGTATGAGGGAGGAGATCGGGAAAAAGATGAAGTAAAATAAGTTCAATACAAAACTACTAATCAACTAGCATTTGATTAGTTATAAAAAATGTTGAAAATATAAAATAAAAAAGTAATAAAAATTCTTTCAAAATAATGGAAGAAAATATAATTAGATCCATTTAATTACTAGGAGAATACAATTAAATGCGAATTAAATACAATTAATAAGGAAATAATAATCTAAGTTAATAATCTAAAATGAAGGATAATATTAATTATATATTTTATAAAATAATAATATTTAACATTTTTATAAATTTAATGGGTCTAATAAATTAGGAGCTTTAGGCATAGACCTCAATGGCCTATGCCTTGAGCCTGCCATGCCATAAAATTACGGCATCTGAAGACAGATTAAGAAGCCGTCGCCTTAACCCTTCGGAAGTTCTATTCCACTGTTTATAAGGATCTTTTTGAGGCGACATCGAGACGATTTATCGTTATTTTGTTTACTTTTGTGCTATGAACATTGATGATAACAAAATCTTGCGAAGAATTATTCGTATTTATTTGATTGCGTACGTGAACTTAAAATAATTCTCTGGATCCAACAGAAAGCAAACGTAGTTCATAGAGAGTGTAGAAGACATGCTCTCTACTTTTCTCTGGTCCAAAGAAGTGCGAGAAGGAAACAACACAGCAAGAAGATCCAGCTGAAAGATCAAATCCAAGACCACCATGGCAATTCAGTTGCTTGTTGAAGCCTGCAAATGTAGTAAAATCATCTGTCTCTGAAAAGAACATCAGGCCAACAAAATAATAAAGGCTAGCTAATCTAACTTTTAGATTTTCGGACATATTTGTTTTTCATTTTACTCCTCCAGTCAATCACTATGGTATTGATTTCGGCACCACAATAATTCACGGGAGGAGGAAAATAAAACTTAAATGTGTCGAAATCTGAAAGTTAGATAGATACGTTTTGTCTGAGAATTTGTTAATTTTAAATGAGTCTAGCTTCTGTTCCGAAACCTTTAAACTCACCCCAACTGAAGTGACACTGCTGCAAACTGCACACTTCACTGATCTCGCTGCTCCATATTGATACATCAAAAGCATCTGGCAACTTCCACAGTTGACATACGCTACTTGATTTGCTGTATCGATTATCATACGATCGATCTCCATAGTCATTAGCATGAAATGCAAGGATTGGAAGTTTCAACTAATATTGTTTGTATATGCAACTACTCAGCGTTTACTAGAATCCACTAAAGTACTCTTTATCAGAGAAGGACAGATCGAATAACTAATTAAAACTTTCCTTTTTCTTGTTAATTTGTATCTAGCTACGTACTCATCGACAAGGACAGATCGAATAACTAAATTCTGTTTCTGCTCACCCTCCATGGCCAGGTTAACTGTGTAGCAGCAAGAACAATGGACGCTCGTCGCTCCGCGTATGAACATCAAGAGAGTGTGGCATCCTCCACAAATCAGGTGAGCCATTTCTGTACCTGTTGGACCTGTTAGATCGATCAACACCAATCATCAATACCAACCATGTAGCTAGTATTCTTACCGGGAGGTGGCACGGCAGTCACTGCACTGCAAACAGAGCAGCATACCGAAGCTGCACCGAGAGGATACATAAGGATGTTTCTGCACCATGAACACACGAGCACGGGAGGTGCAGCTGGGTATGGAGCAAGAGGAACTGGAGTTGCTTGCTGCTTGTGCTGCCTAATTGCCTTCGGCTCCAAACCTTATACATGACGATGATGATCGATCAAACACAAGAGATTTTAAGCAGATTTTAATCGATTCAGCTTGCACCTTGTTTGTCTTTCTCCATTATTTTCTTCCTGAGAGTTAGATAGCGCAGTGTTTGTGCAGGGGTTTCTGCGCTGTTGCCAGATGCTCCGGCTATAATGGATTCGCTATATATATACTTATACGGGCTGTAGATCGGGACCAGATAGAGGTAATTTTAATTATAATGTTGATCATATTGATTTTGAATTTTCACCGAGGACTTATTAAGAGGTCATTTTTAGTCCGACAGATTACAATTCCGTTCTCCAGGCGCAGTAGGGTTGTTGATCCTATGCACGTGCCTTGCATCTACGTCGGAACTGGTGGCTGAGGAAGCGCCGCGATTGCGGTTACTGGAGGCGGCGAGGCATAGTAACTGACGGCGTTGGCGGTCGTTTTCCAGGTGCTCACGGGTAGAGAGGCTGGAAAAAGAAAGAAAGAAAAAGTAGAATGTCTAAATTCGACATTTCCAAATTTCACTTGTTTGTCGTATCACGCCATCGCCTTTCAATTCTCTGTTTTTTGGTTTCGGCAATATTTTACATAAAAGGCTCACTTGTAAAATTATATTTACTATGTATCACGGTTTAAATAGCACAGATAGAATCCTCGTATTTTGCCCTCCCGCCGACGTTTTCTTTTTCATACCACACTTTCTAAGTAATTCGAATCACTTTTTCTCATTTTGAATTTAAAAATAATATTTTATGATTCACATCAAAATATTTCTTCTTTTCTCTTTGCTAATTTCTCCTTGGAAAAAATTTATAGCTATATTTTAGTGGAGAGATCATCCCCCAATTAAATTCTAGGTAAGCCTGATCGTGTGTCCCTTAGTCGGCATTAAGAGTTTCCGTCGAAATCCATATAAGATGATACTCTCCAGAGAAACGTTTAGGGTTTTCGATAATACTCTCCTTTTATAATGGTCGAAAAAAGTGTTGCATATGTTTTAGGCTCTTCTTTGCGATTATCCACAAAGATATGATATCATCGATATATTTACCTTCTTAGAAACTCATTGCAACTTATTAGGTCAAGACAACACTGCTGCTAGATATATTCGTACAAAATTACATCTTCATTTGGAAAAACTCAACAAGTTTGGATTTAATTCTTAATAAATTGTTAATGTTTATAACCTATAGGCTTCAGATGACGTTGGATAAAAATTACATTAGTACAATATTTTAGATCACTTTTGTTGATGCAGTCTGACCTAATTGTTGTTTTGATGTTGACACCGATTTAAATTCGGTTGAGTAAGAATTGAGATCCGATAGTTAAGTTCGGATTAAGTGTACTGGTCGGAGAGGGCTCGGTAACTCGTTCTCTGGACCGGGTTGAGTCAGAGAGGGCTCGGTAGCTCGTTCTCCGGACTTAGATCAGAGAGGGCTCGGTAGCTCGTTCTCCGGACATAGGTCAGAGAGGGCTCGGTAGCTCGTTCTCCGAACTGTGGTCAGAGAGGGCTCGGTGGCTTGTTCTCTGGACCGGGATGAGTCGGAGAGGGCTCAGTAGCTCGTTCTCTGGACCAAGATGAGTCGGAGAGGGCTCGGTAGCTCGTTCTCCGGGACCAGACTGAGTCAGAGAAGGCAAGGGAGCCTGTTCTCTGGACTCAGGGTCGAAATGATTGGCTGGATCGGTCTGAAGTCCGATCAGGGAGTTGTCACAAACTCTCTTGATAGTAGATCGGTCACAAGACCGATCCAGGATGTCTGATTGGTCTGTTGACCGATCCAGAGAACTTCTGAGGGAACAGAAGGTTGTCTGAACGTTCTGGTGACCGATCAGAAAACATTCTGTGAGGTCACAGAGAGATATCTGATCGATCAGTGCGACCGATCAGAATGGAAGTGGATCGATCAGGGAGAGCCCTGATTGGTCAGGCCCTTGGCTGATCGGTCAGGGAGACCGATCAGGGGCCTTGGCCAAATCCAAGTAAGTTTTAGGGATCGGTCACCAGACCGATCCCTTGGTATTTGATCGGTCAGTGAGACCAATCAGAACTTCACTGGATCGATCATAATAGAGTCTGATTGGTCAGGAGGGTGTCTGATCGGTCAGGGTGACCGATCAACACCTCAGAACTTTAATTCAAATTGTTGTCAGATCTCTAATTTACTTCTGATTTGCTTCGCTAATGAGTCTGTGAGTGTGCAGATAACACAGAGCTGTGAAAGTCAAATGAAGGAGCAAGAAGAAGGATTCAGGGTGACTTTTACCTGTGTTATTTTGTTTGATACACAGTTGCAGGTTTCAACGACGTCTGGCCTGAAGCTGCAGCGGAAGAGAATGACTTCAGTGAGCTCAGAAGGGCTTAATGAGTCAGTGGGTGACGACGTCGTGGGTCAGTGAGTGACGAAGCCTGTAAGTGTGGTGAAGAAGAAAAGCTTAAGAAGAGGTTGCGAAGCAGAGAAAAGAACGAGAACAAAGAACAGAGTGAAGGGTCTTGTGTTGAGTTGTTTTGTGTTCTCTGTATTCTCTTCTTGCTTTAGCTGTCTGCTTAATCTGTTGTGTAAACTTCTCGGAGTCTCCTGTGTTTAACTTGATATTCTTCTAAGACGTTTGTGGAGAGGTTACTCCACCGAGAAAGAAAAATTCTTAGCCGGATTCATCCGGGGCCTGATCTACCGACGATCAAGGGATCACCTACCTCACAGGCACGCCAAGGAGTAGGGGCAAGTTATTCCCGAACCTTGTAAATACTCGTGTTAGTTCTATTTTGTTTTCCGCTGCTAACCTGAGTGCAGAAAGAAAAGAAGCGAGTTTTTAGTGGGTGACTATTCACACCCCCCCTCTCTAGCCATCCCAGATCCCAACAACTTTAACAATTTTTTTAAGCATATATAATTTTACATGATCAACACATTACGAAGATCAAACAGTCCCTCTTCAGTGTTTTCTTGGGCATACAAGAATTGTAATATATATGTGAAATTTTGGTCAATATTGTCTAGGATCGTGCAGTTGACAAGAGGGGGATGAATTGTCCCTGAAAAATAAACCTATCTTTTGTCCTTGCTCAACAAAGATGTCGATTAGTTCACAAGCAAGATAAAAATAATAATAAATTAAACAAACAAGAAAAAGAGGCACAGACAGTTACTTGGTTTGCAACCAGAAAGATTGTTAATCCAAGGCAAAAATATAGCTCGATTTTCCTAAATAACTTCTTAGGTTGGAGAAGCCTCTTATAGAATGAAGAACTCAGAAAGCAAACGAAAATATAAATGAAATTCGTGTACAATTCAATTAATATTTGGAAAGCTCTGGGGGTCTATTTATAGCCTCAGTCAAGTCTATCCGAACACTGGCGTGGCTCTACACAGGCGTTCGAGAGCTTAGAGGTGCCTGACACGTGGCTTAGAGGTTATCCCCTTCACAACGTTTGCGAATGACTAGTTATGGATAAATTATTATTTCTCAGGCGTTTGTATACACTGGGGCGCCCGGGAACAGGGGCACCCAAGTATATAGGGGCGTCCTCATTCACGGGCGCCCGAGTGACTTTCGGTCAGCACAATACTAACCAGTCTTCAGGAAGTCTTCTTAGGTGATCTCGGGCCTTTCACAGTTGGGCTCACCCGAATTCTCCATCGGCCTTCTCCTCGAGCGTGTTTCCCCCAGGCTTCTTGTCTCTCGGACGTTGCGCGCATCTTTCTCACTCCACCAGCGTACTCTTCCGCTGACCTACGCGTCCCTCGGATGCATCGAGCCCGTCGATTCCCATCCCGTGCCATCCTTCTCGACCGCTGTGTCTTCCGCTCGACTTCATGTGTTCCTAAGCTCCTGCACACTTAGACACAAGGATCAAACACAATAAGACATAACTTTACTTGGTTGACCACATCAAAACTCACCCGGGGTACTTACAATCTCTCTCTTTTTGATGTGTATCAATCCGAGTTAAGTTAAGGTAAAAGAACATATAACATTTCAAGAATAAATATGTGACAATGTTAAAAAAAATTATAATTAAGTCTCCCCCCTTAACTTAATCATATTTCTCCCCCTTTGATCACATCAAAATTTGAAATATGTTAAGGGAAATATTAACACTAATAAGAATAACTTACAAAAATTCATAGAAAATTATTTAATCATCTAAAAATTTCGAAAATTTTTGAGAACATATCTAGCATAATAGTTAGTTTTTAGAAAATTCATTTTTTAAAAAATTTTAGTCAAAAATTATTTTTAAAATTTAAAGTCTAATTTTTGAAAAATAATTTATAATAATTTATTTTTACTCAAAAATTACTCAAATTTTTATCCAAGTTAGAATTTTAGCAGACTCATCTATGTAAAACTTGTCAAACTGAAATCAATTTTTTAACTTTGAAAATAATTTTGAATTCTAAGTTGATAAGTTTTAAAATAAATAATTTTGAAATTTGATTTCAACGTCAAATAAGTTTGAAAATTTTTCTCAACGCTTGAAAGATAATCCATAGATCTTGAAAAATCGAATTGGAAGAAATTAATTTTTTAAGTATTTTTAAAATTTAAAACATATGTTTTTGAATGAAAAATCATAAAAAATATGTTTAATTGTTAAAAAAATTTGAAAAAAATTATAAATAGCTCACAACAAACTCTATCATCAAAAAAATATGAAACTAAATTTTCTACAACAATTATCTGTTCAACCAAAAATTTCAAGAAGATGGCAAATAAAGCATTAATTAATCAAGAAAAATAATAATTGACAAATAAGTGCTAAATAAAATTTAACAATTTATTACAGATTTTGGGGTCCAAAATAAATTTTTACCAACATGATTAATCAAAAATTTAGGTGGAATATAAGTTCTAAAAATTTTTATAGTTTGACCCTTGTGATACCGTAAATATTAATTTAGTCCTCCAATATATAATTTTTGAGCATACGTAATTTTTTTAACACTTCAATTTCTTCCTTTAGCTTTTCATTTTCATATTTCAATTTGTCAAATATTTCTAAAGCAGAAGTTAATTTCTTTTTCAAATCTATATTTTTTATTTTTAATTTATATAGGGATTTTATCATTTTCTTAATTCTGAAATATAACCGATCATGAGGTAGAAGACATACCTCAGTTACCATATCCTTTTTGAAGTCGGAAGCCACCCTTCATCGATGTTTCTTTTTGAAGTCTCTCCCCCTTCATCGAGGCTCATCTCGGATGAACTTTCATTGTCTTCTGGTAGGTACTTGACCATTTGTGTCAGCCCGTTAACATCCTCGATGTTTGATTCTTCTGAAGATGAGTCAGTGTCTGTTGAGGAGTTGGATTGTACTTCCTTCAATTTTTCATGGAGTTCAAGCACTTTATAATAGAGGGCTTTAGCGGAGTTGTATATTTCGATTTTTTCGATTTCCTCGACTAGTAGTACACTTAGAAGGTGGAACTCGGCCTTACCATTTGTTGTAAATTCATCGCGTTGTTTTTTGGTCCAGAGGTGCTCTTTGAGTTCATTTCCGTTCTCATCTCTAGGTACTTTAAAACCAAATTTCATTGTTAGTAAAATACTAAAGTCAGTTTTGAAAAATACCTCCATTTTGCATTTTCAAAATGCAAACTCTCCCTCGAACTTTGGTGTATAGATGACTGGTCTGACCATTTTGTATGTGCATCAGATGACAGTTAGTCCTTCTAGAGTGTCCTGGCTATAATAGCACTTGTCGGGGATCGTCGGTTGACAAGAGGGTTGTGAATTGCCCTTGAAAAATAAACCTATATTTTGTTCTTGCTCAATAAAGATGTTGGTTAGTTCAAAAGCAAGATAAACATAAGAATAAATTAAACAAACAAGAAAAAGAGACACAGATAGTTACTTGGTTTGCAACCAGGAAGGTTGCTAATCCAAGGCAAAAATATAGCTCGATTCTCCTGAATAACTCCTTGGGGCAGAGAAGCCTCTTATAGAATGAAAAACTCAGAAAGCAGAGAAAAACATAAATGAAATTCATGTACAATTCATCATGTAAAAAACTAGGTCTGATACCATATCAAAGATGACAATCATACATACATTACAATTTCTATTTGTTACCAAACTGTTGCTAACTTTTTCTCCTTCAACACCTATCTTCCTCAGGTGCCTTGGTCATGAATCGAATTGTGCAAGGTAGAAATATATATGTACCTTCGTGATGAATCGACTTGTGCAAGGTATAAATATATATATATGCTGAAAAAATTCTACTTCATGTCCATCCGAGCCACAAATTAATATTATACTGATAAAGTGGTTCGGAAGTCTCGAAAAGTGAATCGAGAAAGCCTTCACTTGGCGGGATGAGTATAATAGGAAGTTCACTATATGGGATGCGCCCTTTGATAAAAAAGAAAGCATGGTACGCATTTCGATAATTACCAAATCTTAAGTACGCTTTTTGATAAAAAGTCGTATATAGTTTAATAGAAGAGATTCTCAAATCATCCACCTTCGTGTGCTTTCTGATTGATTTCCACCTAAGTGAGCGAAGGTGGGCAATCCATTATCTTTCCTCCACTTGCAGCTTGCCACGTCGGAGGAGGAGAGAATCAGGGGAACCGCTTCTGACATCCACTTTGTAAAAGCCATTTATAGATTGCCACATGGTACCCCGTTTGTATTCTCCACTCAATGACTGTCACGTATCGATAACCAAAAGCTTCCCTCCCCATGACACTTCACAGGAAACTCTTCTAATGCCGGTCTGATTCAATCTGGCTTGGAGGAGATTAACAATATCACCTGGAGGAACTTCTTTGATTGTTGGAGAAACCTCATAATACGGCTCAGACGTCTTCCTTCATATGAATCAGAAGAGTTCTTCTGCGATGCTCAAAGGATCCTATTTGCTTTGCTCGACGGATCATATTCTACTAAGAAAGCCATATCCATATTGCTCAAAAGATGATGCTCACATTGCTCGGTGGGCGGATCATATATACTTGCATTGCTCGATGGATCATATTCATATTATCCAGAAGGTCATATCCATATGGCTAAGAAGATAATATTTGCATTGCTCGATCGGCGAATCATATTCATATTACCTAGAAGGTCATATCCATATTTCTCGAAAGATGATGCTCACATTGCTCAACGGATCATACTTGCATTACTCGGCGAATCATATTATTCATACTACCCAAAAGGTCATATCCATATTGCTCGGAAGATGATGCTAACATTGCGCGACGGATCATATTCATGTTACCCAGAAGGTATATCCGTATTGTTCGAAAGATGATCCTCACATTGCTCAGCAAATCATAGTCATATGACTCAGAAAGTCATATCCATATTGCTCGGAAGATAATGCTCATATTCCTCGGCGGATCATACTTGCATTGCTCGGGAGAATCTCGCTACTCCGCCATATTGTCCAAGATAAATTCGGTTACCATCAATATCATTTATTTTTCTTAGCCTCTAGTTTTACGGGCACAGACATCCTTTTAATATTGTAGTTGATTTAAAAAAGATAGATCCGCTATTTTAACGGCTCCTCTAGAGTCGATCTCACAAATATGGAGTGAAATTCATGTAGGTACATAGAGTTGTTTAGAGATCTTGAGCTACTAATTTCTAATTTGGATTAATTTTTGTTGCATATAAAAAAAATGATATAAATAAATAAATTTGATGAATTTCTTAATTATCATGTCTATACGATTTCTTAGGTCTCTTTTATTATACTGTCACTAAGTAGGGTATCTCATGATGGACGAAAATTACATCTCGTATCCTAAACGTGACAAGAATGGACATGATAACACCCCTCCTTATTTCACTAGTAGATTTGAAGCTTTAAATACTTCGACAGTGAAGTATTTTCGCATTATTCATCGAGAAAGTACATAAAGAGCAGCAACATTCAGTTGTCTAAGCGACATCTCTATCTCCTTTAGCACAATTCATCTTTTGATCCTTGTAATTCTCGCAATACAGTTATCGACTGGGCGAGGATGCGGCAAGTATCGAACTTGGCAGTTCGGGTTTAGCCTTATAAGCCTGGCAGTTAATTCAGAAGAAAACCATTGCACTATCAAAATCAGCATTATATATTGATTCTTTATGCTGTGATTCCTAACATGTTCAAGAGCCCAAACTGAAGTGTTGAAGAACTCACTGATAGTCTAGAAGGAAATGGTGTAGGAATACCGATATCTCTAGCTTGGCGAGATCATTGCCCGGGCACAACCTGCTTCCTGCTCCAAAGGGAAGAAAACTCCCTGCTTTCGGTACAAAATCCTGGATCACTCAAAGCAGGAAACTTCATCAATGTATAACTGAGACCCCGAAAAGTTAGTAAATTGGTGTTCTACTTACATCCCATCTAGATGGGTTGAACTTCTTAGGCTCAGGGTAGATTTGAGGATTCAAGTTAACATTTCGATACCATAGCTGAACTTTCCATCCCTTGGGTATCAAGTAGGCTGCAAATTATTCAATGTTCATTTTGCGTACGATAAGAGATCAGTAGCTCTATAAGGAGGAACACAAACCATTGAGATATATGTCTTTTGTTGCTTGCCGGAAAGACACAAATGAGATGTTAACGATGCGTAACGTCTCATCGATGACCTTTACGGAGAACAAGGAGAGAATTTTGCTGTCAAGATGAAGTCATGGATTGTTGATACTAAATACTAATAGTATTTGCACCTTCGAAAGGTACTCCATCTTCCTGACCTCCTTCATTGTTAGGCCTTTTTGCATAGGTGGCCTATTTCTTCGTATTTCCTCTTGCTCTAACTGCGAGGTATCGCAATTTGCATTGTCAGATTGAGATGCCCAGCAAACGGTTATAGTGCGATATTATATACCTTAGCTTTCTCGAAAACATCTGGATGTTCTTGAAGAAATACAGTTGCCCACATGGTTATATGCCCAGATGATTCATGACCAGCATTGAGGTACATAATTAGCACATCGATGATCTCTTCGTCGCACAATTTTCTACCATTTGCATCTTCGACTTCCATTAGCCTGTCCATCATGTCGTTTTTTGTCGGAGTGAGGCTAGTTCTCCTCATAGACGTTCTTTCGTCGAGGACACTCTGAAGAATTGCCACCAGTGTTCTTCTGGCCTGACAGAAACAATTTTGAATAAAAGATAAATCGATGTTTCACTGATTTTGTGATAAATGGGGAATCAGTTTGTACCTTCAATGCTCTGTGGTAAGCAAATCCTGGGATGTTGATAGCCATAGCTCTCATTCCATAATTCAGGTCAGTGTAAACTCTTTCCAATGATTCAATAAGAATCTCATCTTCCGAGCACAGAAATATTTTCATAATGATTCTAAATGTCAACCTCCGAAGCTCGGTAAGGAACTCGATCGATCCCTTACTGGCCCACCTTTCCAAAGTCAATGCAACAGTCCTTTCTATGAACTGGAGATAGGTACTAAGTGCTTCATAACCATTTATAGGGCTGGCTGTGAGTCTTCTTAATCGCTTGTGTTCTTCGACACTGATGGCTATGAACGATTTCTTTCCGACAAGCTCATTTGTCGCTTTAGGCCATCCAGGCACAAAATGATCATCATCCATTAAGATCTGTTTGCACAATTCCGGAGCTGTGACCATTATTGTCGGGCTTCCAAACATGAAGGCCTTGTAGATTCCAATGCTGCCATATCTGCACCATGAACTTGACAATTATATATATTCATGTATAGAACTCCATGATTTAAAAGCATTCATTGCTTCTCTTCGTTATTCGATAGATTTGCCCCTGTATGATACAGTTTAGCTCGATGAAGGAATCATTTTCATATTACCTCCAAATAGTCAGTACAAACACAATTTGATGGAGATGAAGCTGATGATTCCTTGAGGTCCACAAACTGATCAGTGCTAGTAACTCTTTTTTCAAAAACCTTACCATAAAGACATATCAGAACAATGAACACTGACCCCAAAAGGCTAACTAGGACGGAAAGCTAATTTGTCTTTTGGCAAAAGAAACTGAATTATCAGTAATATGCAAAGAAGCAAACAAAGTTAAGAATGAGAGGCCAAACTACAAATTAGACTTTGGTTGGACGGGCGATAACTTGCTTCGTGCACTTTGTCCTTAAATGTGTCTTCTCTATATTTCAACCTCAGAGTAAAACCGAGCAGAAATCTATAAAACCAAGGCCTATAGAAGCAAAAGGCATTCAATCAGAAAACAACAACTCCAACTAAGACCACTAGTAACTCTTTTTTCGAAAACCTTACCATAAAGACATATCAGAACAATGAACAGAAGCCCCTAAAGGTTAACTAGGACAAAAAGCTAATTTGTCTTTCGGCAACAAAAAAAAAACTGAATTATCAGTAATATGCAAAGAAACAAACAAAGTTAAGAATGAGCAGCCACACTACCAACTCGACCTTGGTTGGACGGGTAGTTTGTCCTTAAATGTGTCTTCTCCATATTTCAACCTCTGAATAAAACCGAAATCGATGAAACCAAGGCCCATAAAAGCAGTAGACATTCAACTAGAAAACAAAAACACCAACAATGAATTCTGTGCAGACATCTAGACAACCCAACAACCAGCCCACCACAAAGAACAAGAACTGCCTAACTCCAGTTTGTAAATTGGTCAGAAACAAGACAGCAAACAGAATAAGCAGGTGTAGAAGTTTTAGGAATTCTATATTCATCCAAGTAACCGTAAATATGTAAGTTACCACTTGAATTCAGAACGATTACATCAAAAGGAACCACTTAGAAGAAACTTTGTGGTTCTAATGTGTTAATAATGAATCTTGCTGTATAGGGTTTAATCTCGCTGAAATCTTTTCACATAAAGAACCCGACTCATAGATTTCAGTGGCTAGTATCAGAAATGGGTGGGTTGGAATTCTCAATACCTATCATTCTCGGAACTCGATAAAATAAGTGTTAATACTAGAATATGACCCGTAACTTCAGTGATAGCAATGCACCATCAACTTGTCCACAGAAGGTGCATAACATCGTTATCCCGCTATAATGTTTGGCGTTTTGTGTCAATCTGTTCGATTGTGAAGTAGAATTCTTGTAGGTGGCCAAGGAGAAAAGAATCTCTGTTAATAGAAAAACTGAAGATTTACATGTGCACAAACAATTCAGAGATGTGGAGTTCAGAATCGAAACATGGTCTTTTCATTCTTTTCATAATATAAATTCCTTTTATGTCCTAGGAAAAAAATTACTATAGAATCCTTATAGAAAATAATACCAACACCATAAAATTATCAAGAAAGTTTGATCAGAGATCCTCATTATTGAATAGTAAATCCTTCTACAAAAAATGCACAGTTGAATGTAAACTAGGCCCACTGTGGTAGAAACTAGAAAGAGTATTATTTTCTATTGATGGATACTTCATACCTAAAATATAATTGATAGGAGGCATCAGCACAATCAAAAGCACTCATTAATGTGGTATAATTTACTTAAAATTCATTTACGTTTCAATATTAGGTAGTTCTATGGTGATCTAATCAAACAAAACTCGTTGAAATCAGCATTTCTTTTTCGATGAAACAGACATTGGATAACCTCCCACACAGTCCTCTTCACAGTTCCCAGGCCAACTAAAATGACACTCCTGTTCCAATCCCAATCTCCATCTCCTTTGAGTCATTTATTCAGAAAAGGTGAAAAATACTGTAATCGAAGGAGGGAAAAAAATGATTTCGGGAAGAAAAATGAAGTCCAAACCGAAATTTTGCTTCCATAAATGGAAAAGGAACAAAAAGATAATTAATGGAAGTGGGGGAAAGACCATTTTTTGAGGAGTAAAAAAAGCAACAGGGCCACGAAGACGAAAGAGGTAGAGAGAGGGAGGACCGGCGGAAGAAGGAGGCGATGAAGGCATCGGGGTCGGAGGATTTGAAAGCGCGGAGGAAGGCCAGCATGTTGCCGACGAGCGGCCAGCCCATGTCACCCGGAGGCAGGCGGCGGCGAGCCACAGCTCCGAGGCGGCGCTCCCAGGCCCACGCGTGCAGTCCACGCACACCGCCGCAGACCGCCCACAGCGCCGCCGCCAGGGCCGCGAGCGGCAGCAGAAACCCACACGCCACGCCCATCGTCACCATCGCCGTCTCGCCCCTATATATATCGCTTCGTCCTCTTCGCCTTCTAATGCAAACCTCGAGCGGAGCTATGGCAGGCGGGTGATGGACGCAGTGTCGTCTGCTGCAGTATTTATAGAGAGAGTGTGTGAGGAGAAGGTGCAACGATAGAGAACGTGAAATTTTAACATGAAACTCAACGTGAATGACGTGACATTTTTTATATACACGTTCGATTGTCGCTCGGACAGTGGCCGCAGATTGCCTCGAACAAAACTATAACCTGGGGGACGGATGAACCCGTCGAAAATCGATGCAATTAGATTTCATATTGAATTCACGTTGAATTTTTTATGTTTCCAATCATTTTACGAGGAGAAGAGAAGCGAGGAAACGGCCGGCAAATGGATCAGGCATTTTTTAGTGCGGAGTGGAGTGATGGTTTTTTTTGTAATTGTAACTTTGGAATCAGATCGGATTTTTTTCCACGATAATATAGGTGCCTAATCTAGGTGTCGCTTGACTAGGTCACATGATGTTCCTCGTAGTTCGTTATAGAGCAAATACTTAACTTAAAAAAAAATAATAGCATAGTTTTGTCATAATATGACACAGACTATTATCCCCTAAAAAAAACTTGCAATAACAAAGAGCATACTGTCTTATGATGAGATCATGAGAGTTTGCATGGGCTGGATTCATCGTTAATGTGTGAATATTATTATTCTAAGATTTAGGGTTAAAATATAATAAAGTTAATACATTCGTCTTTTTCACATATTAATCACAGCATTCAGATTAATAGATTAGTAACTCTGATGATTTATCTCCTCTATATTAGTCCTGAGATAAATTTATGAATTGTTTTTTGTCATCCATGATGGCATCATGAGAAACACTTTACTATGTATATATATACATTCACGAAATTTTTGTGTTACGGATCATTCACCTCAGAATTAACTCAAGGTGCCTCCAATTTAATCGGTATATATATATATATATATATATATATATATATATATATATATATATATATATATATATATATATATATATATTGAAAAGGATATCCTTTTTTTTCTTTAGATATTTTGATGTTCAAACTTTATTCGATTAATTTTGGAGCTAGATTCGTCTACAAGTAAATGCAAACTATAGTTTATGCTATGCACGCTGAGAAGATTTCACAGGTAGATGATCCTTCTTAGAGACGCATAAATATCCAATTCAATATGCATGGGTCCATTTCCGATGAAATTGAAAAAAATATTCTTCCATATATGATAGTTTATTGGTTTTCTAATTTAATTTATTTTTTTACAAATGATTATAAGGTCAATTGTGTGGAGCGTTGAAGGCTAATACATGATTTTTTTAGAAATAAATATCCAACTCAAGCTTCTATAGATTGATGCAGTTGGTATTTGCATGAATGACTATTCTAATAGGTCTTGATCAATTCTTATGAATGTAAAATATCTTATTAAGTGTCTAATTTTTCTCATGTAAAAAATCATTATACTAATCTTTTTTATAATTTATCAATCTATATTTAACCGAGAGATCAATAATATTAAATCATCTAAAATAAATATTATCTATTTTGACTCTAACTCAAACGAGTAGGTACATGTCAGTTTTGCTGCTGCTGGTGTTGAGTTTGTTGGTTGTCTTTCAAATTCATTCGACGACTACAATAACACCTTATCACTTTTGCTGCGCCTCAGTTACTATACTAAAATATGACCCTCCATATTCATTTTACCTCGTTCATTTTATATTTTTAATAATGTAATTAAATATCAATTTTTTCAATCCATTAATTTTAAAAATGATCGATACGAATGATATGAATATCACGAATATATAATTAATATTCTTTATCAAATATTCAAATCATCGTTACATGAAAATCATATCTCTCGCCATTACATCGCCCGGAGTCATTCTTTAGTTTAAACAAACAGAAAGAGATTCATCATAAATATAAAAGAGTAATGATTGGTAGAGTGAATTTGGGAGAGTGAATGGGAGAGTGAATGACGTCCAGTTATTGTATACACGTCCGATCGACGATCGGACACCACCGGCGGCCTTCGGCCGCCGCCCCGAACCAAACTATACCCTGGGGGGCACGGTGAACCCGTCGGGGAACGCCACAATTGCGATCTCGCATTATTGACCGTCGATTTCGATGGGTTCACCGTTGCCGGCCATCCTGACGAGTTCACCGCCCTCCCAAGGTATAGTTTGATTCGGGACGATAATCAGAGGCCGCCGGTGGTGTCCGATCGTCGATCGGACGTGTATACAATAACTGCCACATCATTCACTCTCCCATTCACTCTCCCAAATTCACTCTCTCTATCATCACTCAATATAAAATTGCATGCCGAGTCGTTGTCATGACATCTGATCTCATCTTTCTGATCTCATTCATCTTGGATCACCATTAGCTGTATGTTAGAGTTGAAATTCGTGTGAGAGGTTGGATGGAGAAGGTAAAGATGGCTTCCTGCCTTTGGTTAGGTGATCGAAAGCATTATTTTTATATTATTTTGAATTATCATCATCATTTTTTTAATTTTGTTTTACTAAATCTATAGCTGTATATAAATTTGGTTAGGTGAACTAGCAAGTTCAGTATGTGACTTTACTTGTGGGTGACTGTTGTACGTAGGGTTGAAGTTTGTGCGGAAAGTAGAACCACTACCAAAAAAAAAAAAAAAAAAAATCAGCATTTAGCGACGGAACATTTAATAGCAACGGAACATTTAAATATTCTATCGCTAATAGTAGGAATTAGGTTAAACTCTTAAAACTAGCGATGGAATAGGTCAAACCCATCACTATTAGCGATGGAATAATAATAATCCGTCGCTAATATTAGTGACGGATTATAACTTGTCCATCACTAATAGCGACGGACAAGTTATTTCCGTCACTAAATTATGTTTAATTTGCGTCAATCGGACCCCCTCAGCCGCGCGTGATCAGTCTTCTCTCCACTCTTCTCTGTCGCGTGCCTATCGTCCCTGGCGAACGCTCCTCCGGCAAACGCTCCTCCAGTCACAGGTACGCTACATCTCATAGGTTTCACGCATGCATCTTCTTCACCACCGACGATTTTCATCCGGCAGGCGCGGCCAGCCAAGGCCATGCGGGGCCATCCGCGGCTGCTGCGGTTGCGCACGGGCTGTTGCGGTCGCGCGAGGGCTTGCGCAGCTATCGCCAGGCGCAGTTGTCGCCGGGCGTAGCTACCGACCGACACAGCTGTCGCCGGCCAAAACAGTAAACCTTAGGGATTAATTAAATTTTAATTAATTGATTAATCAATTAATTAATTGTTTAATTAATTGATTAATTGTTTAATTAATTGATTAATTAAATGATTAGCAGACATGTTTAATTAATTAGAATGTTATTATTTAGAATAATTATGCTTTTAATATGTTTTGATATTATTTTAATTATGTCTTGTTTTATTAATTAGAATGATATTATTTGATTATGCCTCTAATATATCTTGTTTGATTAATTAGAATAATTTTATTTGATTAATTAGAAATAAAGTTGGATGATTTAGATTGTTATTTGTGGTTGATAATGGATTGTTATTTGTGGTTGATAATTCAGATATAATGTATCCGAACAAGGCATGGATGTATACTAGGTTAGATAATGGATTTATCCGTGAAGAATTTTTTTGCTGGGGTGGAAGAATTTGTGAACTTTACAAAGTGTCATCGTGACTGTTTGAATTAATGGCACCGAGTTATAGTGTCCACGTAATCAACGTAGATGCAGAAATACAGCTTTCCGTGATGAGGATACAGTGAAAAATCATATTTGTAGGTATGAGTTTGTTCCAGATTATTACAACTGATATTGTCATGGAGAGTCGTATGTATTTGAATCTGCTGGACCTTCTGTCGCTTCATCATCGAACTCAATTGGTCTAGAGGCATCATATAGGCCTGCTGATGCAATGCAATCAATGGTTTACGATGCAATGAATGCATTTGATCAATCAAATGTAGATCAAATACCTACTTCTGAAGTTCAGAAAATGTATGACAAGCTGAAGGCTGGTGAAAGTTAAGTATGGGAAGATATTCCTTCTGGTCATTCTCAATTGTCTGCTACTGCAAGATTATTGAATATGAAAGTGGAACATCGTTTCGCAGAACGATGTTATAATGACATATGTCAATTAATGTCAGAGTTGCTTCCAACTGATAACTGCATGACTGATAGTTTTTATAATACTAAAAAAACTAATTAGAGACTTGGGTTTGCCGGTCGAGAAAATACATTATTGTGTCAATAATTGCATGATCTATTGGAATGAAGATAGTGAGTTGATGGAATGTAAAATGTGTAATCATCCTCGTTACAAGCATAATACTCGCATGGTTGGGAAGAAGAAAAAAATATTCTCTACAAAGTCATGTATTACTTTCCTTTAACTGTTAGACTCCAACGTTTATATGCATCAGCAGCAACAGCAAGTCATATGATCTGGCATCAAAACCATGGACATGATGAAGACATAATGTGTCATCCTTGTGATTCCCCTGCATGGAAACATTTAGATTCAACATTTTCTTCCTTTGCTATACAACCACGTAATGTAAGACTTGGACTTTCTGCAGATGAATTTCAGCCATTTGGAAGTTATGCACAATAATATTCATTATGACCAGCTATCTTAATATCATACAACTTACCACCATGAATGTGCATGAAAGATGAATTCATATTTTTTACCGTGCTAATTCCAGGTTCTCATAATCCAAAAGAGCAAATAGATGTATTTTTGCAACCTTTGATTGCTGAGCTAAATCATTTATGGAATATAGGTTCAGAGACGTATGACATCGCAAGTAAATCAAACTTTATAATGCATACAACATTGTTATGGACCATTAGTGATTTTTCAGTATACTCAATGTTATCAAGATGGAGCACGGCTGGAAAGTTAGCATGCCCACATTATATGAGTCAGTCAGATGCATTTTCTTTGCCTTGCAGTGACAAGATTTCTTGGTTTGATAATTATCGAAAATTTTTATCTCTTGATCATTCGTTCAGAAGAAATAAGAAAAATTTCAAAAGGACTGAAATAGTTAGAAAACTACCCCCAGTTGGGATGTCAGACGAAGAAATGTTAAAAGAAATTGTTAGTTATGGATTTCTACCAGTATATCAGGATGGTTCAGATGATATCAACAAGTACATTGTTAGAGTAATTGTTATTATATGCATCAGTAACTATCTGATTTGTTATTATATTCATCAGTTATTATTTTTTGTTTGTTTATTTTCATTTACAGATTGTATATTATTAGAGTTGAATTCAAATATTGACTGGGTTGAAAGGTATATATATTGGATATTGTTTCTTAATTGTTTCTTACTTGTTTATTTTCATTTATAGATTTAACATTATCAGAGTTATATTCAGATATTGACTCTATTTAACTTTTATTTATATAGTTTCTCTTCTATTGTGCAGGAATATTATTCCTTTTGATCTAGTATTCACTCTGTGTTCATGTATATGTTGTTTCTCTACTAAACTATAATTTTTTATTACGATATCAATATGATATCTTTAGACTTGGACTTTATATGTATGGACTTGGACTTTTGATCTAGTATGTGTTTGATATGTATTTGATACATGTTTGTTAAGTGTTTGGATTTGGAAATGTTTGTTATGTATTTGGATATCTATTGTGGTGTGAAAATTTATAATATTATATTTATTGAATATATATATATATATATATAGGAAGGGGAAAAAGTGGACTGAAGCTGCTGGAAATTTTCTAGGAATAGCGATGGATTTTTTTTTTTAAATCTGTCGCTATTTGCGACGGAATATTGACTATTCCGTCGCAAATAGCAACGGATAATTGACTTTCCGTCGTCAATTATGATAGAATAGCGATGGATAATTGACTAGTCCGTCGCTATTAGTGACGGATATTTGACTTTCCATCGCTATTTGTCCCTGTACACGTCACCCCCCCCCCCCCCCCGATCCAGTTATTTGCGACATGGGGTATGTATCCATGGCTATGAGCGACGGATTATTTTTTTTTAATGTCCGTCGCTACTAGCGACGGATTTGACTTTCCGTCGCTACCTTTGACCTGCGACGGAGAGATAACCGACGACGCTCTTTCCGTCTCTATTCCGTCGCTATTAGCGTTTAGCAACGGAATATGCCCGTTGCTAAATGCTGAATATTTTGTAGTGAACTGTAGGAGGATAGAGCTAGGGATGGACTTATGCTATGTTTGAGAGAAGCCGAGGGTAGTGTAAATAATGGAAAGGTAATTTTTATTTTTGTTTGGGAAGTAGGTGAGGGAAGGAGAGGTGAATTTTTATCCTCTTTTATCACTTAAAATGATTTATTTTTTTACACCCCAATTTGAGATGTAAGGAAGTTTTCTTTTCTTTTTCTCCCTTTCCTTCTCTTTTCATTAATGAACCTCCGCCTTTCAGCAAAAGTAGCCACAACGTGAGTGGCCGGCCATACAACCGCAATTGCTTCCTCTGCACTGGCCAACCTCCGCACCCCCACCACCAGATTTGGTGTTGGTGGTGTGGTTGGTGAGACAATGCAACCCATAAAACCAAGTCCACTCCCCCTTCCTCCTCCTGCGTCTCCCATACCTTTCCAACTCCCACAACCCAATCTTGTAGTGTCGCCAGCCATGGGCTTCATCGCCATCACCGAGTGGTAGTTGACACTGGAGGAGGATGAGGCGGCTTGCATGTACGTACGCCTTGGTTATATAATGGTTAGTACTTAGTAGAACCTATTGATGTTGTGCTTATTAATGGACATAGTCTTCATGGAATGGATTGATGAATAATGTGTGTGTATTATCATCTTAAGGTTTGGGAGTCAAAATCTGACAAAGTTGTCCTCATCAGGCGTTAGCCATAGTATTCAGGCTAGTAGCCTCTGCGATTTATCTTAAAACAGGTTAACGAAGACACTGGAGCGAACGAATTGACTTTTACCATCTTATTAATTGATGTAACATTAACTATTTTTCCAGGGAAAATTACACCTATACATTAAGAAAATTATCACCTTCTGCAACAAAAAACATAGTTCACAAACATTATTAGCTAAAGAAGTAAAATAGAATTACCTAAAAAGAAATCCCAGTAGATAAAGACTGAATGAATATTCAGTCGAGGATGAAGTCTAAGGGTAAGGTAGATAAGACTTGAATGTAAATACTAAGAAATACATAGATTCTTCTGTAGTTTTTGAAAATTATGAAAACTCGTACAAACATTATTTGTGTCAAGCCTTATTGACGAAAATTAATTTTTTTTGAAAATAACTTTTTTTTAAAAAGATTAATACAAAGTTGAAAATATTCTCCCTAACTTTATATCAACATAACCCATATTGGTGACTTCTACCACATGGTAGGCAACGCGAAAGTTTTTGAAAAATTATTTTTTGAAAACAATTCAAATCATGATCCTTGGGCTATATACGCATCACTTAAGCATGAGTTCATCCAGATGTGCTATATCAAATATCTTAAATTTAGTTCATCATCGTAATATTTTGCTTATTTTTATATATATCTCAATGTGATTAACTCTTTAACGCTAGATGTCAATTGATGTCATTAATCCTTAATAGCATGAAACTTGTAATTAAAAATGTCAAAAGTCAAAAATGCATACAAGTCATATAATAATAAAAAAACATATATAAAATGCTCCATGACATATAACAAAAGCATAAAATATATAACTAGCACGCCATCAACAAATATACATATCAATACATGACATGCAAAACATCATAGCAAAAGTCAAAATATAGAGACATTTGTTGTATGGATAATCAATCTTAATCATACACTAATTCTGCTAATGTCTCAAATATCAAATTTGATACATGTGTTGATTAACTCCCTCAAAGTTCTAAATCCCTAAATCTTGATATGTTACATCAAACTCTAACATAAAATCATTTCTTCATACATTTTAGATATCAACCAAAAGTCTTCTAGCTTATAACTCATATAGAGAAATGATACGTACAGTAAAAGTGAATGACTCAGTAAAAATTTTGACCATCATTCGGTGGCACGCCTAACGTCCGATCGCCGATCGAACACTACCGGCGGCCTCCGATCACCACCCAGAATCAAATTATACTTTGGGAGGACGGTGAACCCGTCAGGATCGCCGACAACGGTGAACCCGTTGAAATCGAAGGTGAATATATAATACGAGATCGCAATTGCGGCGATCCCCGACGGGTTCACCATGCCTCCCAGGGTATAGTTTGGTTAGGGGCGGCGGCCGGAGGCCACCGGTAATGTCTGATCAGCGATCAGACGTCGGACGTGCCGCCGATTGATGGCCAAAATTTTCACTGAGACATTCACTTTCATTGTGTGTATCATTACTCATCCATCAAATAGCATAAACCTATCCCAATTTATCAAGTTTCTTAAATTGAATTTTTCAAACAACTTGGCACACTCTAAACCTCCTAGAGTAGGGTTGAATCATTCTTTTTCAGGGTAATCCTATATCTCAAGAGCACCTCAAAAGTACCTTAAAATGCTAATATAACAATGATTAACTACTATCCCAATGGTAGTTGACACATCCTACACATTTAACATCACTGAGTGATTAATAATAGTTAGCTTTTTATCAAGTGCATTATAATAGTTAGCTTTTTTTTTATATATTCAACCAAATTCCAGCATGACAAATATAATTAATTATACCTACAACAGAATCTCTTTTCATCTTAGTATTATTTATCGGGGTACGTACTCTTAAGTCCGAAACATGATACTAAATTGACGATTTTGATATTAAATTTTTGAAAAGATTTTCATATTCCCAAAGTTGGACGTTTACTTTTTTTTAGTCCTAAATTTTTAAAGTAATAATTTTAATACGGGAGGAGCCTCAAGTCTTTTTTTAAAAAAAAATTACGATTGAACACTATAACCCAATTGGAAAGGTTTACCCTAAGAGTTTTCGATTTTTAATTTTTTTAGCTTGAACACTATAAATCAATTGAGCAGGTGAACCCCAGGGGTTTTCAATTTTTTAATTTTTTTAGCTTGACCACTATAAAACAATTGAAAAGGTGAACCTAGGGGTTTTTTATTTTTAATTTTTTTAAAGCTTGAATACTATAATCCAATTGGGAATGTGAACTCTAGGGATTTTCGATTTTTAATTTTCTTTAGCTTGAACACTATAACCCAATTAGAAAAGTAAACGACAGACTAAAATAAAAATAAAATATTAACTTTGACACTAAAAAAGATTTTTCAAAAGTTTAGTATCACAATCACCCATTTAATATCAAATTTAGTACCCAAATTGTATTATTCTCATTGTTTATCATAATTGTTAATTTATTTTATATTGACATTCTTAATTTGTGGGAACTATGGCTGAAAAAAACAATTGAGCAAACAACTTATGAGTAATATTTGTCAGATATTTTTACAACATTTACAAGTGGCAAAGAGAGTGCAATGGCTACCACTACAAAAAATTTTGTCATTATCGGCGAAATTTATCGATGAAATTCCGTCGGAATGCTCCTTACCGACGGAATTACGATGAAAAAAAATCAGAATATTAATTGTCGGGATAATATTTTCGACGGAAATGTTGGTTCGTCGGTAAATATATTTACCAACGGAATTATTCCATCGGTAATTACCGACGGAAACGGATTTTCCATCGATAATTACCGACAGAAATGAAGTATAACACAACATTGTATACATTGGTGTCGGATAATGAAGAGAGTGACCACTGTTTACACAATCTTCGTAAAACTGGAAAACAAACTGAAGAAATATCAAGAATTAAAGAGAGATAATGAAAAAAAAGGGGAGGCAATAGAGAAAGAATATCAGTTAGTTTTGTAAGTAGTCGTGAAATGAAATCAGGCAATGCTGAACGAGATTCAATGTTTCGATAAAACATTCAGAGAGAGCATATCTTGTAAAGGTAATCTGTTGGAAAATTCAATGAATACAATTCTTGCGGTAGGAGAGGATGAAGAACATGTTGTTTCTAAGAAAACGTAGAAAGGAGCCAAGAAAGAAAAAAGAGAAAGAGAAATGAATAAGAGGTTTAATTGAACGACAATATTAGATTATTTTGTCCAAGTCTATTTTGAACATCTTATATCATGTAGTACTATATTTTGTTTTCTAGAACTGCTCTTTTTAAGTAAAATTTCTATACCGTCAAAACCTATAATGCAATTTCCATGCATATCAATATCATTTTCAAGCACATCAATATTTGATGTTCTATTTTATCAGTCATCTTTAATTCAGACATGATTTTTTTTCCTTTCAATTAATCTTCGTAAGCTTGAGTATTTCTTCCTAAATCACCAAATTTTATCTACCATGTAAAATAACTTCCTAACAAACTAAATCTATCCAAATTTAAAGAGAATTAATTAGTTAAATTCAAATACAAGAACGCTAACCGCAGTCTGTGCAACCATGAACAAAAAAAATTAAATTGTATATCGAACTAAGATATACTACACATATAAATTTCTAACTGGTGAAAAGATGAACCATAAATTACCAACATTATAAGATATATAACCTAAAAGAAAAAATTAGGTTAGAATTATCTAATGTACTACTTAGACAACCACCCAATTTTAGCTCAAGATAACCATCTAATTAAAGCAGCACCAAGCACGTGGTCGTGAGCTCATGGTCACGAGCTCCCAACCAGCCAATTTCGCGGACTGCGAGTTCACGGCCTACCGAGAGAAAAGGAAAGGGGAGAGGAGCTAATGTATCGATGGAGAGGAGTTCGCCGGAGATCGGAGATGTTGACATCGAAGATTTGAGAAGAGGGACCATGGAGGAGAGTTGATGTCGAAATCGTGAAGTAGATCAATCAGATAGCCCTAATTTGCACTTGAAAATTGCGATGGAAGCTATTTTCCATCGCTACTTAGCGATGATATTAAATTTCGTTACTGTATAGGGAACTGAAATATATCTCCAATTATAAATAGACGACAGTATATTAATTCCGTCACCGATTTAGCGACGGAACATATAAACCGCCTCTAATTTGTGACGGGACATATATATTTTCGTCGCTAATTAGAGACGGAATTTAATATACATCTCTAATTAGCGACGGAACTTAATGACTGCCACTAAATTTTCATCACTAATTAAACACAAATTATATGTTTCCATCGATAATTAGCGGCTGAAGTTAATAGCCATCGCTAATTTCGTCGTTTATTTGGTATTTCTTGTAATGATTATTGTTGTTCATCTCACAGATGAATCTGAAGTTAGATTTATAATTTCAATTCAACAAAGTTTCCCTTGTGATCACTCCAGTAAAAATCTCCGATAGATTGTGAAATAACTTCCAAGTAGCATTTATCAGGTTATATATTCGCCGACAATTCTATAATTTGAAGTTTACTTGCTTAAATTTTCTCATCAAAGAAGTAATTTTCATGGCGAAGTAAAACTGAGATGGAGCCTTGTAACTGAGATATAAGTGTAGTCTCACTTTCTTTTGGTCGTGTTACTGGATATTTAACAGGTTTGTTACTCAATGCCTTAAGCATGATTCTCATGAAGTGATGCTTCGATCGGTATGATGTGCCCCTTGAGAAATTCTGAAACTCAAGTGCATCCTTTGAAATAAAAAAAATGCCAAAGTTAAAACTCAAAGATCAAAAACTGTGAAAATGCAAGGAAACCTTTATGTTTGAGAACACCAACAAATTAAGAACACAAACTTTCACAAGATCTTTATTCAGGATCAATTTTATCAATCCATTCATATGTCCCACAACCAAAATCCTGTAGCTAGCCTTATTGAGATATATACTAGTTAGTGATTAGAGGATTTCATAGCTCGGGATGTGGTCACATAATTTGCAACTGTTGACTGTTGAGATAGGTAGATCGACATGATAATGAGAGGAATTAGAGAGTATGATAGGTAGATATGATAATGAGAGGAATTAGAGAGCATATGTCATACTGAGCAAGGTGAAAGAATTTTAGCTTTAGTGATTAATGGATGAATTTTTCTTAATTTATGATTGTCCTAAGAACTTTAGGTAGTTTATGAGTCGCTCGCTCCGAGGTCTTTCTGATTTATCTCAGTAGCTTGTGGAAAATTTTCGTGGGATCAAACCGATTATCCCAGAATTAGTCGACATAAAATGGATATCTAGTACTAAGTAAAAAAAATATGATAGAATTTGGGCCTCCGAGGCATGGTGTAGTAGTAAAAGACAAGGATGATTTTCATTAATGCAATGAGGGAGGGACTCAAAGCTATACCTTAATTGCCACCAAAGCTATACCTTAATTAACAAAAATAAAAAGAAAAAAATAGACAAAATTTGAAGCTAGTACGGTAGTAGATCTACAAAAGAATAACAACATTTTACCAAAAGGCGTACGTGGGAATTCATATTTATCAAAAAGCGTACTATAGTTTATTCTTTACCAAAGAGCGCATGCAAAATCAAATCATTCCTCTTATACCCCTCCCGCCAAAACTTCTTTTCATAGTTCATTTTTTTGAGATATCTGAACCACCTTTTCATAATTTAATTTTAAAATAATAAACTGTGGTTCGGATTCAGATATTCTCATCTTCTCTTGCCCTATATATCTCTAAATTCTAATGCCTTGTAAATCGACCAAGCTCCGAAGCTTTTACTATATTTTACTGTAATTATGAAAGATTAAGAAATAATTAAAAAATTATCTTATAAATCATTAAGGTTCTTTTTGGCTCGAAATGAATTTATTTCAAGCACTTATCGCCTAAAATAAGATATAAATATAAAATATCCAAAAATTCAACAACATAAAATAAGGAGGGCCTAAAATAAAAATGAATTTATTTCAAACACTTTATTTTATTTATATTATTTTATAATTGACTCTTAAAGAGGGTCCCTAAAATAAAAATATTTCAGTCCCAAAGTAAAAAATTACAGACCCTCTTTGGGCCTGAAATAAAAATATTTCAGGCCCTCTTTGGACTTAAAATGAAATGTTTCATCATACTGTTGTATTATCCATCATAATCGATAATTCTTCCAATAGGATAATGCACAAAAGCTTGCTGAGTTCCTATCATTCCATCCACAGGCGACACAAGTGAATTATGCCGGACATCCTGGGCGCTCTCTACATTATTCTCATGTAAGTTTACCAAATTTTTCTTGTTTGATCAAAAGTAATAAGATCTATAAAGAATGGTATTGCATATCCTTTGTAGGCAAAAGGTGTTGGCTTAGTGTTGAGTTTTTTTTGACAGGATTACTAGCACTTTTGGAGTATATTGTGCAAAGTACCAAGTACTTCAGGGTAATTGTCAGTTTTGGTAATTATTCTTTCTTCTTGATAGTTTCTTATATGAGAAATCAAAAGTTTATCGTGTATGTTCTGTTGGTGCAGTTTGCACTAACGGTCAAACTCGGGTTTTGATGTATGACAAAGTGGTTAAAGTTAGGGTTGTTGGTTTTTAACCTCTTTACTAAGTGTGCAGGGTTGAAAGACTTAGGACCAAACACCAGGCTGAAGTCCAGGATGGTTAAGTCCTGGCGGGAAGTCCAGTTGGGTCCGCGGGACCTGACAACTGGCTGAAAACCAAGTTGGTTGAGACTTGGCAGGAAGACCAGGGTGGTTGAGCCTTGGCAGGAAGTCCTGGTGGGTCAAGAAATCAAGTGAAGCTGCACAAAGGGTAAGTGAGGTAAGTCACTGGAGGAGCGAACCAGTGAGGACGAGTCCATTTATGGGACTTTAGGCGCGGTCCAATTTAGACCCATTTGGGTGATCTAAGTTGAGGCCTGGTTAGGTCCTGGTCTAGGAGACAGGGTCTAATTAACTATGAATATATTTTACTCCAATATATTTGATAACATTATTTTACAGAATTTATTTAATTAGATTCTAAATGCATTAATTCTATTTTACAGAATTTATTTAATTAGATTCTAAATGCATTAACTCTATTTTACAGAATTTATTTAATTAGATTCTAAATGCATTAACTCTATTTTACAGAATTTATTTAATTAGATTTTGTAGTTGAATTTTATAAAATTATTCCTTATCTAAAGCCTTGGTGGAGGATAAATTATCATTTAAATTATTCGTATTTCCTTCTTTTTAGAGAATAAAATTATTCCTACTAATACTTAAAATTCTCACGTAAAGCTTAGCTGGAAGGATAAAATCTCCTTTTAAATTATTAATAAAATTGTAAGAGGATAAAACCTCTTGATTAACTTTTCAATATTCTGTATTTATATTTTATTTAAATTATTTTCTTAATTGAAGCAAAGGATAGAAACATTATCTTTTTTTAATTATTTTATCTTGTTGATGGATAAAATTTGAGCTGAGAAGATCATGCATCGAGGCACTATAAATAGAAGCAAGCAAGACCTCTAACTCACAAGAAAATTTGATTCTGGTTCAAGCTTTGGCGCTCTCTTGCTTCCACGCTCCTCTGCTGCGGTTTGTGCTTTGACTCGACGCTGTCCGACCGCTGCTGGAAGATCACTCCCAACACCCAAGCTGCTTCAGATAAATCTAAGTTGTTGGGTAACGCAATTTTTATTTCTTGCATTTAATTACTTGAAAGTGTGGGGTTGTCACACTTTCAATTCTTTTGTACTCGCCTACTCTATCGGGGTTTACCGGTAGAGAGTTTTAGTGGATTGCCCAACGGAAAGGTCCGAGGGACCTGAGCCTTCGAGTAGGAGTCGCCGAAGGCTCCGAACGAAGTAAAACTACCTGTGTCGTTTGTATTGGTTTTTCGTTCGTGTTTTATTTTTTCCGCTGTGCACGCTTTTTAAAGCGCTCTAATTTTTTAAAAAAGTCACGTGATTCATCCCCCCCTCTCACGTGCATCGATCCTACATGTTCTTGTATAAAAAACTAGGGATCTTATTTGTTGACATAATTTGACAAAAGTTTTATGCATCTGTGCATTTAGGCAAGCAAACATTTCATTTCAGGTCCAAGGAGAGCCCGAAATAAATTTATTTCAGACCCTCTTTGGGCCTGAAATATTATATTTCAGACCCAAAGAGGGCCTGAAATTTTTTATTTTAGGTCCAAAGAGGGTCTGAAAATTTTCATTTCAGGCCTTCTTTGGGCCTAAAAAAATTTCAACCCCAAAGAGGTCCTGAAATGAAAATTTTCAGGCCCAAAGAGGGTCTGAAATTTTTTATTTCTGGCCCAAAGAGAGTCTGAAAATTTTCATTTCAGACCCTCTTTAGGCTTAAATATTTTTATTTTAGGGTCCCTCTTTAGGAGTGAAAATATAAAGTATAGTTCATCATTGGCCAAAGAACACAGGGTATTATTTTCTAAAATCATTGTTTTTCTGAAAATATAAAATATAAAATAAAGCAAATCAATTATTTTTGTTAGAAGTGCTGCATATACACATTAGTAAACTGTCAACCAAATAACTCATTTCTATGACGAAGCAAAAGCTTTGAAATCCATTATAATGAAGAAAAATAATACTGTGTATTCTTTGGCCAATGATGAACCACACTTTATATTTTTCACTCCTCTACATGATGCATTATTCTGTGCCAAGTGGCTCGACACGAGAAGATCATTTTTAGTGGTTAGGACTAAGTTTTGACATCATAATTAGCTTCTCCTAACTCAACCCTACCTAGTAATATCAAGTATTGAGAAATCCAAATATCGTATTTTCATTAGTAGGTTTTGGTGAAAACTCACTGATGGACCTAGAAAAGTCCGATTGCAATAATTTCAAATATTATGAGTTTATGATGTTGCAAAGACTCATATTGTGCTATCCAATGTGTATTTAGGGACATTTTAGATATTCTTTAATAGTACGATACGTCTAAGCTTGTTTTCGCTATATACACATTGGATATCTAAAATGCCCCTAAATACACATTGGATAGCACAATACAAGTCTTTGCAATATCATAAACTCATAATATTTGAAATTGTTGCAATCAGACTTTTCTAGGTTCATCTGTGAGTTTTCACCAAAACCCACTAATGAACCTACGATATTTGGATTTCTAAATACTTGATATCACTAGGTAGGGTTGAGCTATGAGAAGATAATGATGATGTCAAAAGTTAGTCCTAACCACTAAAAATGTTCTTCTCGTATCGTGCCACTTGGCACGGAATAATGCATCATGTAGAGGAGTGAAAATATAAAGTGTGGTTCATCATTGGCCAAAGAATACACGGTATTATTTTCCTTCATTACAATGGATTTCAAAGCTTTTGGTTCGTCATAGAAATGAGTTATTTGGTTGATAGTTTACTAATCTGTATATGCAGCACTTCTAACAAAAATGATTACTTTGCTTTATTTTATATTTTTTATTTTCAAAAAAATAATGATTTCAAAAAATAATACTCTGTATTCTTTGGCCAATGATGAACCATACTTTATATTTTCACTCCTAAAGAGGGTCCCTAAAATAAAAATATTTCAGTCCCAAAGAGGGTCTGAAATGAAAATTTTTAGACTCTCTTTGGGCCTGAAATAAAATATTTCAGGCCTAAAGGAGGCCTGAAAATTTTCATTTCAGGCCCTCTTTAGGACTGAAATTTTTTTATGCCCAAAGAGGGTCTAAAATTTTCATTTCAGACTCTCTTTGGATCTAAAATAAAATATTTCAGACCCAAAGAGGGTCTGAAAATTTTCATTTTAGGCCCTATTTGTGCCTAAAAAAATTTCAGCCCCAAAGAGGGCCTGAAATAAAAATATTTCAGGCCCTCTTTGGACCTGAAATAAAAATATTTCAGGCCCTCTTTGGACCTGAAATGAAATATTTTGCTTGCCTAAATGAATAGATGCATAAAACTTTTATCAAATTATGTCAACAAATAAGATCCCTAATTTTTTTATACAAGAACATATAGGATAAACTTTTGATTTCTCAGATAAGATGCTATCAATAAGAAAGTATAATTATCAAAACTGACAGTTACGCTGAAGTACTTGGTATTTTGCACAATATACTCCGAAAGTGCTAATAATCCTATTAAAAAAAAACTCAACAATAAGCCAACACCTTTTGCCTACAAAGGATATGTAATACCAATCTTTATTAATCTTATTACTTTTGATCAAAAAAAAAAAAATTGGTAAACTTAATTGAGAATAATGTAGAGAGTGCCCAGGATGTCCAACATAATTTACTTGTGTCACCTGTGGATGGGAAGATAGGAACTCAGTAAGCTTTTGTGCATTATCCTATTAGAAGAATTATCGATTATGATGGATAATACAACAGCATGATGAAATATTTCATTTTAAGTCCAAACAAGGTCTGAAATAAATTTATTTCAGCCCCTCTTTGGGCCTGAAATATTTTTATTTCAGGCCTAAAGAGGGCGCGAAATTTTTTATTTTAGGCCCAATGAGGGTCTGAAAAATTTTATTTCAGGTCTTCTTTAGGACTGAAATATTTTTATTTTAGGAACCCTCTTTAAGAGTCAAATATAAAATAATCTAAATAAAATAAAGTGTTTGAAATAAATTCATTTTTATTTTAGGCCCTCCTTATTTTATTTTGTTGATATTTTTGGATATTTTATATTTTCTATTTTATATCTTATTTCAGACGATAAGTGCTTGAAATAAATTCATTTCAAGCCAAAAGGACCTTAATGATTTATAAGATAATCTTTTAATTATTTCTTAATCTTTTACAATCACAGTTAAATATAGTAAAAGCTTCGGAACTTGGTCGATTTACAAGGTAGGATAGATATATAGGGTAAGAGAAGATGAAAATATCTGAATCCGAACCACAGTTTATTATTTTAAAATTAAATTATGAAAAGGTGGTTCGGTTATCTCGAAAAATGAACTATGAAAAGAAAGTTTGACGGAAAGAGTATAAAAGGAATGAGTTGATTTTCCATGCGCTCTTTGATAAAATACTTTTATTTTAACGTTGTTATATTAATTTTAGTTAAAACAATCATATGAACAAATTTGATCAAAATGATTTTAGTCAAATAATAATTATTGGTTAAAAATTGCTTTAATATTTAGCTTTGATCAAAATAGTCACAATAATAATGAACTAATTGGATATAAATGTAATTTGGATAATAAATTAAGATGTTATTTTGATTTTTTTTCTTTTTTCAATATTGGATATCCTTTATATATATATATATATATATATATATATAGTTCTGATCAGCTTCGGGCCGTGCGGTGCGGACTTCTCGTGCAGACCTGAGAGCCAGACCGATCAGAGACTTGATCGGTCTGGCTCTCAGATCCGCATGGAGAGTCCGCAATAGATCAAAATCATATACATATACACACACTGGCACACACTGGCAGTACATCACAGACGACACATTTATTCATAACGGGACTCAAGACTTGTATTGAAGACACATTGAATGAAATGATGGAGACGTCTTCTATTATTATAATTTTTTTTAAAAAAACTAATATTTCTTCCCATAAATCTTAAATATATGTAATATACTTCGTGGGCATTTAAAAGTTTTTATTTTAAACACTATGACCTAAGAAGGAAATTTTTTTTACTTAAACTTACTATAATTCAATTTTTAAATCCTAAAATCTTAATCATAAATACATATAATATACGACATGAGTATCTAAAATTTTTATTTTGAATGTTATAACTCAAGAGAGAAGACTTAACTATAGAGAGAAAATTTTATTAGCTTAAATTCACTATAACTTAATTTTTAAATTCTAAAATTTTAAATCCTAAATATATATAATATATTCTTAAAAAAACATAAAAAATTATTATATTGAGTGAAGTCCGAAAGACGCCTCCAATATAACAGGAGACGTCTTTATCCCTTAAAAATAAAAAATAATAAGGGGGCGCTTGATATATATTCGGCAATAGAAATGTTAATAAATTTTTATTGAGGAGTTTATGAGTTTAGTGATAATCTAGTGAAAGTTGAGTTATCAAATCAAAGGTATCATATCTATATTTTAATTTTGATTCTCGTATACTAAGCATCATAAATATAAATGAAATAGATTTCATTTTCATTTTCGTTTTCTAAATTCGTTAATCAAGCGCCCCTAAGATTCAAGACGCCTTCCACTTGAGTCCGGCGTGCAGGAGATGACTCACAGCAGATAAAAATTAGGGGGTAAAATTATTAAAAGGATACACTTTTTGTCATTTACGTCAAATGTGCTCCCACTGAACTACTCAAAATATCTTTAATGCATGGTTCGTTAAAATTCTATTTTTCTTAACCAGATTTTGAGATGTGAATCACAATCGACCGACTCGTACTAGCATCATTTTTTTTAATGTTAATTTTGTTTAATTGAGGATGATAATGTAATTAAATAACATTCCAAATTATAAAACAAATAAAGGAGATTTCATAAGACTTAAGTCTTATAGTCAAAATGAACATTATTTAAACAACAGCAAGAGATTCATAAATATACAGTTGGTAAGTCTTTGTCAAGATATCTGATCTCATCTTGGGTCACCTTTAGCTGTATGTTAGGCTTGAAATTCATGCGAGTGGTTGAATGGAGAAGGTAAAGATGTCTTCATGCCTTTGGTTAGGTGTTACTTTTTTATTATATATATATATATATATATATATATATATATATATATTATTATTATTATTATTTTGAATGATCATCATCATTATTTTTTTACTATAATTTATAGCTCCAATGTAGTCTTTGAATAGACTCAGGGCATAATCCAGTTAATCATCACACGGTAAATTCATAGACCAAGCCAAAGGTGATTATAAAATGGATCACGTAAGCCGTTCGAAATCAATGTGTAACCTTTATAAAACTATAGAGTTAATTACGTGAACCAGCTAAAGGCTGAAGTGACTGTCATACGGTTGAAGTTTGTGTGGGAAGGAGGGGGATCGAGGTATAGACTTAGAGTCAAATCAGGTGCATTTGGTTTGACAATACATTAAACAAAAGGGAGCAATATGGAAAATAAATAAATAAGAATAATATAAGTGCCCTTTTGAAAAGAATTGCTTGGTGTATTGATGATGCTCGCCCCGCTGTGCAAATGATGGTTGCTTTCAGCAGAAGAAGCCACGGGATAAGCGTAGGGCAGTAATTGTTTCCTCTGCACTAGCCAACGCGTCCGCACCACCACCACCACCACCACCAACACCACCAGATTTGGTGTTGGTGGTGCGGTTGGCGAGCCAATGCCGCCTATAAAACCAATTCCACTCCCTCTTCCTCCTCCCCCATCTCCCACCTCCCCAACTCCCACAACCCAATCTTGCAGTCGTCGCCGGATATGGGCTCCATCGCCGCCGCGGAGTGGCAGTTGACGCCGGAGGAGGACGAGGCGGCTTGCATGTACGCCATGCAGCTCGCCAGCGCGTCCATCCCTCCCATGACCCTCAAGGCTGCCATTGAGCTCGGCCTCCTCGAGATCCTCGCCAAGGCTGGCCCCGCCGCGAAGCTCTCCGCCGCCGACGTCGTCGCCCAGCTGCCGACCCACAACCCCCACGCCCCCGCCATGGTCGACCGCATCCTCCGTCTCCTCGCCGCCTACGGCGTGGTCACCTGCGTTGTCTCTGGCGCCGACGACAGCCCCGCGCGCACCTACGGCGCCGCGCCCGTCTGCAAGTATCTCACCAAGAATGAGGACGGCGTCTCCATGGCCGCGCTCGCCCTCATGAACCAGGACAAAGTCCTCATGGAGAGCTGGTGAGTCGTAACGATTCGCGCTCGCCCTCGAGCTGTTCGACGAACTGACGCATCGAGCACGATCAACAGGTACCACCTCAAGGACGCCGTGCTGGACGGCGGCATCCCCTTCAACAGGGCCTACGGTATGACGGCGTTCGAGTACCACGGCACCGACCCGCGGTTCAACGCCGTGTTCAACGAGGCAATGAAGAACCACTCCATCATCCTCACCAAGAAGCTCCTCCACACCTACCGCGGCTTCGACGACGTCAACGTCCTCGTCGACATTGGCGGCGGCATCGGCGCCACCCTCTACATGATCACCTCCGAGCACCCCAACATCAAGGGCGTCAACTTCGACCTCCCCCACGTCATCTCCGAAGCACCACCTTTTCCAGGTCCATTCTCAGATGAAGGTCCATTCTCATACGATTTTCCTCAAACATATTCTGATCCTCATTGTAGGAGTGGAGCATGTTGGCGGCGACATGTTTGCGGCCGTTCCGAGCGCCGACGCAATCTTCATGAAGGCAAGAGCTGCAGCACAATATCTCTCTAATTTTGTTGTCTTCTCTTTCCTTGGAAATTGATTATGATCTTGAATTGCAGTGGATTCTCCATGATTGGAGCGACGAGCACTGTGCGAAGCTACTGAAGAACTGCTACAGCGCCCTTCCGGCCAGTGGCAAAGTGATAGTGGTGGAGTGCGTGCTCCCAGCGGTGCCGGAGCCGACTCCCAAGGCCCAGGGCGTCTTCCACGTCGACCTCATCATGCTGGCACACAATCCAGGAGGCAAAGAGAGGACTGAGCGAGAGTTTGAGAGTCTGGCCAAGGAGGCTGGCTTTGTTGGATTCAAGGCCACTTACATTTTTGCCAACACTTGGGTCATGGAGTTCACTAAGTAGGTCAAGGGTTTGATCAATGTCTTGGTGTGGCTCTATTTGGTTGTTGGCATGTTTGTTCTTGGATTGAGTTTGTCCTTTGTTTGTGCAGTCTTTTTGTCTTGTGTTCAGTGCCTACTGAGAATAAAATAGGTTTAAATTTGGGTGTTCTCATGTTATTGTTTAACATCCATCCTATCTTTTTTCGTTCAACAAATAGATTGGGTTGAGCTAACCAAGTAAGATGAACAGGTTTTGCACAACAGATTGGGTGGACCTAACGAATCAAATGAGTCAAGTGGCTGGACAATGGCTCGGCTAAGATGATTCAACATTCGGACAAGAGAACCAGAATATACCTCAGCTTTCATCGATCAAGCTGTGCAGGCTAAATTGCGAATGCCATTTTTTATGTAACAAAAAGTGATTACGCTCCCTCCAAACACTCCAACCGTCCCTCACAAAACATAAAACATCCCTCACAGTCATGATTCCCATCTTTCATACTCCCACTAAATGCGTGAAGATCGATTCAGTTTTTCTGAAAACATATAACCAGCATACAACTATTATATGGTGCATCTCTACAGATGATCAGATTGTTATGAATATTTTCACCAACCCATAATTCCAACCGATAACATTGAAACCCAAGGATAAAATAGAATTAAGAAAGATGAGAACATTATCTAGAATCTCATCTTCCACAGGCAGAAATCACTTGTATTGTGATCATATCTAAAAATGAACACCTCGTGAATCATCTGTAAGAATGTTTCTGAGAAAACTGAAAACAGACAAGTATTTGTTTGAATGTGGTTATCCTTCAACAAGCAGGCGGATAACATTTAGTTCTGGACACTTGCATAAACAGCACAATAAGAACTTCAATAAAGTATACTCCTAGATAACATAAATCCCATAAAGGTACTAACAATCAAAATATCAGTATATTTCTTTCACTAGAACAGAAAAGAAAGATACAATATCAACAAAAATCAAATCAAAGGGAAACGATTGTGGCTTTTATCTTGATCATTCAGGAAATATGTGCAATTTTTCTTCTCTATTCTAGAACTTCTGACAACTAGCAGTTATCATTGTAACTAAAACATGTAAATAATGACAATTTAAATGAAACGAAACGAAAACAACAAATTACAAATGTTGTAAGTCCATCATAATAACTCTTTTTGTAAAGTTGCTTTTCCTACGGTAGAAGAATGTTGAAAATAGGTGTCTCCAGAGTCAATTAGACAACAGACCTTTTAGTCACGCAACCTAATAATTTGATTATAAATTGTCACACAAAAAAGGAGTGAGAAAAACTCTTTCATAACCAAAAAAACATATTAGTTTATGAGATTCTATTTCTTAACATGCGTGGAATGCAAGTCATTCATCATTAATCCACTTATTATGAATGAATACATTTTTAGATGCAAAAATTCATAAAAATGATTAACCTGGGTGACCAGCCCGGCCCAGGGAAATTTCCCACCGGCCGATAGCGTAAATAGGGAAATGCTCACGGCGGACGGTCCAATCGCACAATCAAGGATATGTGTATGGTAACAATTAACTCCTAATTAATAATGACAACTAAAACATTTAGGTAACAAGGTACTGTGATCATTAAGTCAAGTGGCAGAGAAAGTGCCAGGGCATCAACCTCATTGTAGCAAAACAGAAGTGGAAAGTGACCAATTTATTCCGAGGACTTCAGATTCTTAATATACTTCCAGGGCTAAAATATCAACTTGCTGTTAAAAATAATAAAAACAGAGAATTGTATGTGATTATCAATTTCATCCACTATTCAATCTGCCATGAGACACAACTAAATTGCAATCACCCAAAAGGTACATATGCATGGGCACCACGCACCCACGATCTAAACCAAATCAGAGAATCGAGAAATATTTTGGGAGAAAAAAGACCAGACAATCTCAAATTGAAGAGAAAATAGGAAAAGAAAAACAAGAAACGGCAGTACCTATTCTGTGCACAACCAAAATCTCCCCCTCTGCTACCAAGCTGAGAATCGACTCCTGTTCCGAGAGTATCATGCTCAAAATTCCTCTTAACTGTAGCCTTAACCACCAAAGAAAGAAAAGAAGCCCCCTTTCTTGGGCTCCTCTTCAACCATGACAGCCGTCATTGTGTCCTGCTCAACCAGCCTCCAAGCAGCCTGCTCGAATGCAAGCCCAGCCACAGTCGGGGGCTTATTCAGGACAAGCGGATAGCCTCTGTTCGTGCTCTTGATAACCTCGGAATCCTCAGGGATAACACCGAGCAATGCAAGCCCGAGCATTTCCTGCACATCGAGCACCGACATCATGTCCTCGCCCCTTATCAAATCCGTCCGCACCCGATTGACGACCATCTTGATATCCCGGATTCCATCACACTCGAGAAGGCCCGTGACGCGGTCAGCGTCGCGGAGGGCAGTGATGTCAGGGGTCGTCACGAGTAGCGCCTCATTCGCCGGAGCAATGGCGGTGATGAATCCGGCGTCTATGCCGGCGGGACAGTCGATGAGAACAAAATGCGGAGCGCCTGACGGCCTGGAGCGGAGGGCGTCGACGACCCACGTGAGAGCCTTAGCGCCGAATCCCAGGGGAAGCTTGGAGCGAGGCTTGGAGATGCAGAGGAGCTCGAGGGAGGGGCAGCGGCGGTCGCGGATCAGGGCCTGATCGAGGCGGCAGTCACCGTTGAGGACTTCGACGGCAGTGTAATTGACGCGATTCTCGAGGCCGAGGAGGAGATCCAGGTTGCGGAGGCCGGCGTCGGCGTCAACGGTGACCACGGAGAAGCCGAAGCGGGCGAGGGAGAGGCCGACGTTAGCTGTGGTGGTAGTTTTTCCGACTCCTCCCTTTCCGGAGGTGACGACCACCACGCGGGGAGTTTCACCGGCGAGCTGGGGCTTGCGGTTCCACTGGAGGGCAGCTGAAACCGCGGCACGGCGGCGAGGGAGGGGCTTGCCGGGGAAGATGCAACGAGGGGGAGAGGAAGGGGAGAAAGGGAGGAATGGAAGGAGACGGGGGAAGGGGGAGGCCATGATTAGGGTTTGTATTGTGGGTTTCAGAGTGAGGAGGAGGAAGCGAGGGGGTCGGCGGCCATGGCAAATTAGATTCAATGCAAGAAAGATTGTGATTTGCTGTGAATATTTATTTGTTAATGGCAAAAATAAAAAGACGACCAAATTATATAAATCATCAAAAGAAGATGTTTTTTTCAAATAATAAATAAATACACAAATTAATTTTTACTTACTCTATAGTGACTTGTTATATTTTTTTAATAGTTTTGATTAATTTAAAATACTTTAGTAAAATTTAAATAATTTTAACTAGTTGATAAAAAAAAATATTTTGATATAATAATATTAATATGTCATAAGGGTAAGATTTTAAATTTTAAATTTAATCACAATTTCTAAAAATTATTGATTTTTTTACCAAAAGTCGTATCCAAGAATTGATATTTACTAAAAGGCATATCATGATTTCATTTTTACCAAAGGACGCATTCATTTTAGTGAACTGCCTCTTATACCCCTCCCGTCAAGTACTGTCTTTCTCTTTCTCTTTCTCAGTAATGAATTTCGAGACATTTGAATATGTTTTTTCAGACTTTTCATTTTAAAATAATATATTATGGAATCGGCTAAAAAATGTAAAGTAAAGAAAGAAAAATATTTTAGTTAAAAAAACATCTCTTCTAACGTGATTTCAAAAATATAAAGAAATAATTTTTAATAATTGATTAATATAAATTAATATATTAAATAATATTTAATAAATATATTAATATATAAAAAAACCTATCAAAATATATAATTTCATATTCAAACGCAAGGTCTGAAATCACGATAAGAGGGCCTGAAGTAATTTGACTTCAGGCCTGAAGTCAGATGACTTCAGGCCCTGCGTGCATTGAAAATTTTTTTATTTTAAAATTTTTTTAATAATATTTAATCATGATTTATTAAATTAAATAAAAATATCAATAGTTCTAGGAGATGATATTTTTGGTATCCAAATTTCTAATAATTAAAAATTATATTAGAATAGGAGTTTTTTAGTCTATTAGTAGGTTTTCACCAAAACCCATTGATGGACCTAGGATATTTGAATTTCTCAAAACCCAGTATCAATAGTTAGAGTTGAGCTAGGAGATGATATTTTTGATGTCCAAACTTCTAATGATTATAAATTATGTTGCAATAGGAGATTTTTAGGTCTATCAGTGGATTTTCACCAAAATCCACTAATGGACATAGGATATTTGGATTTCTCAAAACCCAATATCAATAGTTAGAGTTGAGCTAGGAAATGATATTTTTGGTGTCCAAACTTCTAATGATTATAAATTATGTTGCAATAGGAGTTTTTTAGGATGAATCAGTGGGTTTCGGTGAAAACCCACTGATTGACCTAGGATACTTGGATTTCTCCATACTTGATATCTCTATTTAGAATTTACTTAGGAGATGCTATTTCTGATGTGCAAACTGTTGAGACCGATTGGCGAGCTAGAGGGGGGGGGGTGATTAGCTCCGATTTGATCCGTGATGATTTGTCGCGGCGGAAGACTTCAAGCAATCGCTAACACAAGGATTTACTTGGTATCCACCCCGGTCGGGTGACTAATCCAAGGATCCACTCTCCTCACACTCTCATGCACTATGAAAGTCTCCTTCTTGAGGTGGAGAAACCTCTTACAAGCTTGTTACAAAGATACAACAAGAACAAAGCAAATACAATAGAAATCTTACATGATTTACAATGAATAAGCTCACACTTTGCTTTCCTTGCTATCTTCAAGCTTGTGATCGCCTCTAGAACTTTAGAAGTGCAGCAACACTAAGCCCCAAAGCTTCTCTTGAAATGGCATGGAAGAAGGAAGAAGAGCTGAAGAAGAAGTGCGGCCAAAAACCTGCGCGAAAGACCTTATACCCGACGCCTAGGGTTTCTGAATCGATTACCCAATCGATTACCACGTAGGATTTAGCCGTTCAACGGCTAGTTTTCGAACCGTAATCGATTAGCCAATCGATTACGGGTGCCCTGAATCGATTACCCAATCGATTCAGAGCCTTACTGTCTTCTCGCGCAAACCCCAGTGATCGATTACCCCAATCGATCAAGAGACTCCTTAATCGATTGACCAATTGATTAAGAAAGGTCTGAATCGATTACCCAATCGATTCAGCCACCTTCTGGACTAGCCACAAACCTCCCTAATTGATCAACTAATCGATTCACCCAATCGATTAAGTCCAACTTAACTTGTTTCCACAAGTCTAGGGTCCCCTACCAAGTGTCTGGTCAACCCCGTTGACCAACTTGGATTTCTCCTGCCTAGCTCCCAGCTTGGACTTACCCTGGTTCCCAACCAGATTCGCCTAACCCTCGAGTTAGGTCTAGTCTCTCGGTAGACTTCCACCTTGCCAGCATGCGATCTCCCCGATCCATCTGGACTTCACCTAGTCCCACTAGGTCTTTTCCCATGCCAGCGTACGATCTCCCCGATCTACCTGGACTTCACCTAGTCCCACTAGGTGTGCCTAGTCCCACTAGGTCTTTTTCCATGCCAGCGTACGATCTCCCCGATCTACCTGGACTTCACCTAGTCCCACTAGGTTCACACGACATTCAAACATCATTATCAAACATCGAAACATACGCCCATACCATAAGCTTACCAAGCTTATCAGACCTGAGCTCACCCAAGCTTAGTCAAACTAGGTCAACCCTGACCTAACCAAGATTGCACCAACAATCTCCCCCTTTTTGATGTTTGACAATATGTTTGAGAAAGACTAATCCCTATTAGCCTTTCATACCATTTCTCCCCCTTTGACACACATCAAACACTCTCCCTGAGAGTCTATATGGTCAAAGGTATACCCAATGAAAAACCCATACTTTTCATTGAACCTATGCTCAACCTTGAGCACTCATGAAGATTCCCAATCTCCATTCTTTAACGAAAAAAAAATTCAACCACATGTTGTTAAGAAAGACCTCCCCCTCAAAACATGCTCTAGACCTCTATCATTGCACCAACAATGATTGTTGAGTTTCTAAACCTTTAGGAAAACTCAACTTGAGGTGATTGAGATTTTGGGATTCAAAACTTGAACCAAAATCTCTCCTTAACCCTTAAATGTTCACCGAACCGTTTCCCTTTATGATTTCACAATGAAATTTACCCAAATATACTTATAAAAGTATTCCAAGGGGTTAGGGATTGGTAGGTTACTTAAAAATGGGTTAATGGACTGAAAACTGACATTTTCAGTCTCACCAATCGATTGGTGTTGGGAACCAATCGATTAAACTAGCCTTAATCGATCAACGGATCGATTACGGCTGACTGTAATCGATCAAATGATCGATTACGCGAGCTTCTGTGCTCGCAAAAAGATCCACCAATCGATTGACCAATCGATTGGCTACTGCCCCAATCGATCACCTGATCGATTGAGAGTTTCTGAAATCTGAAAACAATTTCAGATTCGAATTTCAGAAACTCCTAAATAATTCTACAAAATTCGAAAAATCCTAAAATTTCGTGTAGACATTATTTATATCATATACTATCAAGGAAAAATAATTTTCTATGAAAATTACCTTCTTTTTTAAAGATTGACACAAAATTAGAAACCATTGAAACATTTCAATGTTTTACTCTATTTTGTATCCATTTCATCAATGATGAGTGCTATCAGAAGATAGTCTTCACCAAGGTTTTCCAAGATAGTTTTAAAATGTTTTTCAAAAACAATATCCAACCATGTTCCTTGGGCTAAATGCACATGACTTGTACATTAGCTTTCCCAATGATTGGAGTTCATTAAAATTCTTATGTTTTGATGATACTAAAACTCAAATAAGTGCACTTTATAAACACTTTGAGTTTTGTTCATCTTCCTAACATCTCACTTGTTTCTAATGTGTCTCAAAAACACATACAAGTCATCTTATAGTCTTAGTGAAATGTGAAAGTCATGTTCTCCCTAATCTGAGGGTTCATGCATTTCTACCTAGGCATTATAAACCTTGATCATCCACTTAGGATGTCAATTAATGCCAATGCCCTTAATTTCAATAAAAATTAATTTATGCATGATTAATGACTATGATATGCATCATATTAGAATTTTAAAAAAATATTATAGCTAAATGATGCATGTATGTCATGACATGTAATATTTTCATAATAAAATATGAATGATGAAATATGATGTCATGACATGTGATAGGGCATACAAAACATGGCATAGTGTCATAAAAAAATATACCTGGATTTCCTATCTAAGTATCAATAATTCATCGCTAAGCCATTGATAACCCTAAATTTGCCCTAATTTTCAAGATAGTGCCAAAGCTCCCCAACTTGGCTTATCTTTGGATTCTATCCTAGTTGTGCCAACTTTTATTAGATTCAATCTTCCAAAAATATAGTTTGGCACCACTTTTACTCCTCCTAGAGTAAACACATGAATCCTTCATTTTCAAGGGTAGTAATTCCTTGAAAATGTCCCAAAGTGCCAACTTCATCAAGGTTGGGTTAACTACCCTTCCAATTAGAGTTGACACTCCCTAGACTTATCTAGGGTGTGGCGAACACACTCTTAGGAACCCAAAACCTATTGGTGCTCCTTGGATGTTCTAGGTATTCACTAGGGATGACCTCCCTTGATACCTTCCTAAAGACTTTCTTAGGCTTTTCCGAAACCTTAATCATGTTGGTCTTGTCTTGGTCAACCCTAGGGATACCACTTGTTGCTTTGACTTGACTTCTAGACCTAAATTGAGTTCCATACCTATATGGAACTCTATGATAGGATGGACCATCATCCTTAGTTTTAGATTTGTATCCCAAACCTTTCTTGCCCCTAGAAGGTCCTTGATTTCCTAAATCTAGGTTTTGATCCTTAGATCCCTTAAATAAATTTTCTATTCTTTTGAGGGATTTTTCTAATTTATCAAGTTTTGACCTCAAAACTTGATTTTCAATCAATACCTCCTCAAGGCTTGGTTTTCTAATATAGCCTTGGTGATTGTTTTTCTTAGTCTTGGATTGGGTAGGTCTACCTTGGAAATTCCTAATTTGTTCCCTATCCTTAGATTTTGTAGTCCTAGCATGGAAAGCTCTATAGTTTACCTTAGGTTTCTCATGCCTCCTATGTTCATGATAAATTGTATTAAAATGATAATAATTATTTTTAGCATGCAAATTATCATGATTTAAATAATTACCATTACCTAATGGTACCTTAGTCTTGTTCTTGGAGGCTCCCCCTTGATTTGAGCTCCTTCCTTTTGCCATGGTCGGTTTCTTCCCCTTTGAACATTGATTCCTATAATGTCCCTTTTGCTTGCATGAGAAGCACACAATGTGCTTCTTATCCTTCTTTACCATGGGGCCGACCTCCTTTGCCTTCTCCTTGGTCTTGGGTGTCATTTGCACCTTCTTCTTGACCAAAGTAGGACACTTACTTTTGTAGTGCCCTTTTTCCCTACACTCAAAGCAAATGATATGATTTTTCATTTTGCAAATTGAAATATTTATACCTTTGCTTGTAGGGGTGTGACATGACTCTTCACTTGATTCGGAAGTAGATATTTCTTCTTTTTTCGGAATCAATGACCTTTGCTCCCCCTCAATCCTAGAGGTGGAGACTTCGTCTTCTTCTTCATTGACCTCGGATGATGATGTTGAAACCTTTTCTTGTTCCGGCGTCAATGTCATAATTTGCTCCTCTTCAACCCTTGAGGTGGAGGCTTCTTGAGCTTCATCTTCGGATGTTGAGTACCTCTCAACTTCCGAGTCCTCTTCACTTGATAAATTTCCCTCTTCGGATTTGTCTTGATTTGGTAGAGTGGAGGGATCTTCATGAAGTTTTGCCAATTTGCTCCAAAGCTCTTTGGCATCTTGAAATTCTCCAATCTTGTCCAAGATGGTGCTTGGCAAAAGATTGACCAATAGCTTGATCACTTTGTAGTTGGTCTCGCATCTCTTGATTTGCTCCTCGTTCCATTTGCTTTTCTTGAGGAGCTTTCCTTTTGAACTTGTTGGAGCTTTAAAACCCTCCATTAGAGCAAACCATTGCTCTATATCCATCATGAAATAATTTTCGATCTTTGACTTCCAAAGACCAAAATTCGCCTTGTCGAATGGTGGAGGTGCCCTTGTGTCATAGCCAAACTCCATTTATGAAATTGAAATCCCTTGATGATGACTTCTTGAAATTAGGGTTTCTTCTTCCTCTAGCTCTTGCCCTCTTGGCGATGAGTCCAAATAAGAGCAACCTTGCTCTGATACCACTTGTAGGGACCGATTGGCGAGCTAGAGGGGGGGTGATTAGCTCCGATTTGCTCCGTGATGATTTGTCGCAGCGGAAGACTTCAAGCAATCGCTAACACAAGGATTTACTTGGTATCCACCCCGATCGGGTGACTAATCCAAGGATCCACTCTCCTCACACTCTCATGCACTATGAAAGTCTCCTTCTTGAGGTGGAGAAACCTCTTACAAGCTTGTTACAAAGATACAACAAGAACAAAGCAAATACAATAGAAATCTTACAAGATTTACAATGAATAAGCTCACACTTTGCTTTCCTTGCTATCTTCAAGCTTGTGATCGCCTCTAGAACTTTGGAAGTGCAGCAACACTAAGCCCCAAAGCTTCTCTTGAAATGGCGTGGAAGAAGGAAGAAGAGCTGAAGAAGAAGTGCGGCCAAAAACCTGCGCGAAAGACCTTATACCCGACGCCTAGGGTTTCTGAATCGATTACCCAATCGATTACCACGTAGGATTTAGCCGTTCAACGGCTAGTTTTCGAACCGTAATCGATTAGCCAATCGATTACGGGTGCCCTGAATCGATTACCCAATCGATTCAGAGCCTTACTGTCTTCTCGCGCAAACCCCAGTGATCGATTACCCCAATCGATCAAGAGACTCCTTAATCGATTGACCAATCGATTAAGAAAGGTCTGAATCGATTACCCAATCGATTCAGCCACCTTCTGGACTAGCCACAAACCTCCCTAATTGATCAACTGATCGATTCACCCAATCGATTGAGTCCAACTTAACTTGTTTCCACAAGTCTAGGGTCCCCTACCAAGTGTCTGGTCAACCCCGTTGACCAACTTGGATTTCTCCTGCCTAGCTCCCAGCTTGGACTTACCCTGGTTCCCAACCAGATTCGCCTAACCCTTGAGTTAGGTCTAGTCTCTCGGTATACTTCCACCTTGCCAGCATGCGATCTCCCCGATCCATCTAGACTTCACCTAGTCCCACTAGGTCTTTTCCCATGCCAGCGTACGATCTCCCCGATCTACCTGGACTTCACCTAGTCCCACTAGGTGTGCCTAGTCTCACTAGGTCTTTTCCCATGCCAGCGTACGATCTCCCCGATCTACCTGGACTTCACCTAGTCCCACTTGGTTCACACGACATTCAAACATCATTATCAAACATCGAAACATACGCCCATACCATAAGCTTACCAAGCTTATCAGACCTAAGCTCACCCAAGCTTAGTCAAACTAGGTCAACCCTGACCTAACCAAGATTGCACCAACACAAACTTAGTCCCAATAATTTTCAGTTATGTTCTCTAACCGTATCAGTTGGCACAGAAAGATGTATAAATATGACTGCATCTTAGGCACAAACATCTCTTTTAACATGATTTCAAAAATATAAAGAGATAATTTTTTATATTTGATTAATATAAATTAGTATAATAAATAATATTTAATAAATATATTAATATATAAAAAAATCTATCAAAACACGTGATTTGAGATTCAAATGTGGAGCGTCACGCCCGACCGGGCCCGACCGAACGTGGAGCGCCACGCGCGATCGGCGCCGAGTCCAGTGGGTGCGTGGGAGCATGCCCACTTATAACTTGCAAGAGCTGCCTTCTGGGTGCCCTAAGTTCCACTATCATATTCACATGATACAATTACAAGAGTCACTCAACTCAACTTTCCTCACGATACAATTTTAAGTGTGTTGCACTCCAAGGCCTTCTTAGCGTCTTTCCTTGGGCATCTTGCAAATAATAGACTCCCGTCCCCAACTTCTCGATCACCAGGAAGAGTTCTCCCCATTGGGGGCTTCAGCTTGCTCAACTCCCCGACCGGTTTGACTCTCTTCCATACACGGTCGCCGACCTGGAAACTCTAGGGTATAACCTCTGGATTGTATCTTCGCTGCATCCTTTGCCGGTAAGCAGTCGATCGGACCGATACCCGATCCTGAATTTCCTCAATCAAATCCAGCTCTAAACGTCTCTTCGCTTGCCACAACAGCAGATTCGCCCTCGTCCTCTTCGGTCAGCTAGGAACTCCGACAACTCACGATCGCCGAGCTTGCAAAGGAGCAGGCTCCTTCACTGGCGGTGCCTCCAGTCGTTGAGCAAGGGCTCGAGGTGTCCAGATCGGTCGGATTTCGGCCCTGCCGGAAGGAAGTGTTTCGTTAGAGCTAATCATTTCCTAGTCGAGGTTGCTGACAATACTCTTTTCCACTATGATGTGAGCATATCGCCGGAATCAACATCTAGAGTCACCAATAGGAAAATTATCTCTGAGCTTGTCAAGTTGAGCAAGGATAACGCCTTGGGAATGCGAATGCCAGCATATGATGGAAGGAAGGGCATATACACGGACAATGCTTTTTTCCTTTTGAGACAAAGGAGTTCTGTCGAACCAGCGCTAAGCGGGCCCTGTCAGGGTGGTTAGGAACGCTCGACACTTGATACCATCCATGTATTGATACAGCAAAGCTGTATTCTCAAACTTCATCAGGTGTTCCTCTGGATTTGTAGCTCCTTCATATTCTGGAATGGATAAGAGCCGGAAATGCTTGGGGACTTGCTCTTGTAGAACTTGTCTGGAGAAGGGGAACCCGGAATGGTCAGCGGGGGCTTGGCTGATAGGGGCCTTCCCTTTGTTGATTCTGACTTGGCTGGAAGAGACTGTTGGTGCAATTTGCACTAATAGTTAAACCTAAGTTTTGATGAATGACAAATAGGTTAAAGTTAGACTTGCTTTTGGTTTTGATCTCTTTACTAAGTGTGCAGGGTTGAAAGACTTAGGACCTGACACCAGGCTGAAGTCCAGGGTGGTTGAGTCCTGGCGGGAAGTCCAGGGTGGTTGAGTCCTGGCGAGAAGTCCAGTTGGGTTCACGGGGCCTGACAACTGGCTGAAGCCCAAGTTGGTTGAAACTTGGGAAAAAGACCAGGGTGGTTGAGCCCTGGCAGGAAGACCTGGTGGGTTAAGAAGTTGAGTAGAGCTGCACGAGGTAAGCGAGGTAAGTCACTGGAGGAGCGAACCAGTGAGGACGGGTCCTATTTTAGGACTGTAGGCGCGGTCCAACTTAGGCCCATTTTGGTGACCTCGGTTGAGTCCTGGTTAGATCCTTATCCAGGTTTGGACGGAGTCTAATTAACTCTAAATGCATTAACTCTATTTTACAGAATTTATTTAATTAGATTCTAAATGCATTAACTCTATTTTACAGAATTTATTTAATTAGATTCTAAATACATTAACTCTATTTTACAGAATTTATTTAATTAGATTTTATAGTTGAATTTTATAAAATTATTCCTTATCTAAAGCCTTGGTGGAGGATAAATTATCAATTAAATTATTCGTATTTCTTTCTTTTTAGAGAATAAAATTATTCCTACTAATGCTTAAAATTCTCACGTAAAGCTTAGCTGGAAGGATAAAATCTCCTTTTAAATTATTAATAAAATTGTAAGAGGATAAAACCTCTCGGTTAACTTTTCAATATTCTGTATTTATATTTTATTTAAATTATTTTCTTAATTGAAGCAAAGGATAGAAACATTATCTTTTTTTTTAAATTATTTTATCTTGTTGATGGATAAAATTTGAGCTGAGAAGATCATGCATCGAGGCACTATAAATAGAAGCAAGCAAGCCCTCTAACAAATAAGAAAATTTGATTCTGGTTCAAGCTTTGGCGCTCTCTTGCTTCCATGCTCCTCTGCTGCAGTTTGTGCTTTGACTCGACGCTGTCCGACCGCTGCTGGAAGATCGCTCCCAACACCCAAGCTGCTTCAGATAAATCTAAGTGTTGGGTAACGAATTTTTTTTCTGCACTTAAATTATTTAAGGGGGAAGTGTAGGGCTGTTACACTTCCGCCCAATCTTGTATTCGAATCACTCTATCGGTAGTTTGTCGGTAGAGGTTTTTAGTGGATTGCCCACAGGAAAGGTTCAAGGAACCTGGGCCTTCGAGTAGGAGTCGGCGAAGGCTCCGAACGAAGTAAAACTCCTTGTGTAATTTTTTTTTTCGCTTTCGCATTTCGTTTTAATTTTTCCGCTGCGCACGTTATAAAAAGCATCGTACAATTTTCTATCGACTCTGATTTTATAACGAAGATTTTAAAAGTCACGTGATTCACCCCCCTCTCACATGCATCGGTCCTACAAGTGGTATCAGAGCCAAGTTCGTTCTGTATCGGTGCAACCACCATAAGAGCCGGGGGAAATCCAATTCTTTTTCGTTTGTTTTTGTGTTTTCGCTGCACGATCTAAATTAGGCATTTTTGCCTAAATTTAGATATTTTCTATCGATTTTACTCAAATTTGGGCAACACCATTTCGAGTCGTTTTTTGTTTCTTTCTTCTCCTTTTCCTACCACACTACTAATCCAAGACCTAGTCTTGGAACAAGTGTTTTTGTTGTTGTCTATTTCAGATGGCTCAAGGTGATGGATATAGTATTGCCCGTCCTCCGCTCTTCAATGGGGAAGACTTCCCTTACTGGAAACGAAGAATGGAGGTGTACCTAAAGACTGATATGGATCAATGGTTCGCAGTGCAATCTGGATACGAACCACCAATGGATGAGGGAAACAATGCACTACTGAAGCATGACAGATGGAACCTAGAAATGAAGAAAAGGGCTCAGATTGAGTTCAAAGCACAGAACACACTCCAATGCGGACTAACCAAAGAGGAATTGAACCGTATCGGCCCAACTGAATCTGCCAAAGAACTTTGGGACAAACTGATTGACCTGCATGAAGGCACCTCAGATGCGAAGGTAACAAAAAGAGATTTGTTATTGAATAAATTATTTAACATAAAAATGCAGGAAGGTGAGTCTGCAAGCCAACTCCACGCCCGGATCAAGGACATACTAAATGGACTCCACCTCATTGGGCACAAACAAGAAAATAGAGATATTATAAGGTATGCACTAAATGTCTTTCCTAGAAACTCTTTATGGGCATCCATCATAGATTCTTATAAAATTTCTAGGAATCTTTCCAAAATAAATTTAGATGAACTATTCTGTGAATTAGAACTGCACGAACAACTAACGCCAAGGCCGAGAAAGGATTTGCTTTGTTTGCAGGTTCTTCAAAAGAAGTCAAGTCGAAGAAGAAAATTCAAGAATCAGAAGAAGAGTCAGACTCAGACTCAGATGACGAGGAACAAATGGTTAACTTAGTAAGAAAAATCCTCGCCAAAAAGAAAAGCAAATTCTCGAAAAGAGATTTCCAAAAGATAATGAAGCCAACCAGTTATGGAGACAAAAGCAAAATAACCTGCTTCGGTTGTAACAGAAAAGGACACTTCAAACATGAATGTCCCTACAAAACGGAGAACCAATCAAAGAAAAGCAAGAAGAAGAAGGCTCTTCAAGCCACCTGGGACGAGAGTTCGGATGACTCTGACTATGAACCACCAAAGAAGACAAGCTACCTCGCGCTAATGGCAACTACACCCGGGTCAGACTCGGAGCACGATGAAGATTCCGAATACGAGTCGAGTCAAGAGATCGGACTCTTTTCGGACGACTCGACTAAGGTATATTTAGATTCAGTTAATGAAATTTTTTTTAAGATTATTTCCATTTTAAATAAAAAATTACTTGCATCTGAATCTAGGAATGACCAGCTCCTTAAGGAAAATCAAGACCTTAAGGAGCAATTAATTAATACCAGAACATTAACTGAACAAACTCAAAATCAAAAGACAATTGAGCTTGAAACTGAAAACTCCACTCTAAAGGGCGAAATCCTAAAACTTAAGGATCTACTAGCAACTTTCACAACCCGATCCAAGAACCTTGACCTCATTCTTGGATCACAAAAGGGCATGTATAATAAATCTGGGATAGGATATAAATCAGGATCAGCCCAAAGATCCTTTATCTCCTTTATCCACCCACGCAAAAATCAACGAAAAGCGTGGGTTCCGAAAGCTTACCTAACAAAGCAAGTAGGTCAAAATCAACTTTATGTCCTAAAAAGGGACATCCACTACATTGATCCTAGACATCCAATCTACAATTTAGGGGGAAGTTCCAAATTAGTTGGCACCTCAAAGTCACCCTTTACCCGTCTGGGTACCTAGGACTAGTTTCAAAAGTTAGTCTGACACTTGACCTACTCAGTACCAGGGTACGGCGAGCTGATAGTACGTTAGGGAAGCTGATCTAAGGAGTCAGGTAGGGGAAGGCGTCCTCTATTTGGTCTTCTTAGCCCAGTGGAACTAGCCGAAGCTACCTCGCCACATCCTAGACTAGTTAGACCAAGGAGTTTCAATAGGTAGGTTAAAAGTACAACTTCCTTAAGCGGTTTTGCCTAGAAAGTGGTTGTTGATCCAATAAGGCTTCGGCCAAAGAAGACCTCTGTGCCTCGCCACGGCCTGGAAACCAATTATGGAAGTATACTTTTAAACTGCTTCTTGTCAAACCTGAATCTAACAAAAGGTCAGATTAACTTTTATAAATCAAACTCAAACTTATCTCACACAAATCATAGGATCCCTTTGATTGACAACTTAGATCAAGTGAGATGAATAAGGACAACTAAAATCAAATTTCAAAATTCAAATTAACAAAATCAAATTTCAAAATTCAAATTAACAAAATCAAATTTCAAAATTCAAATTAACAAAATCAAAATTTCAAAATTCAAATTAACAAAATCAAATTTCAAAATTCAAATTAACAAAATCAAATTTCAAAATTCAAATTAACAAAATCAAATTTCAAAATTCAAATTAACAAAATCAAATTTCAAAATTCAAATTAACAAAATCAAATTTCAAAATTCAAATTAACAAAATCAAATTTCAAAATTCAAATTAACAAAATCAAATTTCAAAATTCAAATTAACAAAATCAAATTTCAAAATTCAAATTAACAAAATCAAATTTCAAAATTCAAATTAACAAAATCAAATTTCAAAATTCAAATTAACAAAATTAAATTTCAAAATTCAAATTAACAAAATCAAATTTCAAAATTCAAATTAACAAAATCAAATTTCAAAATTCAAATTAACAAATTCAAAATTCAAAATTAATAAAATTCAAATTCAAAAAATCATAAAAATTCAAATTCAAAATTCAAATTCAAAAATTCATAAAATTCAAATTCAAAATTTAAATTCAAAAATTAATAAAATTCAAAATTCAAATTCAAGTTTTAAATTCTTTAGGATGTTTAAAATTTTCTTAAATTTAAAAAAAAAAATTCAAAAACTTAACCTAAGTTCTAAATCTTTTACTTAACTGTAGGTAAATAAATGGATTATTGACAGTGGGTGCTCCAGACACATGACTGGGGATCCCACCAAATTTACAGAACTCAAGTACAAAAGACTAGGGACCGTTGCTTTTGGAAATAACGGTAAACTTAAGGTAATTGGCCTAGGTAATATTGAACTTGAGTCTGATTTTATAATTACAAATGTATTACTTGTTGAAAATTTTCACTTCAATTTACTGAGTATTAGCCAATTGTGTGACACTGGTTATAAGGTTAGGTTCCTATCCAATGAATGTCTGATCAAACACAATGACAACCCAAACATCACACTTAGAGGACTTAGGCACAATAACATTTATGAAATTAAGTTAACCTGTCCCTTAGAAAATTATCTTTTAACCCATAAGGATGAGACTTGGCTCTGGCATAGGAGACTTTCACACACTCACTTCAGAAAACTACCTAAACTAAAAGGTTTAGTTAGAGGCCTACCAAAGTTATCTAACCTTGAGTCAACCTTATGTAACGCATGTCAACAAGGAAAACAAACTAGGTCAACCCACAAACCAACTAGTCAAACTCAAACTAAGTCAATTCTTGAATTAATTCACCTAGACCTATTTGACTCACATGGGGTAAAATCAATTAGTGGAAACCTTTACTGTTTAGTAATCATAGATGACTATTCAAGATTTACCTGGGTAAAATTTTTAAAAAATAAAGATGAAACTTTTGATATGTTTACTCAATTTTGTAAATTAGTAGAAAATGAAAAAGGGATTAAAATTAAAAGACTTAGGAGCGATAACGGCGGGAATTCAAAAATAAAAATTTAACCAATTCTGCTTAGAAAATGGCTACCATCACGAATTCTCTTGTCCTAAAACACCTCAACAAAATGGAATAGTAGAAAGGAAAAATAGAACACTACAAGAAGCAACCAGAACAATGCTAAATGAATACAATCTACCTAAATATTTTTGGGCTGAGGCTGTTAGTACAGCCTGTTATGTACAAAATAGAATAACTATAAATAAAAATCTAGGAAAAACAACTTTTGAAATCTATTATGAAAAACAACCTAATATTAAGTATTTTAAAGTATTTGGATGCAAAGTGTATATATTAAACACTAGAGAACACTTAGGAAAATTTACCTCTAAGGTTGAGGAAGGTATCTTTGTAGGTTATTCCCTTACCAGTAGAGCTTATAGAGTTTATAATAAAACTACCCTAAGAATTGAAGAAACTACAAATGTAAAATTTGATGAAAAGTCTAGCCCAAATAACCTTGATCAAACCACCTACCAACCAATTGATTTTGTTAGTACTGACCCAAATGAAAGCCAATTTGAGGACCGAGACCATGATCTGACTGAACCTGCACCTGAATCTGAACCTAACCAACCCAGAACTATTCGAGTTAGCTCAGCCCACCCAACTGATCAGATCATAGGCGATCCAGAGCTAAGGGTTCAGACCAGATCAGCCTTTAGGAACCTTAGTCAAATTGCCTTGATTTCAAAAATTGAACCCAAGTCTATAGAAGAGTCCTTACTTGACCCTGATTGGATCATAACCATGCAGGAAGAGTTAGCCCAATTTGAACGTAGTCAAGTCTGGGACTTAGTACCCTTACCTAAAGGCAAGAAATTTATTGAAACTAAATGGGTCTTTAGGAATAAACTTAACGAACAAGGAGAAACAGTCAGGAATAAGGCTAGGTTAGTAGCTAAGGGGTTTAGCCAAGTAGAAGGACTTGATTATGATGAAACTTATGCCCCTGTAGCTAGACTTGAGTCCATTAGGATGCTTTTAAGTTATGCAGCCCATAAGGGATTCAAGTTGTATCAAATGGATGTTAGGTCAGCCTTCCTAAATGGCCTGATTAAGGAAGAAATCTATGTAGGCCAACCCCCAGGTTTTGAAAGCCTAGAATATCCTGACTATGTCTTTAAACTTAAGAAAGCCTTATATGGACTTAAGCAAGCCCTAGGGCTGGTATGAAAGATTGTCTAACTACTTAGTATCTAAAGGCTTTAACCAAGGCAAAATTGACCCAACACTATTTGTTAAAACTCTAAAAACTGATATTTTTATAGCTCAAGTATATGTAGATGATATAGTATTTGGCTCAACTAACTCAAATTTTTTACAAGATTTTATAACGGTAATGGAAAATGAATTTGAAATGAGTTTAGTAGGTCAATTAACTTTCTTTTTAGGGTTACAAATAAAACAGACTAGTGAGGGTACTTTTGTCTATCAACAAAAATACACTAAAGAATTACTTAGAAAATTTGGAATGGATAGTGCTAAAGAAATTAAGACACCTATGGCTACCAATCAAACTATAGATAGTGACACAAATGGCAAACCTGTTGACCTTAAGTATTATAGAAGTGCTATAGGTAGCTTACTTTACCTAACTGCAAGTCGACCTGATATTCTCTTTGCAGTTAGTATGTGTGCTAGGTATCAAACATGTGCTAAAGAATCA
>JAGFNQ010003978.1:876702-921786 GCA_024364735.1 Boesenbergia rotunda | reverse complement strand
CAAAAGGTCAGATTAACTTTTATAAATCAAACTCAAACTTATCTCACACACAAATCATAGGATCCTTTGATTGACAACTTAGATCAAGTGAGATGAATAAGGACAACTAAAATCAAATTTCAAAATTCAAATTAACAAAATCAAAATTTCAAAATTCAAATTAACAAAATCAAATTTCAAAATTCAAATTAACAAAATCAAATTTCAAAATTCAAATTAAGGACAGATTAACTTTTATAAATCAAACTCAAACTTATCTCACACAAATCATAGGATCCCTTTGATTGACAACTTAGATCAAGTGAGATGAATAAGGACAACTAAAATCAAATTTCAAAATTCAAATTAACAAAATCAAAATTTCAAAATTCAAATTAACAAAATCAAATTTCAAAATTCAAATTAACAAAATCAAATTTCAAAATTCAAATTAACAAAATCAAATTTCAAAATTCAAATTAACAAAATCAAAATTTCAAAATTCAAATTAACAAAATCAAATTTCAAAATTCAAATTAACAAAATCAAATTTCAAAATTCAAATTAACAAAATCAAATTTCAAAATTCAAATTAACAAAATTAAATTTCAAAATTCAAATTAACAAAATCAAATTTCAAAATTCAAATTAACAAAATCAAAATTCAAAATTCAAATTAACAAATTCAAAATTAATAAAATTCAAATTCAAAAATTCATAAAAATTCAAATTCAAAAATTCAAATTTAAAATTTAAATTCAAAAATTAATAAAATTCAAAATTCAAATTCAAGTTTTAAATTCTTTAGGATGTTTAAAATTTTCTTAAATTTAAAAAAAAAAATTCAAAAGCTTAACCTAAGTTCTAAATCTTTTACTTAACTGTAGGTAAACAAATGGATTATTGACAGTGGGTGCTCCAGACACATGACTGGGGATCCCACCAAATTTACAGAACTCAAGTACAAAAGACTAGGGGCCGTTGCTTTTGGAAATAACGGTAAACTTAAGGTAATTGGCCTAGGTAATATTGAACTTGAGTCTGATTTTATAATTACAAATGTATTACTTGTTGAAAATTTTCACTTCAATTTACTGAGTATTAGCCAATTGTGTGACACTGGTTATAAGGTTAGGTTCCTATCCAATGAATGTCTGATCAAACACAATGACAACCCAAACATCACACTTAGAGGACTTAGGCACAATAACATTTATGAAATTAAGTTAACATGTCCCTTAGAAAATTATCTTTTAACCCATAAGGATGAGACTTGGCTCTGGCATAGGAGACTTTCACACACTCACTTCAGAAAACTACCTAAACTAAAAGGTTTATTTAGAGGCCTACCAAAGTTATCTAACCTTGAGTCAACCTTATGTAACGCATGTCAACAAGGAAAACAAACTAGGTCAACCCACAAACCAACTAGTCAAACTCAAACTAAGTCAATTCTTGAATTAATTCACCTAGACCTATTTGACTCACATGGGGTAAAATCAATTAGTGGAAACCTTTACTGTTTAGTAATCATAGATGACTATTCAAGATTTACCTGGGTAAAATTTTTAAAAAATAAAGATGAAACTTTTGATATGTTTACTCAATTTTGTAAATTAGTAGAAAATGAAAAAAGGATTAAAATTAAAAGACTTAGGAGCGATAACGGCGGGGAATTCAAAAATAAAAAATTTAACCAATTCTGCTTAGAAAATGGCTACCATCACGAATTCTCTTGTCCTAAAACACCTCAACAAAATGGAATAGTAGAAAGAAAAAATAGAGCACTACAAGAAGCAACCAGAACAATGCTAAATGAATACAATCTACCTAAATATTTTTGGGCTGAGGCTGTTGTACAGCCTGTTATGTACAAAATAGAATAACTATAAATAAAAATCTAGGAAAAACAACTTTTGAAATCTATTATGAAAAACAACCTAATATTAAGTATTTTAAAGTATTTGGATGCAAAGTGTGTATATTAAACACTAGAGAACACTTAGGAAAATTTACCTCTAAGGTTGAGGAAGGTATCTTTGTAGGTTATTCCCTTACCAGTAGAGCTTATAGAGTTTATAATAAAACTACCCTAAGAATTGAAGAAACTACAAATGTAAAATTTGATGAAAAGTCTAGCCCAAATAACCTTGATCAAACCACCTACCAACCAATTGATTTTGTTAGTACTGACCCAAATGAAAGCCAATTTGAGGACCGAGACCATGATCTGACTGAACCTGCACCTGAATCTGAACCTAACCAACCCAGAACTATTCGAGTTAGCTCAGCCCACCCAACTGATCAGATCATAGGCGATCCAGAGCTAAGGGTTCAGACCAGATCAGCCTTTAGGAACCTTAGTCAAATTGCCTTGATTTCAAAAATTGAACCCAAGTCTATAGAAGAGTCCTTACTTGACCCTGATTGGATCATAGTCATGCAGGAAGAGTTAGCCCAATTTGAACGTAGTCAAGTTTGGGACTTAGTACCCTTACCTAAAGGCAAGAAATTTATTGAAACTAAATGGGTCTTTAGGAATAAACTTAACGAACAAGGAGAAATAGTCAGGAATAAGGCTAGGTTAGTAGTTAAGGGGTTTAACCAAGTAGAAGGACTTGATTATGATGAAACCTATGCCCCTGTAGCTAGACTTGAGTCCATTAGGATGCTTTTAAGTTATGCATCCCATAAGGGATTCAAGTTGTATCAAATGGACGTTAGGTCAGCCTTCCTAAATGGCCTGATTAAGGAAGAAATCTATGTAGGCCAACCCCCAGGTTTTGAAAGCCTAGAATATCCTGACTATGTCTTTAAACTTAAGAAAGCCTTATATGGACTTAAGCAAGCCCCTAGGGCCTGGTATGAAAGATTGTCTAACTACTTAGTATCTAAAGGCTTTAACCAAGGCAAAATTGACCCAACACTATTTGTTAAAACTCTAAAAACTGATATTTTTATAGCTCAAGTATATGTAGATGATATAGTATTTGGCTCAACTAACTCAAATTTTTTACAAGATTTTATAACGGTAATGGAAAATGAATTTGAAATGAGTTTAGTAGGTCAATTAACTTTCTTTTTAGGGTTACAAAGAAAACAGACTAGTGAGGGTACTTTTGTCTATCAACAAAAATACACTAAAGAATTACTTAGAAAATTTGGAATGGATAGTGCTAAAGAAATTAAGACACCTATGGCTACCAATCAAACTATAGATAGTGACACAAATGGCAAACCTGTTGACCTTAAGTATTATAGAAGTGCTATAGGTAGCTTACTTTACCTAACTGCAAGTCGACCTGATATTCTCTTTGCAGTTAGTATGTGTGCTAGGTATCAAACATGTGCTAAAAAATCACATCTAACCCTAGTTAAAAGGATATTTAGGTATCTCAAAGGGACAGAAAGTTTAGAAATTTGGTACCCTAGAACAGCCCAGTTTGAACTTATTGGATTTTCTGACTCACATTATGCTGGCTGGAAATTAGATAGAAAAAGTACCAGTGGTGGATGCCAACTTCTAGGACCCTCACTAGTTAGTTGGTTCAGTAGAAAACAACATTGTGTTGCCCTATCCACCACTGAAGCTGAATACATAGCAATGGGTGAATGTGTAGCCCAATTACTCTGGATGATGCATACCTTAAAAGATTTTAACTTAGATTTTAAGAAAGTCAAAACTTTTATAGATAATCTAAGTTCAATTAATCTAACCAAAAACCCAATTCACCACTCTAGGACCAAACATATAGAAATTAAGCACCATTTTGTTAGAGATCATGTTAATAAAGGGGAAATAGAACTTAATCATGTTGAATCCAAATCTAACCTAGCTGACATATTCACTAAACCACTTCCTGAATCCGAATTTAGCAATTTAAGAAGGTTAATAGGAATGTGTGTTGTAGACTAGGATTGACCTAATCACTTTTACTCAACTCACAAATTCTGTTTGACACATAGCTTGAGTTAGAGTTAATTTTTGTACTTGCATTTTTGTACTCTCTAAAATGTGTATTTTTTAAACTTGATTTTCAAAATTGACTTTGATTTTCACACTTAATTTTTTTTTAAAAAAAATAACTTTGATTTCAAACTTGACTTTCGAGACTGGTGGACTTAGCCTAAGTTTGACCCCTAGAGATGCATGTTCCTATAGATTTAGAGGCCGCATCTCACAAAGCACATTAGATTAACATGTTTGTGTATGCTAAAACTTAGAACGGGGTGAGATGCATAGGGTATTGCCTGGACTTCAGAATGCTTAAACCTGTGCATCGTAGCAAGTCTGGGCGTTAAATACCAACTTCATATTGATCAAGTCAAGTAGTCTTTCTGTAAAGCTAAGCTAGACACTAGTACTTGACTTGACTAACCTAGTGAAAACTACTATCCTATAGATAGTTAGCTAGTAATTACGGTTAGACATTCAAAATGGGCTAAACTTTCTTACTTGGTTCAGGGGGAGCTTGAGTTTATATTTTGTATTCTAACTCTCAAAAATGTTTAGTGAAAACTGTTTTAGAAAATATCTTCTTTAATTGAACAAGGATTTAAAAAAAAATCTTGAAATTTCCTTTAACATTTATGCTCTCAGATTGTTTGTGTTAAATTAAGAATTTGACTTACCCCTCTGAATCAGTTCAGAAACTTAGTATGCTTGTTAAGCATTTTTTTCCCCCAAATACTTAAAGTATTTTTTACTTGGCTGGCATATTACTTGATTGCTTGTTTTATTTCTGATGCTTGCGCACTTATTATTTCTTTGTTTTGATGAATGCCAAAGGGGGAGGGTTTAAGGGTTGAGTTAGAAAATTAAAAATTTTTGATCTTAGAGCATGTCATTTGCATATTATTCTTGGACTCATTGCTTTATCTGGTATTTTCTAACTTTAACCCAGGTTGTCATTGCATCAAAAAGGGGGAGATTGTTGGTGTAATTTGCACTAATAGTTAAACCTGAGTTTTGATGAATGACAAATAGGTTAAAGTTAGACTTGCTTTTGGTTTTGATCTCTTTACTAAGTGTGCAGGGTTGAAAGACTTAGGACCTGACACCAGGCTAAAGTCCAGGGTGGTTGAGTCCTGGCGGGAAGTCCAGGGTGGTTGAGTCCTGGCGAGAAGTCCAGTTGGGTTCACGGGGCCTGATAACTGGCTGAAGCCCAAGTTGGTTGAAACTTGACAAAAAGACCAGGGTGGTTGAGCCCTGGCAGGAAGACCTGGTGGGTTAAGAAGTTGAGTAGAGCTGCACGAGGTAAGTGAGGTAAGTCACTGGAGGAGCGAACCAGTGAGGACGGGTCCTATTTTAGGACTGTAGGCACGGTCCAACTTAGACCCATTTTGGTGACCTCAGTTGAGTCCTGGTTAGATCCTTATCCAGGTTTGGACGGGGTCTAATTAACTCTAAATTTATTTAATTAGATTTTGTAGTTGAATTTTATAAAATTATTCCTTATCTAAAGCCTTGGTGGAGGATAAATTATCAATTAAATTATTCGTATTTCCTTCTTTTTAGAGAATAAAATTGTTCCTACTAATGCTTAAAATTCTCACGTAAAGCTTAGCTGGAAGGATAAAATCTCCTTTTAAATTATTAATAAAATTGTAAGAGGATAAAACCTCTCGGTTAACTTTTCAATATTCTGTATTTATATTTTATTTAAATTATTTTCTTAATTGAAGCAAAGGATAGAAACATTATTATTTTTTAATTATTTTATCTTGTTGATGGATAAAATTTGAGCTGAGAAGATCATGCATCGAGGCACTATAAATAGAAGCAAGCAAGCCCTCTAACAGATAAGAAAATTTGATTCTGGTTCAAGCTTTGGCGCTCTCTTGCTTCCACGCTCCTCTGCTGCGGTTTGTGCTTTGACTCGACGCTGTCCGACCGCTGCTGGAAGATCGCTCCCAACACCCAAGCTGCTTCAGATAAATCTAAGTGTTGGGTAACGAATTTTTTTTTGCACTTAAATTATTTAAGGGGGAAGTGTAGGGCTGTTACACTTCCGCTCAATCTTGTATTCGAATCACTCTATCGGTAGTTTGTCGGTAGAGGTTTTTAGTGGATTGCCCACAGGAAAGGTTCAAGGAACCTGGGCCTTCGAGTAGGAGTCGGCGAAGGCTCCGAACGAAGTAAAACTCCTCGTGTAATTTTGTTTTATTTTTCGCTTTCGCATTTCGTTTTAATTTTTCCGCTGCGCACGTTAAAAAAAAACATCGTACAATTTTCTATCGACTCTGATTTTATAACGAAGATTTTAAAAGTCACGTGATTCACCCCCCCCCCCTCTCACGTGCATCGGTCCTACAGAAACATCTTTTTATATTTCTGAAATCACAATAAAAATCGCTGAGAAAGACATAAAAATTACGCTGTTTATATTAATTTAGATTAATCCAAAAATTATCCTATCATTTAATTGCCATATAATTTAAATTAGAAAAAGATCCAAATATTATTTATTATATTAATTTAGATTAATCAAATATAAAAAATTATCTCTTTATATTTTTGAAATTATGTTGAAAGAGATATTTTTTTTAACTATGGCCAAGATGCAGTCATATTTATACATCTTTGTGTGCTAACTGATACGGTTAGAGAACATAATTAAAAACTATTGGTACTAAATTTGTATATCAGAAATAACATCTCCTAATTAAATTCTAAATAGACATATTAAGTATGGAGAAATCTAAGTATCCTAGGTCCATCAGTGAGTTTTCACCGAAACTCACTGATTCATCATATAAAACTCTTATTGCAACATAATTTATAATCATTAGAAGTTTTGACACCAAAAATACTATCTCCTAGCTCAACTCTAACTATTGATATTGGATTTTGAGAAATCTAAATATCCTAAGTCCATCAGTGGGTTTTGGTGAAAACCCACTGATAGACCTAAAAATCTCCTATTGTAACATAATTTATAATCATTAGAAGTTTGGACACCAAAAATATCATCTGCTAGCTCAACTCTAACTATTAATATTGGATTTTAAGAAATCCAAATATCCTAGGTCCATTAGTGGGTTTTGGTGAAAACCCACTGATAGACATAAAAATCTCCTATTGCAACATAATTTATAATCATTAGAAGTTTGGATACCAAAAATATCATCTCCTAGCTCAACTCTAACTAGAACTATTGATATTTTTATTTAATTTATTTACATTTATCCAAGATGTGTTTAGGCCCTCCTTGGGCCTGAAGGGCCTGAACACATCTGTGTTCAGGCTCTCCTAACGTGATTTCAGACCTTGCGTTTTAATCTGAAATTACGTGTTTTGATAGATTTTTTAAATATATTAATATATTTTTAAAATTGAAAAAAATTTGAGTCCACGTCGGACTTGAATCAAAAGATTTCAGATCCAACGTGGGCCTGAAATAAAAAATTTTAGGCCCACGCTGGGTTTGAAATGTTTTGATTTCAAGCCCACGCTGGCTCTGAAATCAAAAGATTTCAGGCCCAGCGTGGGCCTGAAATATTAAGATTTCAGGCCCACGCTGCCTAAAATCAAAACAGAATTGTTTTTTTATATATTAATATATTTATTAAATATTATTTAATATATTAATTTATATTAATCAAATATAAAAAATCATCTATTTATATTTTTAAATCATGTTGGATGAGATATTTTTTAACTGAAATATTTTTCTAATTTTTTCCTTATATTTTTTTAGTGTCGATTCTATATTATATTATTTTAAAATAAAAAAATCTCTAAAAGCCTGTGCAAATATCTCAGAATTTGTTACTGAGAGAGAAAGAGAAATATAGTAATTAGCGGGAGGGGTATAAGAGGAAGTTCACTAAAATCAGTATACCCTTTGGTGAAAATAAAATTATGATATGTTTTTTTGATAAATATCAAATATATATATATATTTTTTTGATAAAAAGCCGATTATTTTTTTAAGGAGAGAGCAAGAGGTTATTATCTATAATATGTGAGGACATCGGGAGTCAAACTTTTCCGTCGATGTGAATTTCCGAAGAAGATTAATCTATTATTTCTGGAGTAATTTTTATTTATTGGATATATCATTTTTCTTAATTTAATTAAATGAACCTTCTAGAATCATTCTTTATCTAATAAACTAATTTTGTCAGTATCAACGCTGTTACACCGTGAAGGCAATGTATAAGAAATGTATCTGTTCTCTCAAATTTGTCAAAATTATCATGTTCGTCTTTTTATATGTTAATTATAATATTTAAATTAATAATCTGTGATTTATCGACGAGGACCCTGGACCAATCATTTTTAATCACATCAAGAAATGTACCTGCGTTTTACAACTGGATCGCAACGACAGGAGCTTCTCAAATATAAAATTAAATTTGCTTGGTTTGAATCTACCCTATCACATGCTCCACTAGCGGTGCTCATATATCGAGTTGAGCTTTTTGAATTTGTTTAAAAAATATTTGATTCATATGTAAAATAATAAATTGGAACTAATTCTCATATGTTTAATAATTTTTTAGAATCGAATTTAAATTTATAATATCTTATTCGGTGTTTTATAAATCATAAACTAAACTCTAATTATTTCTAAACAATTTTAATTTAAATACGTTAAAAATAATTCTAATCTCAGATTAAAATTTTACAAAGTTAATATATAATCTTTAACATATACTAATTATAATATCTAAATTAGTAATTTTTATGATTTATTTTCTCCGTATTGATTCTGAAATAAGTTGACAGGGACATCGACACGAACAAATCATCTTATGCCACTAAATAAATTTGGCATTTAACTTAATTAAAATTTATTTATGCTCACTGAATATATATATATAATCAATCAAATAAATAAATTTGAATGATTTATTAAATTAATTAAATAAGTCAATTCTTAATATTCATGAATAATAATTTTTATCAACAACATTCACGAACATATTTATAAATCATATTTATTAAACAAATTCAGATTAAAATATTAAATAAATAATAAGATTGTATTATCAAGTTTAATAAATAATTAAATAAATTTATAATATAAAAGTTTTAAATAATTAAATTAAATTAAGAATACGCTCAACCAAGTTGAAAAACACATAAAAATAATCAAATCAAATTTAAACAATTATTTTAATACTAATTTAAGTTAATTAATTTATCTCATCAAATAAATTTAAACATCAATTCCACCTAACTTTACAATCATTCATTAGTCTGACTCATACATTGGACCCATCCCACTCCGACTAGAAATAAATGAGCTTTCGGACGTTGACCATCTAACCACTCAATCATAAACTGCACTCCTTCACATCTCCTTCTTCCTCAACCCTCCTCCTCTGCTTCTCCCTCCCTCCCTCCCTCTTTCCTCTCTGCCATGGGGAAATTTTGCTGCGCCACCGAAGAGGAGGAAAATGGCGGCGGCCTCGGCATCGACATGACTGGATTTCTCGTCGCCGCATTCATCGCTCTGGTGCTGCTTCTTCTCTGCTCCCAACAACCTCGCCGGCGCACCATGGTCACCGTTTGTCCCGCCCGCTGCTAAACGACATGTTAATTTACTTTTGATTTGCTTGCTATAAATTAAACTGTGGTTGATCTGGATATATGAAATTCGACGTCGATACCGTCGTCGCGCGGTTTAAAGTTTATGTTTTTGGTGGTGATCATGGAAAGATGAAAGCAGAAGAGAGATCTGATGAATCTTTGTTCGGTGTTCATTAAATTAATTGAATATAATCGACTATAATTTCTGTTTAATTATTTAGAAGGAGAGAGAGATCCCGGGAAGGATGGATTAGTGGTTAAGGTTTCTGGTATCCTCGAGTCTGAATCAGGGAGGGGAAGCGAAGAGATGGAAAGGGAAAGAGTCAAAACCTGTTTTTGTTGAGGAAGAGGAAAGAACGTTCGTTGGTCATCGTTTTTGTTTTCACTTTTATGGTATGTTCATTGGAGGCACAGATCAAGTATAAATATCCTTCATCAAGAAATGAATTTTAACAGAACCTCCAGCCTTCTCACTCAGGATCGTGCTTCGATCCCTTGAGCGTTGTTGTCATTAGGTCCGGAATTGAGTCTTAACCGATACAAAATGTTTTGTTAATTGTCTCAACTCATTTACTTCTCTTTCAAACAGTAGAGGCTCATTCTAAAGGAGTCGCCGAGATAACGATTTTACTTTTTACAATCAATAGTTCAGATATTTCCATTTGAGTGATTACCAAATTCCTAACACTACTATTTGGTAAACATGTGCTAACTATTTAAGACACATAATCATAAAAAAAATATTAAAAATTCCAATTCGGTTTGGTTGAATTTGACTACCGAAGCCGAGAGTTTAAAATTTTTAATTACTCTCTTTCCCTCTCAAGTCCCAATTTAATCCAAAGTTTCATTATTTCATTTTTCGATGGATTCAATCGATATTTTATTAATTTAATTTATTTGATTTTTATATGAAAGTTCGATTCAATATGTAAACAAAATTGATTGGTTTGATTACAATTGAAATGATTTAGTAGATTAAGGGTGCGGTAAGTAGGTTAAGAAGGCGGGAATGAAAATGAAATCTATTTCATTCCCATTTATAATGTTTAGTATATGAGAATCAGAATCAAAATAAAGATATGATGCCCTTGATTTCATAACTCAACCCGCACTAGATTATCATTAAATCCATAAATCTCTCAATCAAAATTCATTACTATTTTCATTGCTAAATATAAACTAAGCGCCCCCTAAATTATTAACCAACTGCTTACACCCGATATAGATTAGTTTTTTTAAATACTTAATACATTAATTATAAATTAATACATTATAAATTCAGCATTTTACTAATTTGCTTTTAAATACGAAGATGAGATGTGTTCACGGCACTTCGCTTCCTAACAAATATTATTAATACGGGAAGGCAAGCATTCTTCAAAGAATATTCGGTTATCCTACTTGTTGGCGAAGCTACATGTAGTCGCCGTGAGTGTCTGATTTCGCAGCCGGCGGCGATACTGGATGGGGCGACCTCGCCCTCCCATCACCTTCCCCCTCATCTTCTTATGCTTCCTAGTGAGCACTCTTTTCACCTTGTCCGATAGCCGGCGCCCGGATCCGCTCCTCCCCCTTCCGAACGCGAATCCGCTCCGGTTCTCTGCTGATGGATCGCCCTTCAAGATCGCGCTCTTCGCCGATCTCCACTATGGCGAGAATGCGTGGACGGACTGGGGCCCGACGCAGGACGATAACTCCGATCGAGTCATGTCGGCGGTGCTCGACGCGGAGGATACAGGTCATAGATCTAATAGTTCTTCACAGTAAACGGCTTAGTATTAACCTTTCGTAGAATGCAGTCTTCACATAAGCTTGCTTTTTAGCATGCCTCCGTTCTCATGAAGGAGGCATGAGTACTATGTTTGGGCATTGTGTGATTCACACAAATTATTATTATAGCATCAATTGCGTTGATATAGAGCCAATATACCTTTTGCTGATTTCTTAGTCTTCTGAAATGAATGCAAATGAGCAAATTTGACAAGCGGGAGAGGGAAGAAAAGGAACTTTTTTCTTTAATAGGATTTATGATTATCGTCAAGCTCACTAGAGAATCATTATCCAATGACCAAATGAAAAGAAAGAAAAGTAAAAGAGGGTAAGCTAAAAGAAAAACAATTAACGTTGGTAGAGAAGAGAGAAGTGGTAAGGGAAGAGGATGAGAATTACATTTATATATGGAAACTTGAATGATAAAATTTAGCATCGTCTTATAATTGTGTATGTTTAAATTTGAAGATGATGGATTTATTTGTGCAATAGTTGGCTGCTACGGTGCTTGACAGCAACTTCCAATATATTCTGTGAAATGAAGATAAATATTGTCATTTTTGTTTGGACTTTGGAGTGTGGTGTTTTGTGATTCATAGTTATCTCAATATATTGTTTCTCAAACTTAGTGTTAAAGTTTTTTGCGTGTGTACTTTGTGCAAAACTGTTCTTATTTCATGATCTTAATTTGAAAACCCTTTCTATTTTTTTTTTTTTTGGTTTTGATTCATAGCATTTGTTTTTCTGTTAAACTTCCTGATATATATATATATATATATATATATATATATATATATATATATATATATATATATATATAGTTTCGCTAACCTTACGCCTCACATCCCGTGCACACCTAATTTTTTTTGTTTGATTTTTTTTTTACTTAATACTATAATTCAACCCTTAAATTCCAAAAACAAAACCCTAAATGACATAACCGCAAGATAAAAAAAAATCAAAAAAAAAAACTGCGCTGCATGCACAGGTCCGTAGTGGAAGTCCGCAGGGACGGTCCGCAGTTCGTGTGTGTGTGTGTCTAGTATTTATTTTCTTTTACATGTACAACTTTGTGCCTAATATGTAGGATCGATTCCCACATACTTATCTAGTGTGTGGTACATGCCCCCACGGGATGGACTGATGGTTAGTACGTGAGTGTTACCATCAAGAGGTCTGGGGGTCAAATCCTGGCAAATATAGTATGCCCACCCTCCCCACGCGCTAGCTACAGCATCCGGGCTAGTAGCCCCCATAATTTACTTCCTCCGTGTTGACCCTGGGATTGGTTGGCGGGGGCGCTGGGAGCGAACAATTCACCTGTTACCACCTAGTGTGTGGTACATGCTTTGGCTTTCCATTCAGCTCCACTATTTATTGAAGCTGAATGAAAAACTCTGCTCTACTCTCCTCGTATTTGTGGGGTTGATCGTCATTTATGAAGTTTCAAACTTCCATAATTGCAGACTTTGTTATTAACCAGGTTGGGCTTAATTGCAGACTTTGTGATCTACTTGGGGGATGTTGTTACTGCGAACAACCTACCAATTACTAATGCATCCTTGTATTGGGATAGGGCTCTTTCTTTAACAAGAAACAAAGGGAAACCTTGGTCTACTGTGTTTGGCAATCATGATGATGCTCTATTTGAGTGGCCATCTGAGTGGTTTTCAGCAACTGGTATTCCGCAGGTCAATTGTCCATCAGCAAATGTGCCATTTTCAGGTAAAAACGGGCCAGAAAGTTTTCATATTTTCTGCCACGCTTTTGTCTTAAGTCAATTCATTTAACAGTACTAGCAAAATTTGTCAATCAAAAAAGTTTAGTTCAGTCTATCAGAGAAGTAATTCTAGAACAGTAAATCACAACTTGTTTCTGTTGACTTTTTGTTTGAATTTCAAATTTTTTATTCGTTTTTTTTTTAAAGGCACACGACGTGTCTTTCCTTAGCGTCGCACTACGCGACGCTATTTTTCATCAGCCGCGCCTCCTCGAACGAAGAGGCATGAATTGCCTTTTCGAAACTATAAATGGAAGGGAAGATTGCAAAATTGAATTCATTCACTGCTTTCTTCTCTCCTTTTCCCTCTGAGCGATCGGCGCGCATTACTCCTTTCGTTGTTCGCTTTCTTCGATCGCTTTCTTCGATCGGTTTTTGGGTCTTGAGGCTTCGCCTTGTGCGATCTGAGGTTGTCTCCGTGGGCAGCGATCGTCTTGGAGTGCACCTACGACGCTGCATGGTTGTCGGATCTTGGGAGAATTTTGCCGGGAGCCTTTGCACCGTAGGGCGGCAATCAATTCTCTAAGGACAGTCGGCACGCCGGCACTTCAACCGGATAACTATTTCTAACTCGGCTCATTTACTTATCAGATTCCTGCATCTATATATTTATTGTCTACTGCTTTGGTGCATGTTAAATATTGCTACATTTATTACAATCTTAGAGAATTGATTGTGCCTAAGTAGACATGTTAAATGTTAGAATGTCGGGGTCTGATGAGGCTAGTGCCAAACCCGAGAGGTTTTCCGGGCAAAACTTCAAACGTTGGCAACAACGAATGAAATTTTGGCTTACTACGCTGGGGCTTTTCTCTGTTATAGAATCAGACCCTCCTTCACTTGATGAAGAAGAACCTGCCCGTAGTGCTTCTACTGAGAGGTTTAAACAGAGGGATTATCTCTGCCATGGGAGAATCATGTCCGCCCTCTCAGACGCACTATTTGATGTGTACTGCTCTACAACCTCGGCCAAAGAGTTATGGAAATCTTTGGATAAAAAATATAACTCCGAGGACTCTGGTTTAGAGAAGTACACCGTGGGGAAGTTCTTAAACTTCAAAATGGTTGAGGGTAGATCTGTCATTGAGCAGACCCATGAATTTCAAATTTTGATTCACGGTCTTGCCGATGGGGAAATGCCGATACCCGAAAAACTTCAAGTCTTGTCTATCATCGAAAAGTTGCCTCCGAGTTGGGAAGATTTTGGCATGACACTTAAACACAGGAGAGGTAAAATCTCTCTTGAAGATTTAATGATTGCCTTAAATATCGAGGAAGAACATCGGAAGCAACATAAGGATGATGATAAGGGGATGCCTATGGATTTTGCTCCAAAAGCAAATGTGGTGGTCTCTTCTGACAAGAACAAGTTTAAAAACCAAAAAATGAAGAACAAAATGAAACCCAAACCAAAGGTTCAGAAGAAGCATGGGACTAGGCCGTGCTGGGCTTGTGGACAAGTTGGACATTTTGCCAAATTCTGTCTTGAACGGAAGGACAAGAAGAAGAACCAAGACAATGTGCCCAACACCAAGGCACAGGTCAATGTTGTGACCAGCACCAGCAATGGGTTTGTTTCCATTAACCCCGAACTAAATTTGATCTATCAACCCAATGAGTGGTTGGTTGATACAGGTGCTAATGTACACTGTTGTGCTGATCGCTCTGCCTTCCTTACTTATCAGGTAATTGAAGGCACTTCCGTAACCATGGGGAATCATTCTGCAGCCAGAGTGTTAGGGATTGGACGAATTGACTTGAGATTTACCTCAGGGAAGGTCCTGTCACTGCATGAGGTGCATCATGTTCCAGCGGTCCGACGGAATTTGATTAGCGGGTCAAAATTAGTTCGTGCTGGTTATGAGCTAAACTTCAAATGTAATAAAGTTGTATTGTTACATTTAGGAACCTTTATTGGAAAGGGTTACCTTAATGAAGGTTTATTTAAACTCAATGTTGAAAATTCGATTATTAATAAAATTAGTGATATTGGTTGTTCTTATAACATTGAGTCTTATGATGTGTGGCATGATAGATTAGGACATGTTAATTTTCAAACTATAAAAAGGATGATGAATCTTGACATGATTCCTAAGCATGCCATAAATGATAAGAAAAAATGTGAAGTTTGTGTGCAATATAAACAGCCCCGTAAACCCTTCAAATCAGTTGATAGAAATTCTAATATTTTAGAATTAATTCATACTGACTGTTGTGAGTTTAACGGTTTAATAACGAGAGACCATAAAAGGTATTTCATTACCTTCATTGATGATTACTCTCGTTATTGCTATGTTTATTTGCTGAAAACTAAAGATGAAGCTTTAAATAAATTTATGATCTTCAAATCTGAAGCTGAAAATCAAACAAACCAAACCATTAAGAGGATAAGATCTGACAGGGGTGGAGAGTTCACCTCAAACCTGTTTCAAAAATTCTGTCAAGATTCAGGTATAATTCATGAGGTCACTGCTCCATATAGTCCTCAATCTAATGGTGTAGCAGAACGTAAAAATCGAACCCTTGAAGATATGATTAATTCCATGTTAGGCAGTTCTGGGTTATCCAACTTCTTGTGGGGGGAGGCTCTATACACTGCTTGTCATGTGTTAAATAGAGTACCTATGAAGTCAAGGGATAAAAGCCCATATGAACTTTGGAAAGGTCGAAGGACAAGTTTGAAATACCTAAAAATGTGGGGGTGCCTTGCAAAAGTGCTAGTACCTGAACATAAAAGGAAAAAACTTGGTCCGAAGACTGTAGATGGTGTCTTCTTGGGTTATGCTCAGAATAGTTCTGCATATAGGTTTCTGATTATTAAATCAGAAATTTCTGGAATAGATGCAAACACTATTGTAGAACTTCGTGATGCTACATTCTTTGAGGATATATTTCCTATGAAGACTAGAACACCCCAGTCTATCTCTAGTACTCCTACTAGATATGACACTGCCTCCATAGAGGTCCCATTATCCTTAGTGGGTGTACCTTCCTCAAGTCACTCTAGATTAGATGAATCTAGTGAGTGTACAGAATTGAGAAGGGGCAAGAGGCAACGTGTGTCTAAAGATTTAGGCCAAGACTTTATCACCTATAATATAGAAGGTGACCCTGTGACATATAGAGATGCTATGACTTCTCCTGAAGCTAAGCACTGGAAAGAAGCCATTAAAAATAAAATGGACTCTATTATCTCTAATGCCACTTGGGAGTTAGTGGACTTGCCTCCTGGTTGCACCACCATTGGATGTAAATGGGTATTTAAGAGGAAGTTAAAACCTGATGGGTCAGTAGATAAGTTCAATGCCCGCCTGGTTGCTAAGGGATTCAAACAGAAGGAAGGGATTGACTATTTTGACACTTATTCCCCTGTTACTAGAATCACTACAATCCGAGTATTGATAGCACTGGCATCCATATATCATCTTGAGGTCCATCAAATGGATGTCAAAACGACATTTCTTAATGGAGATCTTGAAGAAGAGATATATATGGATCAGCCAGAGGGATATGTAGTTTCTGGAAGTGAGAATAAAGTCTGTAAGTTAGTAAAATCTCTTTATAGTTTGAAGCAAGCCCCAAAGCAATGACACGAAAAATTTGATAGAGCTATGCTATCATTTGGCTTTGAAGTTAATGACTCTGATAAATGCGTATATACTAAAATGAAAGGTGATAAATGTATCATTTTATGTTTATATGTAGATGATATTTTACTTTTTGGATCTAACCTTTCAATTATTAACGAGACTAAGGCTCTCTTAAGTGGTAAGTTTGATATGAAGGATATGGGTTGTGCTGATTTGATTTTAGGGCTGAAGTTGACTCGCTCAACTGATGGAATAGCAATTTCTCAGGCACACTATGTTGAGAAAGTGTTAGAGAAATATGGCTATAGCCACATAAAATCTGTAGTCACACCCTATGATCCTTCAAAGACTCTCCACAAGAATAAGAGTGGCGTGGCTGTGTCTCAATTAAGATATTCCCAAATAATTGGTAGTCTAATGTATTTGGCAAATTGTTCTAGACCTGATATTTCGTTTGCTATAACTAAATTGAGCAGGTTTACTAGCTGTCCGGACAGAACACATTGGGATGCATTAGACAGAGTACTCAGATACCTAAAGGGTACTATATCCTTGGGCTTGTGCTATGGGAGGTTCCCTGCAGTCCTGGAGGGATATAGTGATGCCAGTTGGGTAGCTGACACCGCTGAGTGTAAAGGCGTTACTGGCTATGTTTTTACACTTGGAGGCGGTGCAGTTGCTTGGAGGTCTGTTAAACAGACGATCATATCCCGTTCTACAGCTGAGGCAAAATTGTGTGCTTTGGATACCACAGTAACTGAAGCTGATTGGCTTAAGGGTCTTCTTATTGAGATTCCCTTGATTGTGAAGCCAATACCTCCTATTTCAGTGAACTGTGATAATCAAACAACAATAGCTCAGATTAGAAGCTCCAAGTATAACTAGAAACAGAAAAGACATGTACGAATAAGATTGAAGTCTGTTCGTGAGCTAGTGTCTCTCGGAGTGGTGTCATTGGACTTTGTAAGTTCAAAAGACAATATTGCTGATCCACTCACAAAAGGACTTGATTCTGAGAAAATCAAGAGATCCAGTAAGGGAATGGGACTGAGGCCTATTCTGGTTTCATCTATAGCGGCAACTCAACCTATCTGATTGGAGATCCCAAGAAGTAGGTTCAATGTGGTATAAACAAGCTATAAGGGTGAACCGTAAGCATAAATTAATTGAGATATAATCTCAAAGTCTCTTCCCTGGATAGATGCTTAACTGCTAGTAAGGATGAGCTTAAGGCTCTTAATGAGTTCGAGGTCTTTATGACAGGATGCTTGCAGTACATCCTTGGAGAACTCACCTATGTAAGTGTAACTGTGAGGCCGCAGTGTGGGGGGTCTGGGCAACTCTCCTTAACACTTATGAAACAAGATTCGGTGGCATGGCCGTAATGCACCAACCCAGAAGGATTCAACCGTCGCCTGTGATGAGTTGTTGCCAATTGATTTTCACATATTAAAGGTTTAAGTTCAAGACTTAGTTCACTTCAAACCTGTGTGAATAAGATTGGTTTACTTAGGTGAAAATTTAAACCGGAAGGTATTTTCACTGAAAGCTCATTACGACAAAGCCTCAAGACCTATTTTGTTATTAGAATTTGAAATTTGTGGGGAATTGTTGACTTTTTGTTTGAATTTCAAATTTTTTATTCGTTTTTTTTAAAGGCACACGACGTGTCTTTCCTTAGCGTCGCACTACGCGACGCTATTTTTCATCAGCCGCGCCTCCTCGAACGAAGAGGCATGAATTGCCTTTTCGAAACTATAAATGGAAGGGAAGATTGCAAAATTGAATTCATTCACTGCTTTCTTCTCTCCTTTTCCCTCTGAGCGATCGGCGCGCATTGCTCCTTTCGTTGTTCGCTTTCTTCGATCGCTTTCTTCGATCGGTTTTTGGGTCTTGAGGCTTCGCCTTGTGCAATCTGAGGTTGTCTCCGCGGGCAGCGATCGTCTTGGAGTGCACCTACGACGCTGCATGGTTGTCGGATCTTGGGAGAATTTTGCCGGGAGCCTTTGCACCGTAGGGCGGCAATCAATTCTCTAAGGACAGTCGGCACGCCGGCGCTTCAACCGGATAACTATTTCTAACTCGGCTCATTTACTTATCAGATTCCTGCATCTATATATTTATTGTCTACTGCTTTTGTGCATGTTAAATATTGCTACATTTATTACAGTTTCTACCTGTAACCTTATAGCATATTTCAAGTGTCTGTAGATGGAGTGAAATATGGGAAGATAGTTTTTACTGGAAACATATTAATATGCATGCCATGACATGCAGGAGATACTGATTGCAGTTTTAAGGGAACAACAAGAATCGAGTTGATCAGTACTGAAATTAATAACAATGTGTTATCTCGGACCACCAGTGGTCCTAAAGCCCTTTGGCCTAGTGTTTCGAACTATGTATTACAAGTGTCTTCCTACAAAGATCCAATGCTTCCGGCTGTATTTTTCTATTTCCTAGATTCGGGTGGTGGTTCATACCCAGAAGTTGTATCTAAGGCTCAGGCCAAATGGTTCCAGAGGGAATCACAGAGGATCAACCCAAACATCAGGTACATGGCAGAATGCCTTTGCTTTAAGTTCTAATATGAATTTTATGCTTTGGCATTAATTCCCTCGACCCCAGGCGCCTCACCACACCAGTGATAACCGTGATTTGCCTCCCTCTGAAAACCTATAGGGCCGGGACCAGGGGGCCGCTAAGGTGGCGGTTCCACCTTTTTCGTAATATGAATTTTATGCTTGGTAATTTTGATTTGCAGCATTCCGGAGGTTATCTTTTGGCATATACCGAGTAGGGCTTACCAGAAAGTAGCTCCTCTGCCTACTACTCAAATTCATACACCATGTGTTGGTTCTATCAACAAAGAAAAAGTGGCTCCCCAAGAAGTAGAATGGGGAATCATGGATATCCTTGAATCAAGGGCTTCTGTTAAGGTACCAAGACATCATATACAAAATGGGTCTCAATGCATTACTAATGTTAATGTTTTTTTTTAAATTGTCATTTCCATTAAAACCTAATTAAACTTAGGCTAAAAGGAAAATTTTCTAAGCTAAAAGGAAAATTCTAAATTTGTAATATAATTTGTCATGCTTTATGAATCTAAGTGAAGCAATATGCACCCAGCAAGATATAAAATGCTTAGACCAGTGTGTGAAGTCGCAGGAAAAGATGAAATAAAAAATACTTACAATTGATAGCTATTAGGTATAACTTCAATAGGGGATTGAATAGGAGAAAGCAAGTTGAGATGGTATCAAATGTCGATAAGTTAACTATTGGAGTGAAGATCTACCAGGTAGAGGAAGATACAAGAAACTATTAGTTAATGCATAATAATTATTTAGTTGATCTGAACTACTAGTGATATAGCTGAAGAATTCATGGAAAGAAAATATCCTATAACATTGTATTTCAGAAAGAATAATTATATGGATTATGAACTCGAAACAAAAAAAAAAATCCTAAACACATTTAAATTATATGTAAATAACAGTCTAAGTGTAGAGGTAGAGTGATGCTTTACTTGCGTCTAATGATAGTTAGAAATCTAAAAGAAATGAATCTATACTTCTTTTGCCTATTGATATTTATAAATTTAAAAGAAATGAATCTCTATTATTAGTTTGTGGGTGACTATAGTAGCAAATGACTTTCCTGTTTCATATTTGGGTCTTTGTTTAGCTCCTATTCACCATCTTGCAGGCAGTTTTTGCTGGCCACAACCATGGATTGGACTGGTGCTGCCCTTACGAGAGTCTTTGGCTGTGCTTTGCTCGCCACACTGGTTATGGAGGATACGGCAATTGGCCAAGAGGATCAAGGATCATTTCGATAGATGAACAGCCATTCTCGATCACTTCTTGGATACGAATGGAGGATGGAACTGAACACAGCCATGTTGTCTTGACCCCGTAAATTGCTAGGGTAATTGCTTAACTAAGGCCGTCAAATGTTATATGTGCTCATTGCAAAACTAGAAAGCCATTCCATTGTCCATAAAATCCTAGTTAGCCTTGTAAGTTAGGTATCTCAGATAACATTAGATGGTCAAAATGGAGAAGAGTGTTTTTAGTTTGTGTTGATTGTGTCTCCTATTAAAGTAATATAAATAGAGAGAAGAAAAGAGTTAATAAAATAATTTTCTTAATTGAATAACTTATTCATGAGATATGCAATTTATAAAAGTTTTAGGATGCTTAGTCAAATGAAAAATTAATAAAGAAATTATTAATTAACAGATTCATAAAGAATCTATTAATTAATAGATTAATAAAGAAAATATCTAATCTAATAACCATAATATAAATTTGATTTGGCTCGGTCAAAAATCTCATTAAATAATTATTCTCTTTTAGCTCCCGACAAATTTAACGGGAGATCTCTAATGTTGAGTTTACATGATAGTTTACTAAAATGTTGTCTGGATAATGACTTGGTAAATATATCAGCAATTTGATCTTCTGCAGTGATATAAAAAATAGATAATTGTTTGCTTGTTATGTGCTCTTGAACAAAATGAAAATCAATTTCAACATGTTTTGTACGAACATGAAATATTGGATTTGCTGTAAGATATGTTGCTTCAATATTGTCACACCAAATTTTTTGTGCAATATGTGATGCAAGATGAAGTTCAGAGAGAAGGAATTGAAGTCAAATAATTTCTAACGTTGCATTGACTATGACTTTATATTCAGTCTCAGTGCTTGAATGAGATACTGTAGGTTGCTTTTTCGAATTCTAAGAGATAAGATTTCGTCCAAAAAAAATATTGCATATCCACTAGTAGAGCGTCTATCTTCAGGAGAACTTGTCCAATTTACATCGCTATAGGCATGTAAATCTCGAGATGAGTGGCGATATAAAAGACCATATAGAATAGTGCCTTTGAGATAGCGAAATATTCTTTTCACACATTCCCAATTTTGTTTAGTGGGAGTATGCACGAACTGTCAATCACGATTTACTGCAAATGTAATATCAGGGCGTGTGATAATAACATACTGAAAGCTCCAATAATACTTTGATAAACTTGGGGATCAACCATCATCGAAGAGGAAGAAGTTGTAATGTTAAATTCATAAATAAGAGGGCTTTTCTATAAAATGCCCCTAATATATATATATATATATATATATATATATATATATATATATATATATATATATATATAACCCTAACAATTCCTCTCATAATCACCTCTTTCGTTTTCTTCCACCCCAAAGCTGCACGACACCCCTCTTCCTTCCCCCTCATCGTGAATTGCCACAGCCTCCTCATTCCTCTTCGCGACCCACGCCCGAGCGATTCCCATCTCCACGTGATTCCCATTCTTCTCCCTTTGCTTCGCGATTTCTCCTCTCTTCTCCACTTTCCTTTCTCTCCCGATTGCATTCCCTCGGTTTTGGACAGGCAATCAGAGTTCGGTGGAGGCGACAGTAGTTGTGAGCGGTGATCCTTCTCCTTACCGAGATCCAGCGCCCCTTGCCGGTGTTTCGTAGCGGGTAAGAGCTTCTTGCTGTTGTTTAGGTGATGTTTTGTGTAGATCGGTAGGAAAGGGAGTCCGAATTTCTATTGGGGTTGCTTTGTTCTGAAAGTACCCCAGGTGGATTTTGATGTGGTCACCGAGTCAAGTTAGATCCTGTTGTTTTTAATCCCTGTGTCTAAGTGTAAGAAGCATAGGAGTGCTAGAAGTTAAGCGGAAGATGCAACGGTCGAGAAGGATGGCACAGGAAGGGAGCCGACTAGTTCGGTGCATTCGAGGGACGCGGAGGTCTGCGGAAGAGTACGCCGGTGGAGTGAGAAGGACGCGTCGACGTCCGAGAGACGAGAACCCGGGAGGAAGCTTGCTCGAGGAGAAGGCCGGAGGAGTGTTCAGGTGAGCCCAACTCTGGAAGACTCGAAAATCACCCAAGAAGACCTACTGGAGACTGGTCAGCAAGTTGGCATAAGGGCGCCCAATACTCGGGCGCCCTTGTGCATACAAGCGCCCGAGAGCCAATTTTTATTCGCCAACCAGTCGTTTGTGAACGTTGCGCTTCGGATAACCTTCAAGCCATGTATCAGGTGCCCTCAAGCACTCGGGCACCCCTATAGTGCCACGTTAGCATTTGGATAGAATAGACCGGGGCTATAAATAGGCCTCCAGAGCTCAATTCCATTTCACTCATCAACTGTAAATGATTTTCATTCTATTTTTCATTGTTTTTCTGAGCTGTTTTACGTATAAGAGGCTTCTCCGCCTGAAAAGTTTATTCAGGAGAATCAAGTCATATTCTACCTTGGATTAGCAACCTCTCCGGTTGTAAACCAAGTAAAATTCAGTTGTCTCTTTCTTTTCAGTATTGTTTTATTTTTGATGTTATTTGTTATTGTTTGAAATAACTAATATTTTTGTCTAAGAAAAATAAAAGATCTTATTTTTATTTCATGGGCAATTCACCCCTTCTTGCCGACCAACGATCATCGCCAATTGGTATCAGAGTCAGAACGCTCCAAAAGGACTAACCGCTGTCTAAAGTAACTACAAAATGGTCGGACTGATCATCTACCCGCCACAGTTGGAGGGGGAGTTCTCGAGTTAGAAGCGCAAGAAGCAGGTTTTCTTTAAAACTGACTTTGATTTGATTTTAATTATGAAAAACGGTTTTGTAGCTCTCAAGGACGCCGACGACAAACCCAAAGACGAAAGCCTTGGACAAAGAAGGAACAGACTGACTTTGTGGCAAACGGGAAAGCAGAATATCATTTGCTGACCGTACTACCTGCACAAGAAGTCAACAGAATTGGAAACTACCGATCTGCGAAGGAACTTTGGGAAACTAGCATGGTAAGAAACCAAAGTTCCTTGAACTTCATGAAGGTACCTCCGAAGCCAAACTAGCAAAAAGAAAGCTGCTTCGGAATCAGCTCAGCAACCTTCAACTGGAAGAAGGAGAGTCAGTAGCTCAACTACACGTTAAACTTAAGGAGTTAATGACGGAACTCAGCAATCTCGAACAGTCTGTAAGTAATCGGGACGCGCAAAGGTACGTGTTGAACGCCTTCCCGAGGACCCCGAAATTGACTTTGATAATTGACGCCTACTACATCTCTAAGGATCTTGAGGTGAGTACCTTAGAGCAACGTTTTTCGACTTTAGAAATTCACGAATCTAGATGTGCAGGAAAAAGTAAAACAGGCAACATCGGCACATCGCCCTAAGCATGAGAAGGATCCAACATGAAAAAGAATCTTCAGAAAATGAAGAAAACGCAGCGTATATGGTAAGAAAGTTGTCTAAATATTTTAAAACTAAAAATTGTAATAAAGTGCAGGATAAGAAACAAAAGAAAATCCACTGCTACAACTGCAATAAAGAGGGATACATGAAGGAAAACAGTCCCAAATGGAAGAACAAAGGAAAATGGGCAACAAAGTCAAAAGTCCACAACCTAAAGACAACATGGGATGAGTCTTCATCAAAAGATTCAGATCTCGAGGAACACGCTGGATTTGCACTGATGGCTTTGCACCAGGAAGATGAGAGCATCGATGAAGGGGGAGCCACGTTAGAAGACAGCAGCGACGAAGGGGGCTTCGAACTTCAAAAAGGATATGACAAGTGAGGTATGTCCTCTACCTCCTAACCAATTATATTTTGATATTAAGCAAATGATTAAATTCATATGTAAATTAAAAAAAAATAAAAATATAGAATTAAAAAAATTATCTTCATCATACCCATTAGAAATGTATGATAAGTTAAAATGTGAGAATCAAAATTCAAATTAAAAAATTGTAAAATAACTATGTATGTTCAAATTATTCTCGAAATTCAAAATTTTGATATTATGGTAAACTTAATTGGTATTTTAAATTTTATAGGGGTCAAATCATAAAAATTTTCAAATTATATATTCCATCTAAGTATCTCATAAATTCTATTGACAAAAAATCTATCTTAAACTGTTAAACTTTTTTTTATTATTTGTCAAGTAATATGTTTTTTATTACTTGTAGAAAATTTAGCTTAAGATTTTTTTTTTGATGATAGATATTGTTTTGATTTGTCTATAGAAATTTTTTTTCAGAATTTTTATCAAATAAACTGATTTATTATGAATTTCCGTTTAAAAATATATTTTTAAATTTTAAAAATACTTTAAAAAATTAATTTTATCGAATCTGAATTTTTTGGGATTTGGAGATTATCTTCTAAGCTTTGAAAAAAATTTCAAAATTATTTGATGTCAAAATAAAAATTTTAAATTGATTTTTTAAAAATTATCTTCATTAAATTCAAAATTGATTTTCAATATGTTAAAAATTATTTTCACTTTGACAATTTTTCTATTGATAAATTTATCAAAAATCTAATTTGAATAAAAATTTGATTAATTTTTGAATAAAAGTAAATTGTGAAAATTACTTTTCCAAAATTAGACTTTATATTTTAAAAAATTAATTTTCGATCAAAATTTGAAAAATTAAATTTTCTGAAAACTAATTATTATGTTAGAAATTATTTCTAATAGTTTCGAAAATTTTGAGTGTTGGATTATTTTTATAAATTCTTGTAAGTATTTCCTTTAATATTTTTTTGATGTGATCAAAAAGTTAAGAGGGTAGACTTAATTTTACAATTTGTTGCTGCTTTCACTGTTATATATTTATTTCATTTTTTATGCTTGTTTATCCTAACTTAATACGAGTTGATGCACATCAAAAGGGGGGAGATTATAAATCCCCAGATTGATTTTGATGTGGTTAACCGAGTCAAGTTAGGTCATATTTCTTTTTAATCCTTGTGTCTAAGTGTGAAGGAGCTTAGAAGGACAGGAAGTCGAGCGGGAGACGCAGCGGTCGAGAAGGATGGCGCGGGAAAGGAGTCCACGAGCTCGGTGCATCCGAGGGACGTGGAGGTCTGCAGAAGAGTACGTTGGTGGAGCAAGAAGGACGCGCGAGACATTCGAGGGATAAGAAGTCAGGAGAAAGCGCGCTCAAGGAGAAGATCGGAGGAGGGTTTGTGTGAGCCCAACTCTGGAAGGTCCAGAAATCACTCAAGAAGACCCACTGGAGACTGGTTAGCAAGTTGCTGACCAAAATTCACTCGGGCGCCCCTATGCATAGAGGCGCCCAAGAGTCGATTTTTATCCGCTAACTAGCCGTTTGCGAATGTTGCATTTCGGATAACACTCCAGCCACGTGGCAGGTGCCCTCAAGCACTCGGGCACCCTATAGTGCCACGTCAACATTCAGATAGAATTGACCGGGGCTATAAATAGGTCCGCATAGCTCAGTTTCAATTCACTCATTAACTATAAACGATTTTCGTTCTGTTTTTCATTATTTTTCTAAGTTGTTCCACGTGTAAGAGGCTACTCCACCCGAAGGAGTTTATTCAGGAGAATCGATCCATATTTTACCTTGGATTAATAACCTCCCCAGTTGCAAATCAAGTAAAATCCAATTGCCTCTTTCTTTTCAGTATTGTTTTATTTTTAACTTTATTTGTTATTGTTTGAACTAACTAACATCTTTGTTTAAGAAAAATAAAAGATCTTATTTTTATTTTCAGGGACAATTCACCCCCTCTTGCCGATCAACGATTACCGTCATGTTCTTCCTTTCTTCTACCGTGTGTACCATTCAGGGAATCTGTACTTTTTTGATTTGGAAATTGGTTGTTGTCTTGTTCATCCAATTCATGCTTGGGAGTGGCTAGTAGATTTGTAAATTGGAGTTTGTTAAGTTTGTTATGTGTTGTGGGGTTCCATGAGTGTGCGATGAGTAATCTTCTTCTCGCTGCTGTGAACAAGGGGGAAAGATACCATGTGTTGAGTTTGAGATTTGTTGACTTAGGAGTGGTAATGTCACGCCCCGAGACCCAGGAGCCGCTGATCCAATAGAAAATCGGACAGCACCTCCCCTGTCTGGCGGACAATTTACACATACAAACAATACATATGACAACCCACGCATTATATATTTGGCCTCAGGCCTCCAAAATAGATAAACACAACGTAAAAGTACCTGACAACTAAGTAAATCATACCTGACTGCGGACCGGTCCGACTTACGTTGACGCAACCAATACACAAATCCCTTAGGGTACAAAACAACACTCCCAAGACATATACAAATCTATTAACTGAATAGGAAGACATAGACACTACTAAGTACAAAGCAAACTTTATCGTCGCGATGGGTAGGGACTGGCTGCTGGGCTCTTCTGGCGACTCCAAGTATCTCAACCTGAAATAAAACATATGGCAACGGTGTGAGTCCATAAACTCAGCAAATACCTAGTAGATATGCATAGCATGTTATAATAACAATAGGAGTCTACGCTGATACAGTCCATATGAACAATAGGAAAGGGTATACTGAAGATACTGAATAAAGATACATACCAGAATCCATCTATCCTGCAGAGGGTGAAATAAATCCCTATGGAACAAGTATAACATATAAACCAAGGTATACAGATATCCAGTATATGCATGTCAATCAAGTGCAGAAATCAAGTGCAGCAAACAATGCACGATGCAAAATATGCACATGGTGCAATGCCATGGTCACCCCCTAACTCCAGTCAAGCCACCGAGACAGGCGATACTGTGTCGGTCGAGTGGGTAGAGCTGTGACACTGTCCGCACTCTGCCATCACTGCTCCTGAGTGACCGAGTGGACAGGATGCTGGTGGAGCTATCGCTCCGCCCCATGTATATATGGGGGAGATATCTCTCTCATCTTCTCTGGTCTATGGGTAGAGAAGGGATCCCTGCTTGCTACCACGCTCCGAAACCACTACCCCTGAGTGGACGAGCGGAGCAATACAGAGCAAATGCACACACCCAGCGGTATCCACTAACCCATGAGTGGTCGTGTGTGCATATCATGTGCCGGAAGACGATTAGGCTCAACCACAAGGGAGTCGCTGATCGCCGGCATGCAACAGTGCAAGGATGGTGTATGATAGATACACATACCTCCCTCCCAAGTCCTCAGTATACTAGGTCTCAGTCTGAAATCCTATAACAGGAAATACAGGTAACCTACAAGGTATACTGGTCGAAAACTACAGATCCCTCAAGGTCAAAGGCAGGAGATACATCACGATCTCTAAGCATACATATAGTTATGACACTACCTAGTACTGTATGGAACTAACAGCATAATAACTCAGGGATAAACCACAGGTATCCAGGACAGACATAATAAACAGGGATAACCAACAAGTATCTAGATCAGGTATAATAAACAGGGATAACCAACAAGTATCCAGATTAGGTATAATAAACAGGGATAACCAACAAGTATCCAGATCAGGTATAATAAACAGGGATAACCAACAAGTATCCAGATCAGGTATAATAAACAGGGATAACCAACAAGTATCCAGATCAGGTATAATAAACAGGGATAGCGTATAATCTTACTGCTATCTATAACAGTCTATGCATAACAAAATGACAATATCATAAGAGATAAGTCAAAGGGTACCCGCCTCAAAGTGAAGAATCCGTATATGTAGGGAACCCCCCCGGTCCAATAATCAGCAACAGTAAACTCAATGTCCTGCATCAAAACACAGTTTTAGCTACTTTAACACATGCTAAATTAGCTAAGTATATCCACAACTCATCTAGGATCCCCATAATCCTAGTAAAGATCAATACCACAATGATGGAGCTCGCCAAAGATCATTACTAAGTCATAGTCAGACCCAACTCCTAATTCAATCCATTATTAATTCCTTCAAAGATCAGATAACCCAAACCGGATCAATTTGATACAAAATTTATCCAAGAATACAGATCTGAAAATACAAAACCCAATTTAGAGTAGCAAGCTACCAATCTAAAACAGTCACAGTCTCAACCTTATTAGAGCTTACCGGTGATGATACTGTTCTGATCCAAGAACTACCATCTCATCCCCCACAGATCAGTTAATCCAAGAACACATGCAGGATCAACGAACTATCGATTCAAACAAAATTAACTTCCCAACTAGATACAATTCCAACAGATCAAAAGCTCCAAACAAGCAACACAGAATTAACAGCCCCAAATCAAGAACAACATACTGTCAGAAACACCTCAACCGATCCAATCTAGATATCAATTTAAGACAATCCAATTAGACATCAACATATGAATTAAACCATATTCATTACACCAAAATCCAACACAGATCTAATTAATAACTTGATCAGATCCTATAGCTCTTATCACCCCCACAACAATTTCGGAAAGCCAAAACAACTCGGCATTTAGAGATCAAAGAAACCCAAGACCCAGTGCTCAACTCACCAGATCATATGTCCATCAAGAAGCGCAAATCTGATTTGGATCAAGATTGGAAAACTGCTCCTACACAACCAACAGAACATCCACACTTCAGATCAAGGACCAAGAAAACCAAAATCTATACAAACGTTAATAGGAATCTGATCAAGGCCAAATCATCACTAAAATCTATCGAAGCTGATTCCAAAGCAAAAGGGTTGCTACAAGGGAACCCAAATCCGAATAAAACCCCTACTAATCCAGCCAATCTCCATCATCAATTCAAATCTCAAGCAACATTCAACAAATCAACACCTTACCTGAGATCTGTTGTCCAAAACAAATGCGATGGGGAAGCAACGCTCAGCTTTGAACAGGGCATCGATGACCCTCACCACAATCGACGGGACCTAGGGCTTCGCCGGAGTGCCTCCCGTCCATAGGCATCGATTGTGGGCTAGGGTTCGCGACACAGAGAGAGGAAGAAGGCTCGTGCTTCCTCTGGGCTACGAGCGGAGAGATTGGCTTTGGCTAGGGTTCCCGAAGAAACGGGAAGAGCAAAGATGAGGAAGGGATCGGCGCTCGGCTGCTTGCTGCGGGCGGTTGAGGAGGAGAAAGAACCGACGTTCAGCTAGGGCTCGCCGAATGGAAGAGAGGTCGGGTGCGTGCGGCCGAGAGGGAAGGGAAGAAGAAGGTGTCGAGGAGTTTGGTTGTGATTAGGGCTTGAGTTGGCTGCGGGCGAAGACAATAAAGGGATGAAACGAAGTCATCCATATAAATGGAAATTTTGCAATCAACCCCTCTCATTTTTAACTAATCCCCCATCAGCCCTTAACCATTAATGCATATTAACAAATCAGCCCTTAAAACTTAAGTTTAAGGCGATTTAACCCTCTAATTTCAATTTGGGTCTCGAAAACCCTAAATCTTTTTCCGAAAAATTTTCTGGACCGCGTCAAAAGCATCGGATTTAACAGGTAATGGGTTGTAAGTGGTAGGTTCTTGCCGAGAGTGGGAACTTTAGGAATTTTGTTCTACTTAATGTTGCCATGGATCACTTTGGGATTTAGTTGTTGTTGGGTTAAATTGGGTGTGTCCTAACTCATCTTGATAATTGCGTTAAGAAGGAACCCATGGTTATTAATTTTTGGATTAAATTAAATAGATATAATTAAGGTCTAGCATAATCATGTTTAGTATATTTATTTAAATAGCTAAATTCTGTCCTTGATATAGGACATTGATCGTTTGCATATGTTCGATCGCGGAGGTTCTTCTGAATACACACTACATTACGAGGCGAGTACTTCTCCTTTGATTCTATAATTCATTTTACCTTAAATGCATGGTTATTGTATGTTCTGAGTAGGTTGATTTATTTTTGACACCATTCTACTTGTTTTCCTGCTTGATATTTATTCTTGCTTGATCTTTGAGTTAAAAATCTATTTTTTCAGTTGTACAGTCTCAACTCTTATTTTCTAATTCGAAGAGTACCGCTAGTACGCGTGTACTTTAGTGATGTCATATGACCTATCTAGGGTTTGGTTGCATTAGATATACCCTACCCAATAATAGGTGCATACTGGTTGGTTATGATTTTGGTTTAGGTGTATGTGTGACTTATTGATTCGGTTGACCTGATATTGTTTGTGCACATTGGTATCATGCACCATATTGCATTGTTGCATGCTGGCGGTTATCAGTTTCATTGTGGTTAAGCCTACCGTTAGTCATATAGTGATCTGCCCACTCAACCATTCGAGGTATTGGTAGTTGTCAGAGTGCGAGCGCCCGCCCTATCGCGCTACTCTCAACCACTCGAGGTAGTGGTAGTTCTTGGAGCGGTAGTCGGCGGTGACACACCCTCTGTTATTTATGAGGGATAGATAGAGCGGTTGTGCTCCCCCGTTGGGTACTAGAGTGGTTGTGCTTCCCTTCCTGGAATTAGATGTTGTTCCAAAAAATATAGTTTAACTATCATACCAATTGATACTAATCAAACTAAGTACTCAGTCGTATTAGGATTAACCCAACTATCTCAATTAGGCTTAATTCCACGAAGCTAAACCCAAACCTAAACGCTCCAAGAACCATTCTTGGAACCTACCACCAAAACATCACATAAACCTCCTACTATAACAAATGATAAAACCTCACAAGGTCCAACTACCATCAAACAAATCTAAGGCATTATACAACAAGGTACCAAATCAAACATCCAAACTCTTAAGAAGATCAAAGCATATAGCACATTGGAGAAACCCAACACAGCTTCATCCATTCCAATCAACTTACCACTTATCCCAGCTCCAACAGAAGCACCTAGCACGATTCAACTCCAATAAATCCAAAAACAGATTAAATTCCACTTCGAAACAGTAATCTCCCAAAAACAAGACAGATATGCCATCATGGGGAAATTACACTAATACAAATCCAACAAGAAATACTCCTACAGAATAGCAAAGAGATCAACCTTCCATCCAATCCCACCATAGAACTATCCTTCCATAAGATTGCCATCACAGAATAAAGATCCAACCATCACACTTCCCTGATCTACTAAAATCTTCAAATTCCACAAATCAAAACCCTGTGCTACGCATCATCATCCACCTCATTGGCTAAGGTAACAGATTTATTCATCATGTTAGTTTCAATATAGATAAAAGGAAATGTATCAACAATCACCAGTTTATCCAAACTGAAACAACCTTAAACATAGCATAAGATTTACCTTACAAGCCACATCTAATGATCAACGACAATGGCATCAATGATACAAGGAGAAACCACAGAGAAATCAACTCATTCAAAACTGACCAAATAGCTCAAAACAGAGACAACAATAGATCAAAACAATTCTATATTCAGTTCATCCAACACTAATGTTGAAGGAACCAATCCTTACCTGATAAAGTACCAAAAGAGCTCCCTTGCTCCAAATCTGGCGAAGTTAGCTACTGAGCCAGGGAATCCCTTCGTCCTGGCAGCCCCTCATGAACCCGGGATCCATTCCATGGACTTGACAGCAAATTGCAGCAAGGGAAGGGGAAATCGATCCCTAGATAGATCTAGAGATGATATCACCATCTCGGCACAGCACAAAATCGATCCCTAGAGGGCAAAGTTGAGATTCAAAGAATCAAGTGCTTACCTAGATGAAGGCAACCACACACAACCCTAGCTACTCCAAATTGTCATACCTCACGCCTCCACGCCTTGCATTCAATGATCACAGCAAGGGGAATCTAAATCGATGTCGTCGGCTAACCCAATCCCAGCGCGAACCGGGGTAACTATCCGATTTGCCAAGCTTCGACGAATGAATGGGAAGAAGCCCCGCGAAGGAGAAGAAGAACAGAGGGGCTCCGACGGTGTCGATTCTAGGGCACGCAGATCGCGAAACAGAAGAGGGATGGTCGGCGTGCGTTAGGGCTCGCGAAGGAATGAGAGTAGAAGATGGGGATCGGGTTGGTGGCTGCGGGCGCAAGGAGAAGTAATGATTTCGGTCGATTCAACCCTAGGTTAGACTTTAATCAAATATATATATATATATATATATATATATATATATATATATATATATATATTAAACTTCTCCTCCAATAAATTAAACAACCTAATTATATTGTTTTATTTATCCGATTTATCCTCGTAAATTCCACCAAGGGTTCAGAAAAATTTCTGAAAAATTTTCCATCGTATTCTACAAGGTTATTTCTTGATTTAAATTTTAGAATTTCTTGCCGTATTTTACATTCTCCCCCACTAATAAAAATTTGGTCCCCAAATTTCATCCTTCCTCATACGGCACACACTAGTAGCTAAACATGTCCATACTCATCATGAGTAACCACTTCGTCTGATACCCTATGGTTACACTGCTACAGAGCAATTATCAATCTAGAGATTATCTGATAACCAAGTACACCCGAACAACCGTTCGGTCATCACACCTGTCCAGGGCACTCAATCCTAAGATCACTGATGCCAAATCTATACTCCGATCCTCGAACGTAAAATGTTACATTCATAAGTATCACTCGAGAATCCCCAAGTCAATGACATCCTCTCAAACATCACATGTCATATATATGCATACATATCCTTCAATAGACCGTCAGAAGATAATTTATAATTTAAAGATTGTGCCAATAGGTCGTACCATATGCTGCTATCAATAACAGACTTCCTAAACAATCACCCACGGAAAGATCATTTATCCACACAAGGATCCATCAGAAAGCTACAAATCTGGTAGGTCTATATCCACTAATAGAATCCTCAAAATACAACATATTATAGAGTTTCGTCAATCTCAATCAACCTCTCAACACCAGCGAGAAAGTCCATGGTGATATCAACCTTATCATCCCGTGACCTAATAGGTTCACGATGGGGGTATAATAATCGAAAACCAGTGGACATTTTGACCTCTGATTAATGTCCAATATCTCATCGGAAGATAAGGATACAGCTAACTCCACATCCTCCACATCCTAGCGAGTCGTACATCCCGATGCACCATCGAGATTATCCAACCATATACACTTAATCTATGAGTCAGAATCCTTCATAGAGTAGTGTAAGAACTAGCGAGTCACACCGACCATCGGCTCGTAATCCAATACAGTCCAATTCCTCCACTCCCCGGTCAAACACTCTAAGATCCTACTCCATAACAAGGAGCTAGAAACATGTTATCTCTCAGGAGTATCTAAACATACTCATGAAACAATTCCTTTATTTCCCCACGGGTCATCCTTGATACTATTTAACTAGAGGTCGCCTAGTTGTGTAAGTGATTTGCCTCCACGCAAATCATAAGTCCGTAAGTACCTTCTTGGTTATTCAGACCAAGTAAAAGCAGTAACTCATAAGTGTCAAACAACTAGCTTCACACTTTTCTATATTAGCCCAAATCACCTATCAACATGTACCTTCTAGGTCAACTATCAAGTACAAGTGATCCATGGTCAAAGTCCCCAAGGAACAGATTGCATCGATCCTCTACTAATCATAATAATATGTAGCTACTGCTACCTTATTGCATCAATGCAGATCATGTACTCAAAACATGACATCTAGCTTATCTGTCCTGATATACGCAACATAAGAAAACTTGTAGCTCCATGGGCTACTGTGAATTGATCCAATAACATGAGAAAATTTCTAACTATACATAAATATACATGAATAACCACCTGATCCAATGTCCTGAAAGAATTTCTAACCATACCTAAATATACAGGAATGGTAGCATGATCCGATAACACGAGATAATTTCTAAATCATACCTAGATATACAGGTATAGTAACATGATCCAATAACATGTGAGAAATTCTAAATTCTACCTAAATATACAGGTATAGTAACATGGTCCAATAACATGTGAGAATTTTCTAACCAATACCTAAATAGGATAAAGGATCCAAAAGATCAGGAGAAATACCTGTCGCCTGAAGAAGTCCCATCGCCAAGTCCCAGACAACCACATCGAGAAAAACACTCCGAACAAATCCGACAAGACTAGTAAATTAAGTAGGCATCGTAAACCTACGCTCGGATACCAAAATAAATTGGTATCAGATAGACACCGAAAATCCACAAGTCCTCAAGGTATCCGACAACCTGAGCTCTGATACCAAAATAAATTGTCACGCCCCGAGACCCAGGAGCCGCTGTTCCAATATAAAATCGGACAGCACCTCCCCTGTCCGGCGAACAATTTACACATACAAACAATATATATGACAACCCACGCAGTATATATTTGGCCTCAGGCCTCCAAAATAGATAAACACAACTTAAAAGTACCCGACAACTAAGTAATTCATACCTGACTGCGGACCGGTCCGACTTAGGATAGAACAACCAATACAACAACCCCTTAGGGCACACGACACACTCGTAATACATATACACATCGCTAAGGACATATGAAACAAATACACTGCCCAGTACAAACACATAACCATGTCGTCACGATGGGTAGGGACTGGCTGCTGGGCTCTTCTGGCGACTCCAAGTATCTCAACCTGAAATAAAACATATATGACAACGGGGTGAGTCCATAACTCAGCAAATACCCAGCAGATATGCATAGTATGTTATAATAACAATAAGCATCTACGTTAGTACAGTCTCATATCATCAATATGGAAAAAACCAGTACTGAAAATACTGAGGTAGATACATACCAGAATCCACCTAACCTGAAAAGAGGATAATAAGTACCAAGGGAATATCATTAGACATATAATCTCAAATAACAAGTCTTTAGAATATGCATGTCAAACAAGTGCAAGAATCAAGTGCAGCAAACAATGCACGATGCAAAGTATGCACATGGTACAATGACATGTGTCACCCCTAGTCCCAGTCAGGATCGTCGTCCACAACGTCCGCGTGGGTAGAGCTGTGACCACCTGTACCCAGTCAGGACATGGTCCACAACGTCCGCGTGGGTCAACATGCAATAATGCAAGGATGGTGCATGACCCAAACATATAAAGCACCCTGGTGCAATGACATGTGTCACCCCTAGTCCCAGTCAGGATCGTCCACAACGTCCGCGTGGGTAGAGCTGTGACAACCTGTACCCAGTCAGGACATCGTCCACAACGTCCGCGTGGGTCAGCATGCAATAATGCAGATATGGTGTATGATAGATACACATACCTCCCTCTCCAAGTCCTCAGTATACTAAGTCTCAGTCTGAAATCCTATAACAGGCAAGACAGGTAACCTACAAGGTATACTGGCTGGAAACTACAGATCCCTCAAGGTCAAACGCAAGAGGTACAACACGATCTCTAAGCATACATATAGATATGACAATACCTGAGACTGTATGGAACTAACAGCATAATAACACAGGGATAAACAACAAGTATCCAGAACAGGCATAATAAACAGGGATAGCGTAAAATCTTACTGCTATCTATAACAGTCTATGCATAATCACATGACAATATCAAAAGAGATAAGTCAAAGGGTACCCGCCTCAATCGTAAGACGCTCGTATCAAAAAGAACCACCCGTCTGGTAATCAATGTCCTGTACCAAAAAATATAGTTTAGCTATCATACCAATTGATACTAATCAAACTAAGTACTCAGTCGTATTAGGATTAACCCAACTATCTCAATTAGGCTTAATTCCACGAAGCTAAACCCAAACCTAAACGCTCCAAGAACCATTCTTGGAACCTACCACCAAAACATCACGTAAACCTCCTACTATAACAAATGATAAAACCTCACAAGGTCCAACTACCATCAAACAAATCTAAGGCATTATACAACAAGGTACCAAATCAAACATCCAAACTCTTAAGAAGATCAAAGCATATAGCACATTGGAGAAACCCAACACAGCTTCATCCATTCCAATCAACTTACCACTTATCCCAGCTCCAACAGAAGCACCTAGCACAATTCAACTCCAATAAATCCAAAAACAGATTAAATTCCACTTTGAAACAGTAATCTCCCAAAAACAAGACAGATATGCCATCATGGGGAAATTACACTAATACAAATCCAACAAGAAATACTCCTACAGAATAGCAAAGAGATCAACCTTCCATCCAATCCCACCATAGAACTATCCTTCCATAAGACTGCCATCACAGAATAAAGATCCAACCATCACACTTCCCTGATCTACTAAAATCTTCAAATTCCACAAATCAAAACCCTGTGCTACGCATCATCATCCACCTCATTGGCTAAGGTAACAGATTTATTCACCATGTTAGTTTCAATATAGATAAAAGGAAATGTATCAACAATCACCAGTTTATCCAAACTGAAACAACCTTAAACATAGCATAAGATTTACCTTACAAGCCACATCTAACGATCAACGACAATGGCATCAATGATACAAGGAGAAACCACAGAGAAATCAACTCATTCAAAACTGACCAAATAGCTCAAAACAGAGACAACAACAGATCAAAACAATTCTATATTCAGTTCATCCAACACTAATGCTGAAGGAACCAATCCTTACCTGATAAAGTACCGAAAGAGCTCCCTTGCTCCAAATCTGGCGAAGTTAGCTACTGAGCAAGGGAATCCCTTCGTCTTGGCAGCCCCTCATGAACCCGGGATCCATTCCATGGACTTGACAGCAAATTGCAGCAAGGGAAGGGGAAATCGATCCCTAGATAGATCCAGAGATGATATCACCATCTCGGCACAGCACAAAATCGATCCCTAGAGGGCAAAATTGAGATTCAAAGAATCAAGTGCTTACCTAGATGAAGGCAACCACACACAACCCTAGCTACTCCAAATTGTCATACCTCACGCCTCCACGCCTTGCATTCAACGATCACAGCAAGGGGAATCTAAATCGATGTCGTCGGCTAACCCAATCCCAGCGCGAACCGGGGTAACTATCCGATTTGCCAAGCTTCGATGAAATGAATGGGAAGAAGCCCCGCGAAGGAGAAGAAGAACAGAGGGGCTCCGACGGCGTCGATTCTAGGGCACGCGGATCGCGAAACAGAAGAGGGATGGTCGGCGTGCGTTAGGGCTCGCGAAGGAATGAGAGTAGAAGATGGGGATCGGGTTGGTGGCTGCGGGCGCAAGGAGAAGTAATGATTTCGGCCGATTTAACCCTAGGTTAGACTTTAATCAAATATATATATATATATATATATATATATATATATATATATGTATATATATATATATATATATTAAACTTCTCCTCCAATAAATTAAACAACCTAATTATATTATTTTATTTATCCGATTTATCCTCGTAAATTCCACCAAGGGTTCAGAAAAATTTCTGAAAAATTTTCCATCGTATTCTACAAGGTTATTTCTTGATTTAAATTTTAGAATTTCTTGCCGTATTTTACAGTATACCTTATTTCTATCTACATTGATTACCTTGTTTATACCATGCATTTATCTGTTCACTATATCCGCAGATTTCGACCCCTGACTCACTACCGCTTGCTTCCCTTTTTGTTTCAGGTAGTAGATAGCTGCGTCTCGTGCCACCAGGAGAGGATTTATCTGCTGTCCCTTTAGTGTCAAGTATTTTTTGTTTGAGTTTGCTTATTATTTTTCTAGAGATGTTATTTTGTTCCGTAATGGATGTGTCGATATTTTGTCATTCGTTTATGGACTTGTACTTATGTCGTAGACTTCTGGTATATTTGCATTTACTTTACGGAGTTTAAGTTATTTATTATTTATTAATTGAATGTTGATAAACTGTGTAGTTGTGATGTCTTATTATTTTTAATTATATTGTTGCCAGCCCTATGTGGTTGTGCTTATTATATCTGTGATATTGATGTATATAAGCTTCATATTATCCGCCGTACAGGGGAGATGATATCTGATTTTAAAATAAGCATGAGTCTCTGGGGGCGTGACATGAAGATACATTATTTGTAGTAATTGGTGTAGAGACCGGACGCGCTCCATCCATTTTAGCTCTTTGAAGATGCCCAGTAATATATTTACTCTGAGAGAGAATATAACTTTCATCGTGTGGAATAAGTTCAATACCAAGATAAAAACGAGCATTTCTTAAATCTCGAATAGGAAATTATTGATTGAGAAAGCTTAATAGAATTGTGATACCCTTTTGATCATTGTCAGTTAATAGAATGTCATCCACATAAATAAGAAAAAATATCATAGATCCATCATTATGTCTGTAGAATAGAGAGGAGTCAATTTTTGTTTAGAAAATCTTTGAGTCTGTAACTATTTAGATAATCGATAAAACCATGCACGAGGATCTTGTCGAAGACCATACAAAGATTTCTTGAGGTGACAAATATGAGATGGAAATTACGAATGAATAAACCCAAATGTTTGCTCCATAAATATCATTTCCTCAAGAATACCATGAAGAAATGCATTAGAAACGTGTAATTGTCAGATAGACTAATTAGAACTAATAGCTATTGATAACAATAATCTAACAGATATAATTTTGATGATTGAGCTAAAGGTGTGATTGAAGTCAATACATGGTTGTTGACTAAATTATTTGGCTACAAGTTGAGCTTTATACCGTTTAAGAGAATCATCAGCTTGATGCTTAAGATAAAATATTCATTTAGAGCTCACAACATTCATGGAGAGAGTGCGTGGAACTAGGTTTCATGTTTCATTGTGAAGAAGTGCATCAAATTCTGTAGTCATTGCACTACGCCAATTCGGATATTTATTTATTTGTGTAAAATAAGTTGGTTCAATAGATTTTGAGGAGACCACTAGTGCTTGAGGAAGAGGATATCGAGTAGTCATTAGCGGACATCGTGTATATATGTCACTTAAGGGAAATATGCGACGATGAGCATTATGAGAAAGTGGGTTGACATGATGAGTTTGTTGCCAGACTTGTATTATCTGAAGATCCAAAGCTAGAAAGCATATTATCTTCGACTGGTGAGACTTCTAAGATTGGAGAAGCAACTTGAGGTGATTTTGATGGTATAGAAGAGTTATTAAGGAGCTTCGAAGCAGGACCTAAGATGTCATTTCTTCCGATAATGTTGTGTGGCATTAAGAAAGTATCACCTGTATCTGGAGGAGAGACTACTGAAAAAGAGAATAGAGATTCATCAAAAGTAACATGTCGTGGTGTATATATCCGTCCAGTTGGTATATGTAAGCCAATATACACATAATGCATGTTACCATAACTAAGGAAAACACATAGTAATGAATGAGAGTCAAGTTTGTGTTTAGAGTAAGGCAGTAACCATGGATAACATGTGCAACTAAAGATTCGAAGAAAGGTGTATTCAGAAGTTTGATTATAAAGTTTTTTCAAAGGATACTTATCATTGAGCAATGGGGTAAGAAGTCTATTTATGAGATATACTACAGTACAAACAACTTCATCTCAAAATTTACGGGGAACCGATGCATGATGAAGAAGAGTTAAGACAATTTCAACTATATGTCTATGTTTTTTCTTAGCATAACTATTTTGTTTTGGAGTATGAGTGCAAGAGACTCGATGAACAATCCTACAAGAGACAACATGACGATGAAGACCTTGATATTCCCCTTCACAATTAGAATGTAGAGAGAGAATATTTTGCGATTAAAATATCGTTCAATTTGTTTTTGAAAATGACAGAATATGTCAAATAAATCAGATTTTCTTTTCATAAGATAATGCCAAGTGTATTTATTAAAATAATCAACGAAGATAACATAATATAGGAAACCATGGTTGATAAGATAGGTGTGGGACCCTAAATATTAGAATGAATTATTTCAAGTAGAAAATCGGAAACATATTCAGATGAAGAAAAATGTAACATATGACTTTTAGATTTCATGCAAGCCTGACATGAATGAGATGGAGATGAAGTAAAGAAAGTAGGTAAATCATACCTATTTATGATTGATTGAACAATACGAAGGGAAGGATGACCAAGTCGAGCATGCCATGCTGATTTATTTATGCGTTCACGAATAAAAACTTTGATTGAAGAATTTTGAAGATAATAGAGGTCATTTTTTATTTCCCCAAGAAATACAGTAGTATTTATTCCTCTATCTTTTATAAGATAATAATTATGATAAAATTCAAAAAAGATATTGTTATCAAGATAAAATTGACGTATGGAGAGTAAATTTTTAGTAATAGATAAAATATGAAAGATGTTGCACATGTGAAAAGAATATCACTCTAAAAAAAGTTGAAAAAAAGATTTTTTTTTTATATTAATAGAAATAGAGAGAATATGAGAGTTAATAAAATAATTTTTTTATTGAATAATTTGTCCATAAGATATATAATTTATAAAAATTTTAGGATGCTTAATTAAATAAAAAATTATTAATTAACAGATTCATATAGAATATGTCAATTAACAAATTAATAAAAAAAATATCTAATCTAATAATCATAATATAAATTTGATTTGACTCGATTAAAAATCTCATTAAATAATTATTTTCTTTTATCTCGCACTATTTTATAGATTGCAGTGTTTTAGTTAGGAAGCAATACATGTAAAAAGTTAATATAATTGATATAGAATGTGCTTGCGACTACTTAAAGAATTGGAGGATAACCTCCGATCATAAATTCTTGAAGACTGTGAGGAATGGTCGGTCAACCAAACGGATTAGTCGGACATAAATATGGATACCTCTTGTAAATAAAAAAACAAAAAAAAAGAAGGCAAAATGGCAAATAGTTGAAGCCCAACAAGCAGCCGAAAAGTATGGCTGGAGATTTTGCTGATATATTAAGAGACAAACTGTTCGATGAGGCAGCACGATGGATGACACATATTGGGCCACTACTTATGAGTTGATTTTTTTTTATTACAACAATCAGAAGAGCACCCCAAATATTATAAATCATCACAAGGGTGTTTCGTTTAAAAAATTAAAATAAATCAAAAGGAGTCTTTTGCAATGATTTTATCTTGAAATTACACCGACCTAATATTATTATAATAGTTATAAGCTATCCACAACTATAACGTATTTATGATGTGTTGAGATTTAAAATTTATACTATATAAAAACTATCTAATAACTATTGTAATATATAGAAGTTATTCATTAATTGTTATAATGTATTTAGGATGAATATAAGATTTAAGATCCTTAAACACTATTATATCACTTAATCAAAATTATTTAAACTTTATAAAAATCACTTTAAAATTATTGTGAAAGTTAATATATAGCTACTGAAACTCAAAATCTTAAACTTAAATTCACATTAAATATGTTATAGTAACTATTGGATAATTTTTATATGGTATAAATTCTAAACTCATCTTTTATTTTTATTTTGTAAAAAAACTATCTTCATTTGATATTTCTTTAAATTTAGAATGTCTTTTTATTTTTTTATTTTTGCCTATATTTTTTTTATCCTAAATAGACATTATCCTGTATAAATGATTGAGGCTTCGCCTACCAAATGCAGAGTTCATCAACTAAAATTTTTCACCCCGGGCTTTGCACTAGTTTTTCAAATAAGGAGGATTAGATTGAGGTGTAGTGTAAGTAAATATTTGCAGCGCTCAGATCACTTACGGTGCGTTTGGTTCAAGTTATTAAATATGATCTTAGTTATGTGATTACCAAGTAATACATAATTAGGTTAATGAAGAATGAATCATAACCTGAAGCTACTTGGTTAAATTTAGGTAATCAAATAAAATCTTATTTGTTTGGAGATAATAGTCTATGATGTAATATAATATTTTACCGTATTACATTTTCGTTAAATTTAAGTATAATAATATTACATACTTATAAATTTAAAATAAAAAGTAAAATGATATTATATACATATTTGTACCCTTGGTCGCTAATCGCCGACGATGGTCGCCGGCTGTCGTTGTCAGTTGTCGACCGCGAATAATGGTCGCCGACTGTCGTTGTCGGTCGCCGACCGTCGTCGGTCGTCGGTGGTCGCCGGCGGCGATGGTTGCCGGTGGCGATGGTCGCCGATCGCCAGCGGTGGCGGTTGCCGGTGATCGGCGGCAACAATAGCGACCGGTGGTTGCCCGCGAATAATGTCTCTTTTGTTAAGGTAAATATTGGAGGATAATTTTGGAAAGATAAGTTTCATAACCCCGGAATCAAGAAAAATCTTATTTTCCTAAGGTTTTCCGATTCCGGGTTGAATGTCCCTTTTGCCGACGTGTCGAGCATCAATCATTACTTAGGAATCGCTAATTATCTTGATCCTGTCGCCGAGTGAAATGGAGCCGCAACCGGATGACGGTGTAGAGAGGAGTGACGTGGATGCCGACTGGCTGTCCTCGCTCCAGAATGACTCAGCAAGTGGGGGGGGGGGTCCTCCGACCGAATGGAAGAAGAAGTAGCCTGGTGGATCTCCGACGGGATGACCTGAACCTGCTGGAGAAGATGACCGTTAGCAACCTAGCCGGGAAGCGTCCCGGCAAGGCCCTCCGACGGTCAAGTCAGTACTCCGGTGAACAAGCAAATAGAGGAGCACTGTAGACGAGAGGCTTCGCGCGCGTACCTGATAATGAGGAGGGGAGGGGCTTATATAGCCGGGGAAAAGGACCAAGTCTGACCCGTGTCAGGATTCTCTGACTTGGTGTCAGGATTCTCTGACGGGATCAGGGACTATTGTATGCTTATGTCGATTTGTAGCCAACATTCCTTGTCGCATACTGTTTGTCTTATGTGAGGACAAAGACAGGTTTCTGTACGTCTCTGACAGGCGCCGCCTGACACCAACGGCGCCGCCTGACACCAACGGCGCGACAGGACGGCGTGCCAGGGAGTGTCAGTTCACACGAGTGGTGACAGCCTGTTATCTGCAGCTGGTGCAGGTGTATTTTGTCGTTATCCCTGGGTGATTTTGGGAGAGAGTGCCCGAGTGGGCGCCGGGCGTGCAAGCCTGGGGGACTATGTATGTGAAGAGTTGCCGGGCGGATGCACCCGAACAATTAGGCGTGTAGCACTTCTATGGCTGGGCGGCAGTACCTGACTAAACGAGGTATAATAACCTTATGATGGCCGGCCGGGATTGACCGGCCGGATGAACCGCTACATTTATTCTGACCGGCCGCCTTGAGTCCGACCGGCCGGCATAGACCCTGGGACCGGCTAGGGTGTGTCAAGCTGGCTACCCGTACAATGACATGGACCCTGAAGTTGGCCAGGCCATGTTGCCACGTTGGCTGTTCATACGGTGACAAAGATAGGGCGGGATCAATAGCCTTCCCCTCAAGTCTAGTCGAAGGAGGCGATCAGTCCGACTGACTGGACTACAAGTGGGTACGACCATTCTGTGGCCGAGCGATTTTGCCCTTTTAATATCCGGTCGGCTTAACACGATGCTTAACAGCTGGCGCTGTGTATGCTTGCCCTGTCTGGGCGGAAGGAGATTGTCAGTCGAGAGGGGCGTGGGCTGCCACGCACCTGACTCTTTTTTAACGAGGGCGTCCGGCTGGACGAAGCATGTTAGAGGAGCGTGGGCCGCCACGCATCCCTGACTAACCATTGACATGGTGAGGATGTCCGAGCGGATGAAGATTTTGACCAGAGGAACGTGGGCTGCCACGTGTCCTCGTAAATTGTCCTGCGTAGGCAAAATAGTTATTCCCGACTGAAAGGAGCGTGGGCCGCCACGCGTCAGTACATTGTTAATGCGTCCGACCGGACGAATATTGTTAGTCGATGAGAGATATGCTGAATATGTTTGGGCGGGAGAGCGTTTGCCTTAAATCGCAACAAATGTGGAGTGCCACGCGCCCCTAGACGATTTTCTCGTGATTGCCCGAGTCAGTCAATTAATGGAGACGCGACATTCTAAGTCGAATGAGGTGATGTGACACGTCCGAGGCGACCGGCGCCTTAACGGCATCACCTCCGCTTTAATGATCCGGGCCACGTGGCGCACGCTGGTTGATCTGACTGAGGGGTGTGGGTCGCCACACGCCCGGTCGGAGAACCAAATCAAGTTAGGAAAATGGCTGTGTAAGTTAGCCGGCTGGTCGGTCCGACTGAGGGGTGTGGATCGCCACACGCCCGGTCGGGGAACCAAATCAAGTTAGGGAAATGGCTATGTAAGTTAGCCTGATGGTTGGTCCGACTGAGGGGTGTGGATCGCCACACGCCCGGTCGGGGAACCAAACCAAGTTAGGAAAATGGCTAAGTGTAAGTTAGCCGGCTGGTCGGTCCGACTGAGGGGTGTGGGTCGCCACACGCTCGGTCAGGGAACCAAACCAAGTTAGAAAAAATGGCTATGTAAGTTAGCCTGATGGTTGGTCCGACTGAGGGGTGTGGATCGCCACACGCCCGGTCAGGGAACCAAACCAAGTTAGGAAATGGCTAAGTGTAAGTTAGCCGGCTGGTCGGTCCGACTGAGGGGTGTGGGTCGCCACACGCTCGGTCGGGGAACCAAACCAAGTTAGAAAAATGGCTATGTAAGTTAGCCTGATGGTTTGGTCCGACTGAGGGGTGTGGATCGACACACGCCCGGTCGGGGAACCAAACCAAGTTAGGAAAATGGCTATGTAAGATAGTCGGCTGGTCGGTCCGACTGAGGGGTGTGGTGCCACAACGCCCGGTCAGGGAACCAAACCAGTTAGAAAAATGGCTATGTAAGATAGCCTGGCTGGT
>JAGFNQ010003978.1:851848-872554 GCA_024364735.1 Boesenbergia rotunda | reverse complement strand
TCACTTGTCGTTGGGTTTGGCCACCAGCACCACGTTCGCCAGCCAGGCCGGGAACTGAACTTCCCGGATGTGTCCTGCTTCCAACAGTCTTTCTACTTCTGCCCGGATGACTTGATTCTGCGCGGCGCTGCGATCCCTTTTCCGTTGCTTTACTGGCCGCGCGCCCGGGTAAACATGGAGCTGGTGTTCCGCGACTTCCGGTCGGACCCCCTTCAAATCTTTCGCCGACCAGGCGAATACGTCTTGATTTCGAGCGAGGGAGTTGATTAGGGATTGCTTCAGCTCCTTAGGAAGTCCTGCAGCAATTTGTATCTTGGTATCTTCCCTACCGGGCAAAAGTTGTACCTCCTCTTTGTCCTCCCGCAATTCTGCCCAAGGGGAGGCTTGCACCATGTTGCAGCTGCTACCTGCCCGCCTTGCCTTTTGACCTCCCGAGCGGACATCATCAGCATAGCAGCGCCGGGCCACGGTTTGATTGCCCTTCACCTCGCCGACTCTGTCGCCGACCGGAAACTTCACCTTGAGGTAGTAGGTGGAGACTACCGCTTTAAATTCGTTGAGAGCCGGTCGACCGAGAATGGCGTTGTAGGCAGCTGGGGCATCCACAATCAGAAATGTGGTCCATCGGTTCTCTTGAGTGGCTCCTCTCCAAGTGAGACGGCCAGCCGTATCTGTCCGATCGGCTGTACTTCGTTCCCCGTAAATCCGAACAGGGGAGTAGCCACCAACTCTAGCTGCGATAATTCAATTTGCAGTTGATCGAAAGCTCGTTTATATAAAATGTTTACCGAGCTGCCGGTGTCCACAATGGTGCGGTGGACTTCGTAGTTGGCGATGACAGCCGTGATGACCAGCGGGTCATCGTGCGGCACCTCCAATCCTTGTAAATCCTGCGGCCCCCAGCTGATTTGGGGCCCTTGAGCTTGAGAGGTGCTGACCCCGACTTGGTGAATTTCCAGTCGGCGCACCTGCGTCTTTCTGGCTCGGTTGGAGTCGCCCCCAGTCGGACCGCCGGAAATCACGTTGACGCCTCCTCGGACGGCGTTCTGGTGATTAGCTTGATCTTCGTCAAGTTCCTCCACCTCTTCCTGCTCTGGCCGAGGAAACAATTGCCGGGCGGCGGGGGCATCCCGCCTTTGTCCTTGTTGGGCTGTGGCTCCATGACCACGCCCGCGTCCTTGCGGGGTTTGTCGTCCTTGACCCCTGCCGAGCGGGGTCCGAGCTCTGCCGCCTGCTTGGCAGTCCTCAGTGTTGTGCGTATTACACTGGTGAAACGCACAATACGGTGCTCATCTGTTGGGCCAATTCCCCTGTGCCACCTGCACTTGCTGGGGTCTCATTCCGGGCCGATCGGCCGGTCGGGGACTGCGAATTGGTCCTCCTGGCGATCTGTTGTGTTGAGGTGCGGGCTGTGGGCTAACCATCGCTTCCTTCCTCCGGGCGGCTTGTGCTTCCTCCACATTGATATACTTAACAGCCTTCCCGAGCAGGCTGTCGAAATCCTTCGGTGGTTTCCTGATCAGGGATCGGAAGAAATCACCCTCTTGGAGCCCTTGTGAGAAGGCGGTGACCAGTACTTCGGGAGTGGTATTGGGCACCTCTATAGCTACTCCATTGAACCTTTGGATGTAGGCCCGGAGTGACTCTTTCGGGCCTTGCTTTAGAGCGAACAAATTGAGGCTGGTCTTATGGTGCCTCCGACTGCTTGCAAAATGTTGCAGAAACAGCCGCTTTACCTCTGCGAAACTCCCAACTGATCCTCCCGGGAGTCCGCCGAACCATCGTTGAGCCTGTCCAGAGAGGGTTGTCAGGAAAGCGCGGCATTTGACGCCCTCCGGATATTGGTGCAACTGGGCGGCACTTTCAAATTTCATGACGTGCTCCTCGGGGTCACTGGCCCCCGAGTACTCAGGCATGGTGAAAAATCGTAGATGCTTGGGAACAGGATCCCCAAGAATTTGTGAGGAGAAAGGGCTGTGAGTCGGATAGGCTGCGGCGGGGTCGGCTAGCCCTTTCCCTTTATCCGGGCGCGCCTGATGCGCCAGGCTGGACGCTGAAGCTTCGGTCGGGGCTGAGTAGGCCTCGTTCCGAAAAAATGCTCGGGGAAGATTAGGAATGAAGGGGTCGGGCTGAGCAGTCATACCTTCTGAGTTTCCCCGCAAAGAGGGCCCAGGGGGCCGGGCCCCTTGACTACCGGTAGGCGGATGTGATTGTTGTGCCTTCTGTGTCCGGACAGCCATCAGCATTTCGTATTCTTCTGGCGAAAGAGTGACCGTCAGTGGATTGGGGTTTTCCATTCTTCGCTCTCGATCAGGCAGAAAGCCCTCCTTCTAGCGCCAAATTTGATCCTGTCGCCGAGCGTAGTGGAGCCGCAACCGGATGACGGTGTAGCGATGAATGACGTGGATGCCGACGGGACGTCCTCGCGCAGAATGACAGCGTCGTAGGGGGTATCCTCCGACCGAACGGAAGTGGATGTCGCCTGGTGCACGGCCGACCGACTGGAGGTGGACCTGCTGAGGAAGATGACCGTTAGCAACCTAGCCGGGAAGCATCCCGGCAAGGCACTCCGACGGTCAAGTCAGTACTCCGATGAACAGTAGAAATGATGCAGTAGGTAGACGAGGGGCTTCGCGCGCATACCTGATAATGAGGAGGGGAGTGGCTTATATAGCCCGGGAAAAGGACCAAGTCTGACTTGTGTCAGGATTCTCTGACAGGGTCAGAGGATATTGTATGATTATGTCGATTTGAGTATGACCTGTGTCAGGATTCTCTGACAGGGTCAGAAGATATTGCATGATTATGTCGATTTGAGTATGACCTGTGTCAGGATTCTCTGACAGGGTCAGAAGATATTGTATGATTATGTCGATTCGTAACCAACCATCTTTGTCGTATACTATTTGTCTTATGTGAGGACAAAGACAGGTTTCTGTCAGTCTTTGACAGGCGGCGCCTGTCAGAGAGTGTCAGTTCGCACGAGTGGTGACGGCCTGTTATCTGTAGCTGGTGCAGGTGTATTTTGTCTTTATCCCAGGGTGATTCCGCGAGAGTGCCCGAGTGGACACCGGGACGGCACGCCCGGATGGATATCAAGCATGGGCATAAAAGACGGCCGGGCGGATGCACTCGGATGAACGAGGCGTGTAAGCCTTAATGTGGCCGGGCGGCAATACCCGACTAATCGAGGCGTGTAGCCCTTATGTGGCCGGGCGGCAGTACCCGACTAAACGATTAGGCGTGTAAGCCTTAATGTGGCCGGACGGATTTTACCGATAGGAGGACCGCTATATTTATTCTGACCGGCCACCTTGCGTCCGACTGGCTGGCATAGACCCTGGGTCCGACTAGGGTGTCCAGCTGGCTACCTGCACAATGATGTGGACCCTGAAGTCGGCCATGCCGTTTGCCACGTTGACTGTCCGTACGGTACCAAAGATAGAACGGGATCAGTCAACATAAAAGATAGTCCACCTTTTGTATCTTCCAGGTCAAGATTACTCCATCAACGTTCAATTAACTCACCGATGACTCGGCTTTCGATGGGTCTGGATCACTTACCAATAAAATAACTATCATCTGATTACCCACTTCTTTAACCGGTGGGGGCATAAATTAATGCATTCATAATGACAGAAGGTGGCTGAGTTGAGGGCAGATTTTCTATCCCATTATGCTCCCGTCTCATCTGTGTCATTCTTGGACGACTACCGATGAATCGTCTAATCACCAATCGAACATCATCGGCGGTCTTCGACCACCATTCCGAATAAAATTATATCTTAGGGATATGATGAACCCGTTAGGATCACCGCAATTGTGATCACGCCGGATTCACCGTCGAATCCGTCGGATTCAACGTCGAATCCGACAGATTCAATGTTGAATCCGACGAGATTGTAATTGTAACGATTCTGACCGATTCACCGTTCTTCTAGGATATTATTTGATTCAGTACGACGATCAAAAATTATCGATAATGTTCGATCGACGATCGAACAATTCATTGACAGTCACCGACGAGTACAAGACAGGTAATACAGGGATTGTATGAGACAGAGATCTCTCTGAGATGTGTTATTGACTGTCGACCTGTGTTAGTTGTCTCGAGTTATTCATTTTCCAATACACGGCTGATTTTCTAATTCTGAATATTTTTTCTGCACAAGTCAAGTCACGGATAGATCCCAAGTCAAGTCAAAATGAGTGGTCCCGTGCCCTGACGGGCACGGCACGATCCCAAGTCAAGTCAACTAGTTTATCTATTGTGCTAAACCAGGTAGAATTTAGTATCCCGGAGGTTATATACGCGTCCGCTAGACACAGATAGATCGACCAGCTACGATCTTTCATATACATATATTGATCCTCCCGATACTTACAACGGAAATACACCGTTGGTGATCGATCTTTATAATCATGTCGTTCTTATAAAGTCATTCAACGTTGAAATAAGTATTCTACATACTAATACACTTTCAATTTTTTCTGCACATAGATATTTCGACCGAGGCTGCCAAATATAAATATCTCATCAGACACTCTTACCCCTTGCCGGGGACCGATCTTTCACTTGACTGAGACCTGAGTCTTTGGTTAAAAAGTTATTTTATATTATAATAATACATTATTTTAAAATAGAACGATTATAAAAAAAAATAGTGTTTGTTTATTTTTTACATAAACTAAGTCAGTCCAACATACGGATATATAGTACCTGACCTGTGTCCAGAGCCGTCTCCAGGGGGAGGCAGCATAGGCAACTGCCTAAGGCCTCCCTATTTTAGGAGCCTCCATATTGTTTTGAATATCTATTAAATTTGATAATAAATCAATTTTTTTAAAGTATATAATGGTTAGAACTGATCCTAAATTAAGGCTCAAAATACCAAAAGTTATATATATATATATATATAATCATCTTTCAACTAAAAATTAGCCTAGGACCTCCAATGAACTTTCAAGTTTCTAGAGACGGCCTTGCCTGTGTCAGATTACAGAGAGTCTGATCCGTGTTCACCCTTAGCCAAAAGGAAACCATAGGAAAATATTCGCTGTATATATATTAAAAAAAAATTATATTGGTTTTTCGGTTAGCCTGCTTAGCATGGAGTCAGAAATTGTAGTCCGTCCGGATTAAAATTAACCCCCGAATAGATCCCGGCCCGGGTTAAAGAGCCTTGTTTTTAATTTGAAAATTTAAAATCAACGTCGTTAATAAGTAAAATTAATATAATCATCAATTGGGCTCCTGGGCTACACCTCAAGTAAGATTATGCCTAACTCTGCCCTTGTTTAGCATCTTTGTTTATGGGGTCTTCCTTGATTTGCTAGGTCCAATTTATATTTTCTTAAACGTACATAGATAATATATATTTCAAATTTAACTAAATTTTTTTATATTTAGTTAAAAATATTTTTCATAATTTACTTACATCTAAAATATCTCTCGTAGGGAGGACATACGATTCTGAGTTATCTAAAATGAACATTACCTTTTACTTCAATATTCAACTATCTCATCAAATGATTATAAACATGACTTTAAGGAATCGAAATTTTACAATTTAGGGTTATCATTAGTTGTTGGCATGTGAGAAAATTCATTAAAATATCCCTAAAGTTTCAATCGAGTCCAAATTATATCCCTAAAGTTTGTTCGGGCTCATTTACGTTCCTCTTGTTTTATAAAGTATCCCAAATATATCCCTACCGTCAACTCTTCGTTATCTATAATAAAATCTCTGTCACGTGAGGCGAACGTGAGATAAAATCTGTTCTTGATCAACATGAGTATAAAAAATCCTATCATCTTCTTCAAACTCATACCCACTGTCAAAAAAATCTTCATCATCCTCATCATTGTCAACATCATCTAATCAACTTCCATCACCATCTAACTCACTTCCAATATCATCTGATCCACTGTGTAGTTGAATTTCTCCATTAATCGTCGTCCGAGTGAGGCGAGGCATCATCACCCTTGACGTCTTCACCGCATGGAGTAAGATTTAGAGGATTTGGAAAGTAGGATTGCGAGCGGGATCATACCGTGTGTTCATGGTGTCGTCGCCTGTGTGCGGAGAGGATTTATCGCCCTTGACTTCTTCGTCGACAGGAGTAAGGATTTGGGAAGCAACTGATGCAAGCAGGTAAAGAGATTTGGGAATTAAGATTGCAAGGAGAGCAGGGGGTGAGGTTTTTAAATAGGTCACGTTGACGGTAGGGATATATTTGTCTCAATTTGCCAATAACAGATTTTATCTCACATTCGAATCACGTGATAGAGATTCTGTTATAGATAACAAAAAGTTGACGGTAAGGATATATTTGGGATACTTTATAAAACAAGAGGGACGTAAATAAGTCCGAATAAATTTTAGGGATATAATTTGGACTTGATTGAAATTTTAGGGATATTTTAATGAATTTTCCCTTGGCATGTTAAATTCTCACGACATGTAGCGTTTTCCAAAAGTTGGCTTGTGTTACCAAAATTGATTGGCCTTCCACCAACCATAATAGCATTGGTAGTACATTCATTGCGATCAACTCAATCTATCAAATACCACTTCAGATATTCTTCTAGAGGTTTATCCCACTAATTATCCTTCAATTATATATTTTAAAATCATCCACTACCAAAAGGTCTCGAGTCGTTATCTGTGAAGAGGACCATACAACCACCAATATAAATATTTAATAAAACACGTACGAAAGCAACTTGTGTTTGTGTGGCTTCAATTTCAATTTTGTGCGACACAAGTCGTGCAGAGTCTTCTTCAAGTGACTGTTACAGCTAACAACGTTAGCATCATCAATAATTAATCTGCCAACCGATCATCTCGCCTGTTGGAGCTATTGCAATATAATCAATCCAACAAAATCGATCAGTTCAACCGGCTGAATCAGCAATCACCTTCCTAATTCACACCATGAGCATGCTAATAAAGCGAGGCATGGATTTTGCACCGAACCCCACCAAGTACCCACCTAAAAAAAAAATTGGGAGGACCTCCCACGGAAAATTCCAACATCTCATGAATATGTGTCTCATTTAATTTTTTTTTTTATAAAATTCATGACTAAAATCAAATCATAGATATTCGAGAGATAACTAATCACTCATCCAACCTATCTTCTAAACGTATCACCAGTCACTCACCAAATACCAAACAAGCTTCGTAGTTAAGTGACACGAAATGGAAACTTAGGTCGCCACTAATTACAATTAAAGAAAATTGACATGAGGTGACTAAACGATGATGCTATTAATTATTCCAATAATTACAAATTAATTATGCAGCGTAATAACGTGTAGCTGCTTTATATATATACTTAAACATTTCGAATTAATTATACTGGAAAAATTAAATCGGGCTAGAGAGAGAAGAGGCGAAGATGACCGTTACCTGACGGCGTCAAGGGGAGAGAGAGCGTGTCACCGCCGTTAGGGTTGTGACGGGCGGCGCCGATGCGACCCGATCAGATGTCGACGCTGCAACGCGCGTACTGTGGGAACTGGAATCGGTAAAAGTAGGATCCGGCGTCGGGGGCGTAGGGCTTGGAGGAATCGAGGACGAGGAAGGCGGGGCAGTTGACGTGGAGGTGGTATCTGCTGGAGATCCAGGTGCCGACCTTCCACCGGAGGCGGCCTTCTATGCGGACGGAGAGGAGGACGTACCCGGCGTGCTGGTCCTGGGAGAGGGCGGCGGCGAGGTCTGGGGCTAGCGGTATGGAGAGGCCGAAGAGGTAAGGCGACCAGACGATGACGTCGTTGTGGCCCTGGTAGCCGGTGGGGAGAATCGCAGAGGTGGTGATCTGCTGGCCCTGGTAGTGCGCGTAGGCGACGAGGCGGTCGTAGTAGATGCCGATCCGGTCGTTGGGGTTGCGGGAGGAGATGGTGACCTGGAGGACGGAGGTGAGGAGGCCGGTGCCTGCGGTGAGGTTGAGCTGGACGACGGTTGTGTCCTGGAGGTAGAAGCGGGGGCGGGTGGGCCGGAGGACGAGCCAGACGACGAGGACGATGAGGAGGACGATGACGATCAGGAAGAGGAAGCAGGCGAACAGCCTCTGGTAGAGGCGGCGCCGCTCGCAATCGCCATCGCGGTGGCCACACTCCCTCTTCCCCGACATCGGCTATCGGTCGAACACTTGGCGGTGGTGGATCGGGGAAGGAAAAGCAGCCAGACGAGGTAGTTTATAGAGAAGGACTGCCTTTGACGACTCACTGTGGGATTCATCAGACGTGTCGAGACATGGTTAGCCACTGAAATTATTTTATATAAAACTCCTTACCATTTCAGAAAAACCCTTAAAATTCGGCCAATTTTGGAACCAAACGGAGAAAACAAAAATAAAAAAAACAAAGAGAATAATATTTTTTTAACACAAATTTAGAGACTAATTTTTAGGTAAATGATAACTTATTCAAAAATGAATTAGAAATAAATTTTTTTCGACATGTTTATAATTATTTTTTTATTATTCATTATTAAACATAAAGTTTAGGTTTGAGTTTTGACCATATTTGACTTAATTGACTTCGATGATGTATAATCAAATTTATCAATCTTAAATCCTCATCCAATAGATAGGAAAAGGACTTGTTGAAATTGAGATGTATTCAAAAGAATTAGAATAAGTTGTGCACCTTACAAAGCATTGAGAGAGATGCATCGGTCAATAGAGAAGGGTTCCGATTAATTTAGCTATATTAATCGGACATAACAAGGATACAAGTGAGTGACTCACAAATCTAGATGAAAATGATAGTCACATTAATGTCAAAGCACAATAGTCGTTAAAGAAAATCAACATAGAAGTCTTTCACTCCATGAAAATAAATTCCAATCTAAAGTTGAGGAAGAGCTAAAGGTAATAATAGATCAATTGAGGAGGCCCAAGAACACAAAAAAAATGCTAAAAGATTAGTGGTGGTTTAATACCATATTGAAAAATATAGAAAATAATGCAACCATTATATTAAATAAATTGATTATAATTTATTTTTCTATTGAAATCAATTAAATAAACTTAGAATCAAAGTTTGTTACGAGTTGGTTTTCCATCATCAGTGTGGGCCCTTGAAGAACATGGTAACTAGTGCTATCTAATCTACACAAATCTAAACTCGTGCAAATTCTTTATTCTTTGTCTCCTTTCTCCCACACCTCCAAAAGTATAATTCTTTTTAATTAGTAGGTGAGGACTAGAAATTAAACAATGACGAGGAAAGTGCCCTTCCCTTCCACAAGACATCGGTAATAATTTGAAAAAATTAACTACCATCATTTTTAGATCGAAAATAAATTCAGATGTCCCGGTACTATGATATAATAGAAGGATGATTAATTATCAACTCAAGTATTTACAGTTTAATTTTTAATTACGACATATTTTTAAAAATTAATAGACTGTCTATTACAAATACTTTTCAATTTATTTTAATGGTCGATTAAAAATTTTCATAGTGGGGCAGCAAAAGCACTGGAAATAAATCAAGGACAACAATTTGATCCTATTTAGCGGAAACCTCTGGCTTATTTGATGAGGTATTTTTGAAATTTATCTTTGATGATCATGAATCGAATACTCGATTCAATATTGGAATGATCTTACAAAGATGGTAAAAATTATAGTGATCAATTGCCAACTTATTTGATGAGGTATTTTTGAAATTTATCTTTGATGGTCAATGAAAATTTTTTACAGAATAAAATTGATCATTTTTAAAATTATTCAGACCGTCGATTATAAGAAAAATATAATATTTTTTTAAAAATTGAATTCAATGTTCAAAATGTTATTTTGGAATTAGTTTTTTAAAATAGGATTACGTGTTGGTTTTGAATTACGATGAGCTAGAATTTGGACGATTGTGGTAGACTTTAATAATTGAAAGAGACGTGTTTGAATGGGTGGGCGGTGAGTTGATGGGCGCATCTCAACTAAATATATATCTTCATCCATAGAGAATTGATAAGACCCAACCCTAAACCTAATTTCTCTTTAGTAAAAATAAATGAAATGAAATCACTGTAGTGACTCGACTAAAAAAGACGTGTTATATTTGCTTTTTAAAATAACAAATTTAATTTCTGTCTAATTTATTTTATAAAATAAACTATTAAGATTCTCATCCCATATAATATCAATGCACTTTGTGACCTCACCTACGTCACTTAAGCTAGCCCGCACGGCACCATAATATTTGTATGCTCATAGTAGGCTTTGAGTTGTTTGTTTGTTGGCTTCATAGGACGTGCTTTCCTCGATATAAAAATTGAGTCATGCCTACTTCCATATAAAGTTTAAACAATGTACAACCCTATTTGCTAGATAGGGGAAATTCATAGCGGGTCTAACATGATCCAATTTTAGTTTTCATGGGCATTGTCACAAAACCTAGGATTAAATCCCAACTAACGCATGCTCCTAGGATGAAATATCTCCTTTGCCAGGTGACTACACGGTATCATGATTTACTACCATGTCACAATGTGGAACCGGAGTGACGGATGCTCGGGGAGGGTTATTACTTTTTTTAAATTTTAGTTTTTTATATTATCTTTTAATACTTAAAATAAATAAAACAAATTAAATTCTCACTCACTTACGCCTAATATCTATCCATCTTTATTAATAATATACTTTTTATTATTAAAATTTGATCCTTATCGGACCGCACTTGTCTCGGTCCATACCAATTAGCCCCATATTCGGCCCGGCCCAGGAACGTGTAGAGTAGCATTTGGTCGATTGGTAAATTTCGAAAATTTGTAAAAGGACAAGGGCAATACCGTCAACCTAATTTGACAATTCCAATTCCTAAACCGACCTTTCGTCCATGGCGATGCGAATCGATGATGCTCTCCTCCCTCGGCACCCGCCCCGCCGCCCTCGTTACTTGGCCCTCGCTCAATAAATCCCTCCTCCCGTTCAATCCTCCCACGTTCTTCAAGTTCACGTTATTCTCCGCCAAACCATCGCCCCTCGTCGCCGCCTCCATGGAAAATTCTCCCCCGGGCTACCGCAGGAACGTTGGGATCTGCCTCATCAACCCCGAGAACAAGGCTCGTCGCATCTCATTTTCTCTGATCGGTTCTTCATCTATCGAGAATCCTTCTTATGGATGATTTCGCGTTTTCAGATCTTTTCGGCGTCGAGACTCGATATTCCCGGCGCTTGGCAGATGCCTCAGGTGATTGTAACCGCCTTGCTGTTCTTGTCCTTCCTTGATGAAAAAGTGTACGTTTTTTATGTGCTAATGATCAAAACTTGATATCTAGATTGTTCAGATTACGTGCTTATGCAGTGCCCATAAGGCCAATTTAGTTGAATACAACGTCAAACAGAGTTCTTTCCAATTTCTTGAAGCAGAGAAATAGGACTATAGTTCTTGTGATTTAAGAATTTATTTCATCAAGGAGTTCCTTAGTTAAGATTGTTATGGGCCAATTTTTGGAGTTTAAGTTATAATTTTATGAAATTGGTTTGCTATAGGAGATTATTTAGTCAATTATCATTTGATCAAAGGATTAAAACCTGATTTTGTCATAGTTAATTTATAATATTTAAGGTATTATTTGAATATACATTATTATTATATTTTTATTATTATTTTAGGGGGGGGGGGGGGTTTGAATATTATTATGGTGGGTAGAATAGGTTAAAAAAAATATTTAAACAATTATTTTACCTATTCTTAATGACCTTTTATTTAAACAAATTCTTCTCTTTAAACTTTTGCTTCTCTCATTCGGATATTTGACCAAAGTTTTTAATTTTTCTATTTAATGAATTCGGCCTCTGCTAATTTATTTTATGGAATCTAGTAAATCAAAAGGTTTAGGAGAAAGAGAATATATTGGCATCTAGGGTTTATGAGGCAGGTTTTCCTCTTCCCTTTGCGGTGCACTATATTTTTTGTATCTTGCTTGTTTTCATGTCTTTGTATCTCACTCTTTTGTGACTAATATGAAAATTGATCGAGATGCTAAGGCATGAAAACAAGCATGATATAATAAAAGATTTGCACCGTGAAGAGAATAAGGGGAAGGGCCTTCCTCATAAATTCTAATGTTGATTTACTCTGGTCTCCAAGGCTTTTAAAATTTTCAAATTTCATGAAATAAATTGATGAAGATAGAGAGTTTACTAAATAAAGAGATTGAAAGTAGTTTAAATAAAAGGCCAATTAACATTAGCAAAATAATAAATTAAATTAGATTATAGTAAAACAATTGTTTATCCTATTCTACTCACCGCAATAGTATTTAAATTAGCATAATAAAATAGTTTCGAAAATATTTTAAATATCATAAATGAACTACGACTAAATTAAAGATAATATATTTTTTTGTCTAAGTTTATTAAATAGGAACTGAAAGATTTGGTGAGGTATAATTCTAAAGAGATTGAATTTAGTTTAAATAAAATGGTCAATTAACATTAGCAAAATAATTATCTAAATTACAACAAGTAATCAATTGTTTAACCTATTCTACTAATTACAATAATATTCAAAATTTACATAATTCAATACTTTCGGAAGTATTATAAATATTATAAATTAACTATTATCAAATTAAACATAATACAAATCTTTGTCGCATTTAAATAATTAAAAAAAATATCATAAATTCATCGTGAGAGAATTATTCACTTTTACCATTAGATAATAATAAAATCTATTAAAATTTACTATTCTGGTAAACCAACATAACAAGTCAATTAATTATCACATTCATAAAATACTTATTTTTCCTAAATAATTAATTCAAAATTTTTCAAAGGCGATCTTAATTATTTGCATCAATTATTTCTCTTATATCACAAGTCATTTAATCATTTAGTCAAATAATTGAACTAAATAATTTCCTATTGGAAATAATTTCATAAATAACTGGATTAACTTAATACTCCTAAATTTACTTCCAAAAGACACTTCTGATTAAGGGGAGTGTTTGTACCTTTTTCATTCCAGTTTGTGACATGTCTGTAGAATTTGTTTGAAATCGATGATTAAATAACTACCTCTGCTATCGTCAAACCGTGGAGAGATCTGGATATGGGAACTTCAATTTGTGGCGTTCTGTTTGCAACTGGAGTTATTCTCTCTTTTGTGAATTTCTTATTCAGGGTGGTATTGATGATGAAGAAGATGCTAGGATTGCCGCCTTTAGAGAGTTGAAAGAAGAAACAGGAGTTACATCAGCAGAGATCCTTGCTGAGGTGACCAATTTATACTACAACGAGCATTTCTTCTCATTTTATTTTGGTATGGAATAAGATGCTGATTCTTCAAATGGGTTGGGGATATATCATGTAACTTTGTTCTATGATCAATCATCGCTCTTATTGGTTTGTAGGATGCACTACTGATTAGACTTTATTCTAACAAAAAGAATTATCAGCAAGAAGAATTTAATATATATTAGTCTTTGGATTAAACCAAAGCTTCAACTACTAGTTTTATGCTAAAGCTAGGCATAATCGAATAATGAGGTTAAGAAATTAATTCAACTGCCTTAATTTTTGCCATACTCCAGTTCTGATCTCTTCTTTATGTGGCCGCAATATCCCAACTGCATTTAGCTACCATCTGTGATATTAATCTTGCTTTTTTGTTGTCAATCAATTTAAGTAATACAACAACAACTACAACAACAACCAAGCTCTATGCCACTAGGTGATATGGATCCTTCTATGCCATTGGACTCTGTCCCCTATTATATCATCATCTATATTTAACTAAAATTTATCTTGTTTTATTGTTGTCAACCAAGTCTTTTTTGGTCTTCCTCTCCCTCGTTTAATGTGCGTATTTATCATAGTTTCACATCGCCTAATAGGGGCATTTATTGGTCGTCTAAGTACATGCTCGTACCATCTCAAACGTGTCTCTCGAAGTTTTTCCTCAATAGATGCAACTCCAAATTTCTCTCTAATGCTCTCATTTCTTTTTCTGTCCATCCTCGTATGCCCATACTTCCACCTTAACATCCTCATCTCTGTAACTTTCATCTTTTGCTCATGTGCCCAAGTCATAGTCTAACATTCAACACCATTTAACATAGTAAGTCTAACTGTCATTTTGTAGAACTTCTCTTTAAGTTTTAGAAGTACTTTACGATCACATAAAACACCCGACGCCAATCTCCATTTCAACCATCCTGCTTGTATTTTATGTAAGACATCTCTCTCAATCCCTCCATCACTTTGCAAAAATGATCCTAAATATTTAAAATTCTTAGTTTTAGACAATCGTCATCTCCTATCTTAACAATTGTCTCATTACGTCTAATATTGCTAAATTTAAATTCCATATATTCTGTCTTTACTCTACTAAGCCTAAAACCTTTTACTTTTAGTGCTTCCTGTCAAGATTCTAGTTTAACATTTACTTCTTCACGTGTCTCATCTATCAAAATGATATCATCTGCAAACAACATACACCAATGGTACTGTATTTTGAATGCGTTCAGTGAGTTCGTCCATGATTAGTGTACAAAGATAGGGGCTTAGAGCTGATCCTTGATGTGACCCTATCCTTATTGGAAAGGCTTTAGTTAATTCGTCTGAAGTCTTCACTCTGGTCGTTACATCTTCGTACATATCCTTAATTAGTTCAATATATGTTACGCTAACGTTCTCTTTTCTAGAACTCTCTACCCTATCATAAGCTTTTTCTAAATCAACAAATACCATGTGTAGATCTTTCTTTTGCTCTTGATACTTTTCAATTAATTGACTAAGAAGATGTATAACTTCTATTGTCAACCTTCTAGGCATGAATCCAAATTGATTTTTGGTCACCGTGATTTCCTTCTTTAATCTTTTCTCTATCACTCTTTCCCAAAGTTTCATGCTATGACTCATTAGTTTAATACCTCTATAGTTTGCACAATTTTGTACATCTCCTTTGTTCTTATATAAGGGAACTAGAGTACTTACCTCCATTGATTAGGCATTTTTTTGTTTTCAATATCATATTAAATAATTTTGTAAGTCATTAAATATCTTATTTCCCTAAGCACTTCCAGACCTCTATTGGGATAACATCTAGTCCCACGGCTTGTCCATTTTGTATCCTTTTCAAAGCTTGTTCTACTTCTGAAGTTTGAATTCTACGATGAAAATTAAAATTTCTATACTCATTTGAACTACTTAAATTGCCTAAGTTAAGTTGGTTCCCTAAACCTTCATTAAAAAGTTGATGAAAGTAAATCCTTCACCGCTCTTTTATTTTGCTATCATTTACTAGCATTCTATTGCATTTATCTTTAATACATCTTATTTGGCTAAGGTCTCTTGTTTTCCTCTCTCTTGCTTTAGTTATTTTATAAATGTCTCTTTTCTCTTTTTTTGTATCCAAGTTTTGATATAATGGTTCAAAAGTTTTATTTTTTTCCTTCGTTCACTGATTTCTTAGCTTCTTTCTTAACTATTGTATATTTTTTAAGTTTTCCTTGTTCTTACAAATATATAATTCCTTATTTGTTTTTCCTTCACTTTTTCTTGTACTTTCTCATTCCACCACTAAGATTCCTTACTTGGTGGTGCATGTCCCTTTGACTCACCAAGTACACCCTTACTACTATTTTCAACTTTGATACTATTTTATCCCATGTCGTATTAACGTCACTGTATATTTTATTTAATTTTTGTATTCCTACCTTCTCCTTCAATATGTTTTGCTTCCCATACTTTAACTTCCATCACTTAATTCTAGGAATCGTGTATATTTTTCCTCTATTGATATTATGATTAAGGCATATATCCAACACTACTAATTTATGTTGGGTAGTTAAGCATTCTCCAGGGACGACCTTACAATTTTTACAAATCTTTCTATCTTTCTTCCTAACCATAAAAAAGTCAATTTACGATTTATTATTTCCACTTTTGAATGTGACCAAGTGTTTTTCTTTTTTCTTCAAAAATATATTAGCTAGTATAAGGTATCGCAAAATCCAATATAGTTTTTCCTTCTTTATTTCTTGTTCCAAACTCATAACCCCCATGTATCCTCTCATAGTCTTCATTTTTCACTCTGACATGTCCATTTAGATCACCTCCTACTAAAATCATTTCATTTGACGGAATATTTTATAATACCTCATCTAAATCGCCCCAAAATCTTGATTTGGATTTTTATCTAATCCTACTTGAGATGTATATATGCTAATTACGTTCATAGCTTCTTTCGCCAATGCTGTCTTGAGAGTTATAATTCTATCCTCCTTTCTAACTACTCCAACAACTTCATCTTTTAAAGAACTATCTATAAAAATACTCACTCTATTTCTTGTTTTACTCTTTCTTGTGTACCATAACTTAAAACCTAAGTTCTCTATCATTTTTGCCTTCTCGCCTACCCATTTTGTCTCTTGCACACACAAAATACTAATTTTTCTCCTAATCATCGTATCTACTATCTCCATTGTTTTACTAGTGAGAGTTCTTATACTTCATGTTCCAAATCTCAGACTATTACTTTTCTTATAATGTTTATTCTTATCCCCTATGGTATGAGAACTCTTGCCTATTTAACACTAGACCCAAGTTCTCATGGAGATGTAGCAGTTATTGCCGAGGCATTACAATCGAACCCTGCAACGGGAACCTTTGCATATTTTGCACTACACCCGAGTTCTGGAGATGTAGCGGTCCTTGCCGAAACTCTACAGTCGGACCCTGCAACGCGTTCTTCCGGGAAACATCCTAGCATTAGCATAATAGTTTAATGGATCCATTCATTGAGTATTTGCCATAGTTTTTTTACGCTAGCTGGCAATCTAATGCAACCCTTCTTTATCCGGGCTTGGGACCGGCCATGACTAGGTCGTCATAGCCGGAGTTTGTCAGTCAATTTAAGCTATAATTCACTATATTTTCTCTTGCATACGATCTTAGCTATAAGAAAATGTGGTTTAATTAGTATTAGATGAGATCTAGCAATTGGTTAATCTAACTGTATTTTTTTCACATGGATTTTAAAACTGCATAAAGTATAAGAAGCTACTGAGTATATGCTTTCCAAACTCTGCTACTGCAGGTTCCTTACTGGTTAACCTATGACTTCCCTCCAGATGTAAGGGACAAGCTTAACAAACTATGGGGAACAGATTGGAAAGGTCAAGCACAAAAGTGGTAAGCGTTCCAATGTTCCTGATGAATTTCAGCCTCTTGAATGCAATGGAGAGGCCTGTTACCATAAGTATTTGAGCTACACATGCTTGATAAGGTTGTTGAATGGTGCATGTTTAACATAGCATTTTGAAAAAGGATGTGCATGAGAAATGGTTTGTGCAAAACACACATCTTATCTAGTAGTTAACCCACAAGGACGACAAAAGTACCCTGATGAAGTCTTCACTGGGGGTTAATTTATTGTCTTTCTTTGGTCTTATTAAAACCCAATTTCTGTTTCCCTGTATACATATTTAGTATCTTTTCTTATTTTGTACATTAAATTTTTGGTAGATATTCTCCCTTTAGAAAGTATAGTTAACTGCACCGGGATCAGACTTCAGTGAGTGTCACATAGGATTGTAGTTAACTGCACAATTGAGACAACTTTGATGTTCTTAGCCTTGGTTCATGACCGGTAAGGTTCATCTGGAATATATTGATTGTTATTCTCATTTAAGTGCTCTTGAAATAAAGAAAGCTTTACTTCCAGAATGTTGATATTTATTCCTTCTAACTTTGAAAATGCTGGTGCCTACTATGAAGTACAGGTTTTTATTTAGATTCACTGGGAGCGAAGATGAAATTAATCTTGCCGGGGACGGAAGTGAGAAGCCAGAATTCGGAGAGTGGATGTGGATGACACCCCAGCAAGTGATCGAACATGTGGGTAAACCTACTCTTGTACTGCTATATTGGATGGTCGCTACAAGTATACTTGAATCTCACGCTACGTTACGCTCCTGAACAGGCAGTCGATTTCAAGAAATCTGTCTACGAGGAGGTTCTTAAGTTCTTTAAGTCTCATTTACAGCCAGAATCATCTTCTGAAGCATAGAGAGTTTGCAAGGACTGAACTGCCATTTCGAATGACCATAGCAATAACTAACTGGTCAAATGAACCACTATTCAAGGACTGGTACATGATCCCATTTACGCCATGCATGTGCTTTGTTAGTGATCAAACATTGTTCATATGCAATCATGTTCAACTGCAATGATAATCCCGGAGACGAAGAGGAATGCCTTCCTTGTTGAATTCGAAACCATTCGCTGCTGATTAACCTAACTTGTCTTAATCTTTGTTTATACATTGACAATGTCATGTTACTTCATGGATGGCTAAGACAACTTAAACTGTTTGAATCAAGAATCAGAAACCACCCGGGTTGGGTTGGGTTGGAGTCGGGTCGGTTAGAAGAAGAGGATCTATCAGCTTCATCAAGGTTGGTACATAATCAACAGTTAGTTGGATATCTATTAATTTTAATGAAATCTATTAATTTTATTTGACTAAGGCATCGAGCTTTTTTTAGAAGAACACTACAAAAGGACCACAAGGCGGAAGGTAGACAAATATCATTGAAAGGGATGGTATTTCTTTTCTTTTAGAAAACTAGTTTAGACTTTCAAAAAAAAAAACACACACACACACAATGAAACAAATTAAATATAATTGTAGATATTGTCTTTACTTTGATAATGTATGGTTGAGAATTTGATAGACTTTGTATGAGCTAGACGATTATGAAATTGTCGTAGAACTAGGAATTGACTTTAGATTCTTCAGTAGATATATCACAACTCAATAGGGGGATATTATTTTTCTAGGTAGACTTATGACCTTCTATTTCCAAACGACTTACAAAACTCAACTCTATTTCCAATTGACTTACAAAACTCAACCCATTAATGTCCATGATGGATGGCACCTTCTTGGAAGAAACTTATTGGATTTTAATAAACAAAATAATTTGATTTTTTTATATAAAAACTCCTAATTAAGGTTGATCCTTGAATCTTAGCTTGGTTTGCTGTATGGTTAAAAAATCTTGGATAAATAAATTTAGCACATACGTTATTGTGACTTTCATTGATGCATTTAGAGTTTAGTTCGACTTTTGATTTTCTTTTTTATATTCTTGCATAGGTTTCTTTTTCGTATATCTAGCTATAACATTATCCAACTAAATGTACATATAATTTGGGTTAAATTTGCTTCATTGACAATGCAATGAAGGATATCTTCAACACATGTATCACAGCAATCTCGTTAACAATCTAATGAAAAATATCTTCATTATATTATAACAAAAATTGATTATATATGCTCATTCTCGTAGTCTGTCCCTCGATTATATGAAAAAGACAAATCATTAGATTAACTTATAACCGACCTCAATATATATTCTCACTGTCAAATTAATGAACGTTCGTTCATTAATATTTATATCTGCGTGTTAGTCATAAAACTAATATAATTAATATTATTTAATTAAATTAAACTTCTAAATGGTATACAAGTTGAAAAAATTGATTGACCACAGTGTATTTAATTTACTGTTGCTAAATTAATGTAGTCATAATAATGAATGAAGAATTCAACGTTAAGAATGCTTCTCGAGAAAGAATTTCATCCGAGCACGTCGCTGTTATATTGTCCTAAATTTCATGACGTATTCATCAGTTTGACTAAGTCCTAGATTTTATTGACTGACGGTTGACTTTGTCTCGATTATGCTGAACTTGGAACTCTTCAACTATCAAAATAAATAGTCTCCAATCAACAAGAAGAACGACATCTCTTCCCACTCCCTCCTCAAATTAATAATTCCAGATACGTCTAAATATATTATTACTTTCTAAAACCGAATGCAACAAAGTGGGTAGCTTAGTTAGGTTTGACTCGGCAACAAGTAGTTAATATAATGCAAATATTGATTGAAATTAGAGTGAGATCTTACTTCATAAAACAGCCCTCCTCCATGGACGAGTTCAACGCTAAGACTATGGCTTAAACTTTTCCTTCTCTGCCATCCTTTTCCTTTTTATTTTACTAGTTTACTCCATGTGCAAATTTTCATTTCGCTTCCATAATTTATACATATTTTTAAGGACAATACGGTGTGCGTATCAATATCTTATTCTATTTTACAAGAGTATGTTTTCGAGATTGAATCTGCGACATGTAGATGCCAATCATTTTAATATTGTGCCAAGCTCTCTCTCAATTTATACATATTCCTAATTTACTAAAATAGTTAAGCTAGCATTCTAAAAATGTTAGATTCGTGTCTAAAGAGTGTGATCTGAGATAGATTCAGGTGTCATGAATCGAATGTTCGTGAATAAATTTGATGTTCGACTCGATAAGAGTTTGTTTATATTCATTACGCACAATCGATTAAATAATTAAATAAGCTTGAACAACTCATTAAATTAAACATACAAGCTTGAACATATATGTGTTCAATTTGTTAATATTCATGAATAATATCCGTGAACTATATTTATTAATAAAACTCTTATCAAAATGTTAAGTAAATAAATAAAAAATGAAAATAAATAAATAAATTTGAATTATCGAACTCAATAATTAATCAAACAAGTGAAAATTTCAAACAATCAAATAAGTTTAAATTGAAAGCTCGATAACATCTAAATGAACCAAGCTTAAACTAAATTTTAATTGAAAACTCGATAATATCTAAGCGAATTAAGCTCACG
>JAGFNQ010003978.1:591848-846848 GCA_024364735.1 Boesenbergia rotunda | reverse complement strand
CAACTGCCAATGCCATCTTTCCCTAAGTCAACACCAACTTTTTTCTCCAAACCATTGACGAACAAGCCCTTTAGACAACATTGAAAACGAAAATCGAAGAGACGATCACACCTTTATGAGTGAATTTGTGTTTGATCTTTTTCGATTGAATGATTCCATGAGATTTGCGTTTAGTTTTTTTTTATTGTGTGTGTGGTTTGGTTGACTGTCAATTTCATGTCTTATATTTAGGGTTTAGTTTAGAGATTTTGTGTGTGCTTTTGGTTGATTGCCGATTTGATGTCCTATATTTAGAGTTTAGTTTAAGGATTATGTGTGTGTTTTTTGTTGACTACCGATTTCATGCCCAATATTTAGAGTTTAGTTTTTTTGATTAGGTTTGTATTTTATCTATTCCATTGTAGAGTGGCTATTTGAAAATTTGTTAGAGCACTCGATTATAAATGCTTTATGATAAATTATAATTGTTTAGTATATAAAATAGTCTAATTTTTATAAATTCTGAGAAAATTACTTAGAGTACTTAATTATTACAGTTTCATTCTCAATTTTTATAGTTTAATGCTTGAATCTAATTATTGTTCAATTTTTTGAAATAATTTGCAGAAAAAAAATTATCTTACATTTTTATATAAATGAAGCTTTGATCTTCAGTTTTTATACTATTGAATAGAATGTTATATTTTTGTAGATTAGGTACTGGACCTTGCAACCTTGCATTTTTAGGTAATTGTAAGTGCAAGAATGAGTTGTTTATGATTTCAATTTTCAGTGGTTGTAATTTGTTGGATATATTTGTAAGTTTTTGCAAAAAAATGTGCAGAGATTACTCCCAAATCTATAATTCTGCAATACATAGTGTCACAACATAAGATGCACGTGACTTTGAACGATGATGATGATGCCTTGAATGTAATACATCATCATATGTATTTGAAGCTCAGTATGAACGATTTAAGGGTAGAGAGTAGAAACGAATATATTGACAACCTAAATTTTGAGAGGAAAAATATATTATATCCCTCTTCATATTTTGATTTTGATAATATGTTATCTTATTTCTAGCATAAGTGCATATGATATTGTTTATTTGATACCGCTAAACGTATTTAAATTCAATATCTTTCTTTATGTATGTATGGTATGCATTTATTGTATACTTATTTATGTCTGGTGCATCTTAATAATTTTTTATCAAGCTGGAAGGGTTGAGGAGGAACACAAGTAATTTAGGAGTGATGAGGAGATCGAATAGACTTTGTTGCCGAATACTATAGATGCTTGGATTAATTGCATCCATGATGAAGGCCAAAAATTCAAGAATGTTGCTGATTTAGAAAATGTGTTAAAAACTATGTTGTTGCTACAAGACACTCATTTTTATATAGAAAAAATGACAGCGAAAAAGTTATTGCTATTTATAGCAAAAGAAGTTGTGTATGAAGAATTTATGCTTCAAAATATAAAGCAGATAGTATATTTGGAATCCAAAAATGTAACCTACAACATACATGTGGTGAGAGCAATCTACGTACTAAAGGGCATCCTAAAGCCGATGCAACTTGGATCGCTAATGTGGTGAAAGATAAATTGAGGGAAGAGCCCTCTTATCGCCCTTGTACAATTCAGAAAGACTTGCAAAGAGATTATGGGGCAGAGTTAAACTATCGCAAAGTGTGAAAGGCAAGGAATTAGCAATGTTTGATATTCATGGTACAGAGAGGGGATGCTACGATAGGCTAAGATGGTATTGTCATGCTATTCGAGAAACAAATCCTGGCAGTATTGCTGAGTGCGAGATTGATCCCGTAACTAATCAATTTAAACAACTATTCATTTGTTTTTGTGCGTGTGCAGTTGGTTTTGTTACTGGTTGTAGGCCGTTGATTTTTTTGGAGGGACTCATATAAAGAATAAGTATAAAGGTAGTATCCTAGTTGCTGTGTCGAAGGACACCAACGATGATCTTTTCACAATTACTTATTCGGTAGTGGATGCAAAGAATGATGATAATTGAAAATGATTTTGTTATCTTTTGAGAAGTGTCCTACTTTCATATCAAAGTATTACATTCAATAAGTTCACTTTTTTCTCCGATATACATTCTTGAATTATGAAGGCAGTCGAGCAACTATTTGTGGGTAATCACCATGCGTATTACTTAAGACATTTAGTGATAATTTTGTGAAGCAGGTAAATAATTAATTACCTATTTTTGTTTTGTATTTTAATTTTAATTTTATAATAATACATATTTTGAATCAAAAATAATTTTTTTTTGTCATTATAGGTATTGCGAAGTTATCCAAAACATAAGAAAAAATACCTGTCTTCGGTATTCACGAAAGCTGTATATACTCCATCTTTGCAGGAGCATGAACAACATATACAAAATATCATAGACTTCATATCACTTGCCATAAGAATTATTGTACATTCCTAGCCACAAAGTTAGGCAAATGCATTATTTCTTGGTGATAGATGGGGTGTTATGAATAATAACATGGCCGAGTGTTGGAATAATTGGGTTAAACTAGCTCGTTATCTCCCTATTGTGGTTAAGGTGGATCACATACACATATAAATCATGAACATAATGCATCGGCGACGTGAATCAACAATGGTGATGGTTAAGGAATTAAGTCCTAAAAAGGAGAAGGCAATTGTTAGTGTTTATCTTGAATCCTGAAATTTGAGAGTGCATCGGTTATGTAATTGGAGGGTTGAGGCAGTTGATGGTGAAAAATTCTTTGCTGTTGATTTAATTGATAAGAGTTGTTCTGCAGAGCTTGACAGATCAATAAGCTTCCATGCAAGCATGCTTGTGCTACTATTTAGTCGAAGTCATTGTTGTTGTATGAATTTTGCGATTAGTATTTCAAGGTTGGAATGTATCGCCAAGCATACAAAGGAATTATTAATCCAATCCCAACTTTTGACATTAACGAGTCATTAATCTTTGAAGGATTAATGCCGTCGATAGAGGGGGGTGAATATCGACTCAAAAATCTTGTCAGAAATTCATCGTTCGTTCGTTCTAGTCAAAGAGTTAGTACGCAGCAGAATAAAGAACGAAAATAAACAACACAATAAGACTCGCGAGATTTATTTACTTGGTTCCCGACCCCCATGGTCAGTACGTCCAAGGCCTATATACTTGGCGTGAGTCCACTAATGGTCTCCTTTCCAGAATTTTCGGAGGCGGAGAATACCCGTCTTACAGTTTGGATTACAAGCAAATAATAAGTAAATCGAAATACAACTTGTAAATAAAATGCAAACCAAGAACTCGGCCAACTCTGGAAGTCCGAAGCGCCGCACGCTTCTTCCTGGAGCCTCCTTGGTCACAGAACTTCAACTTGAGCGCTTTTGCTTTGCAGAAAATGCTTAGGCGGATGTGGAAATTGATATTCTGAGTTGAGGGGTCGATGCCCCTTTTATAGTAGTGTCCCGGGCGCCCTAGAGGCCTCTGAGGTGCCTCATATACAGTCAAACTTGATCCCCAATCGCAAACTTCGCGCAGGGATAAAACTGTCCATCCTAGGCTCCCTGGACCTTCCTAGGCACCTGGGATGTAGGGCGCCTGATCCTTGAGGGCGCCCTAAAGCCTGGGGCACCTGTATCAACACAGGCTCCCTGGATGACTTTCCCAGGTAGCTTTTTCTCCTGCGTTTGCTTTCCTATCTTGCCTCCAACACCAGGTACCTACAAGACAACAAACACAAGACAAATATGCAAATAATCTTAGCCTTAAAGATTGGTTTTGCTTTGGATTTCACCCGAAACCCTTGGTCGAACCGACGCCTAATATTCCCTTTCCTGGGGAACGCGTCCTCACCTACTCCACACTGGAGAAGTTGCGTTTGCCAACCAGAACCTTCGATTGGACTTTTGCTTAGCCTCCGAGAACCCGAATTTCGAGATGTCCGACCTCGATCCATCTCTACTTCTGTTCGCAATCCCCGCTCGACTAAAGCTTTTGCCAACCGGGACCTCCGGTTGTACTTTTGCTCGGCCTTCGAGAACTCGGATCTCGAGACATCCGACCTCTACCCTGTAGGATCGGTGCCGTCGATAGGGGGGTGAATATCGACTCAAAAAATTCCTTCGGAAAATTCGTGTTCTAGTCAAAGAGTTAGTGCGCAGCGGAATAATAAAGAATGAAAACAAACAACACACTAAGACTCGCGGGATTTATTTACTTGGTTCCCGACCTCCAGGGTCAGTACGTCCAAGGCCTATATACTCAGCGTGAGTCCACTATTGGTCTCCTTTCCAGAATTTCTGGAGGTGGAGAATACCCGTCTTACAGTTCAAGTTTACAACCAAAGAATAAGTAAATTAAGTACGTAAAATAAAAGCAAACCAAAAAGAAAGTTGAAGATCCGGTCAATCCGGAAGTCTGAAGTGCAATGCACTTCCTCCTGAAGCCTCCTTAGTCGCAGAGCTTCTTCTCTAGCGCTTGTTCTTCGCTCAGAATGCCTTAGCAAATGATGGAATTGTTGTTCTGCCTTGAGGGGTCGATCCCCTTTAAATAGTGGTATCCAGGGTGCCGTAGAGCTTTTGAGGCGCCTCATATGCGGTCAAACCTGATTCGCAATCGTAAATTTCACGGATGGATTAGATCAACCCATCCAGGGCGCCTGGGATGACCTTGACGGCACCCTGAAGCATGGGGGCGCCTGTATTAACACAGGCGCCCTGGATGCTTCTCCCAGGTGCCATTTTTCCTATGTTTGCTCTTCTGTCTTGCCTCCAACTCCAGGTACTTACAAGACAATCAAACACAAGACAAATATACAGATAATCTTAGCCTTAAAGATTGGTTCTGACTTTGGATTTCATGCGAAACTCTAGGTTGAACCGACGCCTAATGTTCCCTTTCTTGGGGAACGCGCCTTAACCAAGTCGGATACGACTATGTGTATCTCATGAAACACAAGTCGGAATCCTTTGAAAGTTCAACGAATTTAAGAGTGAAGTACAAAACCAACTTGGCAAGAGTATTAAGATACTTCGATTAGATCGAGGTAGCGAATACCTTAGCCAAGAGTTTCGCGACCATCTAGCCGAGTGTGAGATTATATCCCAACTCACTCCCCTTGGAACACCACAATGGAATGGTGTATATGAGAGGAGAAACTGTACTTTATTAGATATGGAACGATCTGTGATGAGTCAGACAGATATTCCTACTTCTTTCTGGGGTTTTGCTCTAGAGACAACTATTTTCACACTTAACCGAGTTCCATCAAAAGTCGTCATAAAGAAACCATATATGATATGGACTGGGAAGAGTCCCAAGATATCTTTTATGAAAATTTGGGGTTGTGAGACTTACGTTTAGTGTCAAGTCTCAGACAAGCTAGGCCCTAAATCAGATAAGTGCAATTTTGTAGGATATCCCAAGGAAACAAAGGGATATTACTTCTATAATCCCACACAAGACAAAGTGGTTGTCGCTAGAAATGACGTTTTTCTAGAAAGAGAGTTTATTTCTAGAAGAATTAGTAGGACTAAAATTCATCTTGAAAAAAATTCAAGATACAAAAAATAGCACTGAGACCTTGATGGAAATTGAACATGCACCATAAAGTGTTGTGGATCATCAATTTATTGCACAAGATGTTGTGGAGCAACAACTTGTTCAAGTAGACCAACCTCTTCGTAGATATGATAGGATACGTCGTCAGCCTGAGAGATACTCATTTCTCTTGTCTGACCACGATGATGTTATGCTTGTTGAGTTGAATGAGCCTATATCCTATCAGGAAGCTGTGATGAGCCCAGATTCTGAGAAATGGCTAGAGGTTATGAGGCCCGAAATGGAATTCATGTACACTAACCAAGTATGGACTTTGGTTGATCCACCTGAGGGGATCATGAGGGTGATCGAAGGTCGGCAAGAGGGGGGTGAATTGCTCTTGAAAAAGAAAACTCTATCTCTTATTTTTGCTTAACAAAGATATTAGTTAAGACACAAAAATCATAAATAAATAAAGCAAACACTAAATAACGAGACTACCGAATTGACTTGGTTTGTAACCCGGGATGTTGCTAATCCAAGGCTGAATATGACTCGATTCTCCTGAATATAACTCATTCGGGCGGAGAAACCTCTTACACGTGAAAAGCTCAAAAAGAGAGAGAGAAACTATTCTAAACTTGTTTGCTAATGCTTGGAATGCAGTAAATGAATGAAACTGAGCTTCAGGGGTGTATTTATAGCTCCAGTAGAGATTATCCATTTGTTGACGTGGCAATTGTAGGGCGTCCGAGAGCTCTTGGGTGCCTGACACGTGGCCTGATGCTTATCCAGAAAGCAACGTTCGCAAACGGCTAAAGTTAGCCTCTCGAGCGCTAGATAGCACAGGGGCGCCTGATAGCACAGGGGCGCCCGAGTACTCGGGCGCCTGACAGCCCAAGCGCCCGTGTACTCACGAGCGCCCGATAGAGGTTGTTTTGGTAGCAACCGCTGACCATTCTTCAGCCTGTCTTCCGGTCTTCTTGGGTGATTTCTGGCCAACCGGAGTTAGGCTCACCCGAACCCGACTCCGGCCTTTCGCCCCTCGAGCGTCCTTCCTCTTGGTTTCTCGTCCCTCGGACGCTGCGCGCGTCCTTCTTGTTCCATCGACGTACTCTTCCGCAAAGCTCCGCGTCACTCGGATGCACCGAGCTCATCGGCTCCCTTTCCGTGCCATCCTTCACGACCGCTGTGTCTTCCGTTCGACTTCCTGCGCTCCTAAGTTCCTATACACTTAGACACAGGGATTAAATACACCAGAACCTAATTTAAATCGGTTGATCACAACAAAACCAACCTGGGGTATTTACAATCTCTCCCTTTTTGATGTGCATCAATTCGAGTTAAGTTAGGGTAAACAAATAATAAAAAACAAGAATAAATGTATAACAATATAAGCGCTAAAAAAATAAAATTAGAGTTTATCCCTTAACTTAACATTATTTCTCCTCTTTCGATCACATCAAAGAAATGTTGAGGGAATTAACTTGAAATAAGTTTTCAAAAATTGTTGAGAATGAAAAAAATCGATTATTTTTAGAAGTTTTCAAACACTGAAAAAAACCAACTTTCCTACAAGTAGTTATTCAAAAAGTAAAGCATTAATTGCAAAATTAATTAAAAAAATTTAACAGTTTAAAATATATTTAGGAACCCAATATATATTTTTACCAACAGGATTTATTAAAAACTTGGATGGAACATTTGTTTTTGAAATTTTTGTAATTTGACCCCTGTGATATTGTAATACCAATTAAGTTTGTCATGATAATTAAATTTTGAATTTCTTGAACATGAATAATTATTTTTCAAATTTTCAATTTAAATTTTCAAATTTTCATTTTCAAATTTTAATTTATCATGCATTTCTAGTGGGCAAAAATATGATAATTGCTTTTTCAAATTTGTATTTTTTGTTTTTAATTTGCACATGGATTTCATTATTTTTTTTATTCCAAAATATAACTGATCAGGAGGTAGAAAATATACCTCACTTACCATATCCGTTTTGAAATCCGAAGTTCCCTCGTCTTCGCTGCTGTCCTCTGAGGTGACTCCCCCTTCATCGATGCTCTCATCCTCCTGGTATAAAGCCATCAGAGCAAGTCCAGCATGTTCCTCGAGATCTGAGTCTTCCAATGAAGACTCGTCCCAAGTTGCCTTTAAATTGTGTACTTTTGTCTTTTGTGCCCCTTTTTCTTTATTCTTCGCTTTGGGGCAGTTTTCCTTTACGCATCCTTCTTCGTCGCAGTTGTAACATCGAATCTTCCTTTGCTTCTTACCCTACACCTTATTAAATTTTTTAGTTTTAAAATACTTGGACAACTTCCTTACCATATATGTAGCATTCTCATCATTTTCTGAAGAATCCTCTTCATGTTGGATCCTTTTGGTGCCTAGGGCGATGTTGTCTGATTTCCTTTTTCTTGCACATCTGGATTCGTGAAGTTCTAAAGTGGAAAAAAGTTCCTCTAAGGTACTTACCTCATGGTCCTTAGAGATATAGTAGATGTCGATTATTGAAATCCAGTTGGGGGTTCTCGGGAAGACGTTCAATGCATACCTTTGCGCATCCCGATTGCTTACCAATTCTTCGAGATTATTGAGTTCTGTAATCAGCTCCTTCAGCTTAGCATGAAGTTGCGCTACGGACTCTCCTTTTTCCAGTCGAAGGTTGCTGAGCTGATTCCGAAGCAGATCTCTTTTTGCTAATTTTGCTTTGGAGGTACTTTCATGGAGTTCAAGGAACTTTTCCCAAAGTTCCTTCGCCGATCGATAGTTTCCGATTCGGTTGACTTCTTGTGCAGGGAGTACGATCAGCAGATGATATTCTACTTTTCTGTTTGCCACAAAGTCAGCCTATTCCTTCTTAGTCCATTGACTTTCGTCTTTGGGTTTATTGTCGGCGTCTTTCGGAGCTACAAAACCATTTTTCATTATTAAAATTAAATCAAAATCAATTTTGAAAAAACCTGCATTTTACGCTTCCAACTGGCGAACTCCGCTTCGAACTTTGGCGAATAGATAACTGGTCCGACCATTTTGTTGTTGCTTCAGACAGCGGTTAGTCCTTCTGGAGCGTCCTTGCTCTGATACCAATTGAGGGTGATCGAAGGTCGGCAAGAGGGGAGGGGGGGTGAATTGCTCCTGAAAAAGAAAACTCTATCACTTGTTTTTGCTTAACAAATATATTAGTTAGGATACAAAAATCATAAATAAATAAAGCAAACACTAAATAATGAGGCTACCAAATTTACTTGGTTTGCAACTAGGGAGGTTGCTAATCCAAGGCTGAATATGACTCGATTCTCTTGAATATAACTCCTTCAGGCGGAGAAGCCTCTTACACGTGGAAAACTCAGAAAAAGAGAGAGAAACTATTCTAAACCTGTTTGCTAATGCTTGGAATGCAATGAATGAATGAAACTGAGCTTCAGGGGTCTATTTATAGCCTCGGTAGAGATTATCTGTTTGCTGACGTGGCAGTTATAGGGCTCCCGAGAGCTCTTGGGTGCCTAACACGTGGCCTGATGCTTATCCAGAAAGCAACGTTCGCAAACGACTAAAGTTAGCTTCTCGGGCGCCTGATAGCACAGGGGCGCCCGAGTGCTCGGGCGCCTAGTGCTCAGGCGCTCGACAGCCCAGGCGCCCGTGTACTCACGGACGCCCGATAGAGGCTATTTTGGTCAGCAACTGCTGACCATTCTCCAGCCTATCTTCCGGTCTTCTTGGGTGATTTTCGGCCAACCAGAGTTAGGCTCACCCGAACCCGACTCCAGCCTTTCGCCTCTCAAGCGTCCTTCCTCCCGGCTTCTCGTCCCTCGGTCGCCGGACGTGTCACGCCCCGAGACCCAGGAGCCGCTGATCCAATAGAAAATCGGACAGCACCTCCCCTGTCCGGCGGACAATTTACACATACATACAACATAATAGACAACACACGCAATATATATTTGGCCTCAGGCCTCCAAAGTAAATAAACACAATATAAAGACACAAGACAACTAAGTAAATCATACCTGACTGCGGACCGGTCCGACTTACGACGAAACAACCAATACACAAAACCCCTTAGGGCACACGACACATATGACATATACAAAACACAAACAGAATATAAAACAATCCACTATACAGGATAAAACAAAATCCTGCGGTCGCGATGGGTAGGGACTGGCTGCTGGGCTCTTTTGGCGACTCCAAGTATCTCAACCTGAAATAAAAACATATGGCAACGGTGTGAGTCCATATGAACAATAGGAAAGGGTATACTGAAGATATTGAATAAAGATACATACCAGAATCCATCTATCCTGCAGAGGGTGAAATAAAACCCTATGGAACAAGTATAACATATAAACCAAGGTATACAGGTATCCAGTATATGCATGTCAATCAAGTGCAGAAATCAAGTGCAGCAAACAATGCACGATGCAAAATATGCACATGGTGCAATGCCATGGTCACCCCCTAACTCCAGTCAAGCCACCGAGACAGGCGATACTGTGTCGGCCGAGTGGAGTAGAGCTGTGACACTGTCCGCACTCTGCCATCACTGCTCCTGAGTGACCGAGTGGACAGGATGCTGGTGGAGCTATCGCTCCGCCCCATGTATATATGGGGGAGATATCTCTCTCATCTTCTCTGGTCTATGGGTAGAGAAGGGATCCCTGCTTGCTACCACGCTCTGAAACCACTACCCCTGAGCGGACGAGCGGAGCGATACAGAGCAAATGCACACACCCAGCGGTATCCACTAACCCATGAGTGGCCGTGTGTGCATATCATGTGCCGGAAGACGATTAGGCTCAACCACAAGGGAGTCGCTGATCGCCGGCATGCAACAATGCAAGGATGGTGTATGATAGATACACATACCTCCCTCCCCAAGTCCTCAGTATACTAGGTCTCAGTCTGAAATCCTATAACAGGAAATACAGGTAACCTACAAGGTATACTGGCCGAAAACTACAGATCCCTCAAGGTCAAAGGCAGGAGATGCATCACGATCTCTAAGCATACCTATAGATATGACACTACCTGATACTGTATGGAACTAACAGCATAATAACTCAGGGATAAACCACAGGTATCCAGGACAGGCATAATAAACAGGAATAACTAACAAGTATCCAGAACAGGTATAATAACTCAGGGATAACTAATAAGTATCCAGAACAGACATGATAACTCAAGGATAACTAACAAGTATCCAGAACAGGTATAATAACTCAGGGATAACTAATAAGTATCCAGAACAGACATGATAACTCAAGGATAACTAACAAATATCCAGGACAGGTATACTAACTCAGGGATAACTAAATAAATATCCAGAACATGAATAATAACTCAGGGATAATAGATAAGTATCCAGAACATGAATAATAACTCAGGGATAACTAACAAGTATCCAGAACATGAATAATATCTCAGGGATAACTAATAAGTATCCAGAACATGAATAATATCTCAGGGATAGCTAACAAGTATCCAGGTCATGAATAATAACTCAGGGATAACTAGTAAGTATCCAGAACATGAATAATATCTCAGGGATAGCTAACAAGTATCCAGGTCATGAATAATAACTCAGGGATAACTAATAAGTATCCAGAACATGAATAATATCTCAGGGATAGCTAACAAGTATCCAGGTCATGAATAATAACTCAGGGATAACTAATAAGTATCCAGAACATGAATAATAACTCAGGGATAGCTAACAAGTATCCAGGTCATGAATAATAACTCAGGGATAACTAATAAGTATCCAGAACATGAATAATAACTCAGGGATAGCTAACAAGTATCCAGAATAGGCATAATAACTCAGGATAGCGTATAAACTTACTGCTATCTATAACAGACAATGCATAGCAATATGACAATATCTAAAAGATAAGTCAAAGGGTACCCGCCTCCAAGTAGGAGTCCGTATCAAAGGAGAACCTCCCGTCCAGAAGTCCAAAAGCAAATCGATAAGTGTCCTGTATCAAAGGATATCGTTTTAGCTATCATAACAGTTATTAAGTAGCTAACCACAACCCCAAATCCTAATCAACATCCATACTAAAGCAAAAGTCACTAATTATCTCTAATTAGTGATTATCTTATGATTAGGTCGATTTATGGTGTAAGTTAGATTTAATCTAAACTTAACCCTTGCGATCACCGCAACTAAACCTATTCCATAACCCTGATAATTCCAAAACAGATCAATAATCCCAATAATGTATCTCAATACACAAAACATAGGATCAAATGAAATAAAACTAGACAATCATCCCAACTTCCATATAACCCTACACAAGGTTCAACCCCAACCATTTGTAGCTCCCTATAGATATATCTCATGATTAAAGGACCAATTCCAATCACAACCCTCCATCCTCTCACAGTAGTTTTACAAGACAAAATGGAACAAATAAACTTTCCCAACAACACTACTTCCAATTTGGAGCTCACAACACAAGTGGAACAGAACATTAACAGCACACACATAATCCCAACAAGCAACATCAGATTTCCCCATCGGATTTCCCAAACCAAAGCATTACCAAGATCATTAGCAAAATCCACTAGTTAGAGCTTAGCACCTAATTCCAATTACCATCCAATTCAACACCCATTTAACCTGTTGATCACGGCTAGGTAGTAGAGAATAGCCAAACCAAATCAGAATTGCCACACCGAAAACAATCTCTCAAGATGAATTCTCCCATTGGAGCTCACAACAAAACAGGGAATCAAAAGATCAAGGCTAGCAACACTATTCTCAATCAAAATATTGCTCCCTCAATCCATAGCCTAATAAACTCCAAACCATTGGTCCACGGCGGAACACCACCACATCAAGAGACTAAGCTATAACTTAATCTCAAACAAAATTAAAAAAACTAATTCATTATAGTGAATGCTACCACCAATCTGGAAACTGATAAAATAATAATAATAAGCTAACATCAAATTCATCCATGCTAATTGCTAACCAAACAACTCTTACCTAAGATGGTAGCAACGCCAACCTCTCGTGCAGATCTAAATCCAAGTTTCTTCAAATCAATTGCCGCAAGGAGACAACCCAATAGGGCACGGATTCGAGCTCTGCCCTTGGTGCTCAATGACACTCTCTCTTGCTAGAAAGCAAGGGCTGCTAAGTTGGATCGATTGGCCCTCATCGATCAGTGATGGTTTCCTACAGCAACAATGGAAGGGAGGATTGGGAAATCATAGACAACACAACTCAGATTCATCTCGCACTTACCCGTGGCCGACGCGAGCACAACCAAGGGAAGAAGAAGAGACGAAACAATCCAATCTAGGAAGAAAACATAGATCATAAGCAATCGACCGATTCGTGTGGCACCAAGATCAGATGATCTGTGTGGCTCTGTGATTGAGAGCTAGGGCACGCCAAATGAGCGGCTCCACTTGCCGAGCTCGACACCGACGGAGTGGGGCGGCACGTGGGCGATCGGCGACGTCGGCTAGGGCACTCGAGGGAGGGAAGAAGGAAGGCGTCGGCGCCGACCGTGGCTAGGGCACGCGGAAAGGGAGAAGAAACGGAGGAAGAAGGGCCGGCGGAGGCTTAGGGCACGAGGGGGAGGGATCTGCGGCTAGGGGTTTCGGGCGAAGGCTTTAAAACCAGAAAGGGAAGGTCTTTTTGCAGAAAAGCCCTTCATTCCTTTCTATTTCACACTTAACCCCTTTGGGTAGGGATTTTAAACATTGAACCCTCTTATTTAATATAATCCATCTAAATAAAACTTTAAGGATGTGTTAATTACCTTCTCGTAATTTAAGAGTTTACCCGAAACCCTTGATAAGTTTAAAGTTTTACAATAAAGCCCTTTGGGCTCCTCCCGTAGGGCCGGAAACCTTAGACACTATCCGAAAAATTTCGAAAAATTTTCTGGTCCGAATTTTCGAATTGCCGTATTTTACAGGACGTGTCCTTCTCATTCCACTGGCGTACTCTTCCGCAGAGCTCCGTGTCCTTCGAATACACCAAGCCCGTCGGCTCCCTTTCTGTGCCATCATTCATGACCGTTGCGTCTTCCGCTCGATTTCCTGTGCTCCTAAGTTCCTATACACTTATACATAGGGATTAAATACACCAGGAATTAACTTAAATCGGTTAATCACATCAAAATCAACGTAGGGTACTTACAGATCAAACCCATTGGGTGCAAGTAGGTCTTTAAGAGAAAGGCTGACATAGATAGTCTTATGCATACCTATAAAGGACGACTGGTAGCTAAAGGCTTCAAGCAGATTCATGAATCGACTATGATGAAATCTTTTCATCAGTTTCAATGCTTAAGTCTATTCATATCATGTTTGCCATTGCAGCTTACCATAATTATGAGATCTAGAAAATGGATGTCAAAATTGCATTCCTAAATGGGAATATACTCGAGGAGTCGAATAGTTACTAATAGGAAAAATAACACAGTTAAATAGATGACAAATAAACAACCTAACAAAATCATCCACTTTAGGATCCTTCTCTGATCCAGTTAATAACCGCATATTATCATGAACCATGGTCATATTTACATTGTCAACTTTTCCTCCAAATAGCCTATGAACAAATTTGGACTCCATGCTTGCATCCAGATCAATTGGTTGCCCCACATAGGCCAAACTAAGGACAAAGCTAAATTTATTCGAAGTGAATAGAACTACAATATTACCACCAAACAAGAAAGAACAAGAAGGCAATAGTTGGAATCTCTTTAAAACTAAATCAATTCTAATACTATTGATGGGCATCTCATGTATCTCGAGCCATGAAGCAAGTAGCATCCTCTCTTTTTGCTTATTACCCATAATCAGTAACACTTCATCTAATACATCTTTGAAATATGTCGGAGAGCAACGAGAATAAGATTGTTGGTTGCTCTTGCTCTTTCTCTCATCTTCCATTAATCTCTTACCCTTATCATTCACATTGATTTTCCCTTAACCTCCATGGTGCTCCTTGTAAAAGCTTTTTTTTATCATATTTGCATAAAAAGTTAATTAAGCAAAAATAATTAAGTTATCAGTCATACCATCACGTACAAACCATACAAGATTGGGCATCATATCACTTAAATTGAGTATATTATTTAGTTTATTGATAATTACTACATAATCACCACATAACTCATTCAATCATTCAATTAGAGAAGATAAAACACAAACACATTTAGCAATTAGAAATCTAAAACCCAATTTATTCAAACTATTAATATCGACACCACTAAAAATAGGAATAATTTAGCCAAAACTAATTTATTTATAATTCTTACTATAAAGTAGAAACCATAAAAAAATTAGACATCAAAGCACTTAAATTGAGTATATTATTTAGTTTATCAATAATCAATGCACAAAAATAACTTATCTCTTTCAATTCATTAGTTGAAGATAAAACATAAACACAATCATAAAGTTGCAATTCTAACACCAAACAAAATTTATTTTATTTGAGCTAGCAAAATTGATACTACAAAAATAGAACAATTTACTCATTCATACCCTAAAGTACAAATCCTAAAATTTTGGAAATCAAAGTGCTTAAATTGGGTACACTACTCAGTTTATTGATAATCACTACAAATACACATATATCTCATTCATTACTTGAATTGAAAAAGAGGTAATGCAAACTCATTCATGGAAATTATAATTTGAACACTTAAGTCTAATTTTATTCAACCTAACAAAATCGACAACACTCATAAACTAAAACTTCAATTTTTCACATCATTTTACAGAAACATACACAAACAATAATCTTAATTTTATTCTACAAACAAGAATAACAAATAGGTCAAACTTTAGGGCACAAAAACATAAATGACCTTCTACTTGAATAATTCTGTTTCTGCCTTTGAAATACAACGGAAAACACTTTTTCGCGTTATCAATCCTTTGATTGTTGCGATTACCATATTTTTACTTCTTCAAATCCGACGTACGTCGATGATTCTTCGGTTGAAGGCGAAATGCGGGTCTTCACTGGGTTGAAGGTGAAAGACACTTCAAATCAAAGCTGGAATGCTCTGCACTTGAAGGTGAAAGTCTGATTCTGCCGTCTCTCCGATTTTTGCCTTCAACGCTTGCCGATTTAGGTCCAGGAAAAACGCTCGAAGTGGAGAGAATTTGAAAGTAATGGAAGGACAATTAGATAAATTCCTATATGAGGGAGTTTAAGCAAATAAACAGAGATTGGTGAGAATGATTTTTCTCTGACACGAGGGCTAAAAGGGTAACTTTATTTGTGGTTAGGGATTTTAGGGTAAGTTAAGGGGCCTTTCTTAAATTCACCTTCTAACCTAAACTTTGCTTTTTTACGTGTTGAGTTTGTGAACCACGTGAAAGCATTCAACAATCGATCATATTTTAATTAATTGAGTAAACAATTGTGAGGTGGACATCTCGATAATTAAATTAAGCATTTAATGAATCTTTGTTTTTTAATTTTACTGCATTATTTTTTTTTAAAAAAAATTTAATCATTTTAAACTTGAGGATATTTCTTAACTCTAAAATGGTTCTTTTCAATTAAAAAACTAAAATATTCTTTGTAAGTGCATAAAAAGCCTTAAGTATAATTTTGTAACTAGAATAAATTAATTTAGATAAGATCGCCTTATTATATTTATATTTTTAAATAAAAATAATTCCTTTGAAACTTTAAAACAGAAATAGTTTTCTTAAAATTCCTAAGAAGCCATTTTTACATTTTACTGGTCAAAGATGAGTTATTTTAATTAATTCGAGTTTACTAAAAAACTAATTCTAGAGTTTTTTACATATAATTTTGTGAGAATTTGATGCTACTCTAAGGTCTATTCTTTATTTGATTTGATTTGTATTGCGTGACTAATCTTCAAGGTGTTTGATGTATCTAGTTCAATATATACCTTTAATATTTAAGTTCGATCTATTTAATTAGCCATGGAGCACTGATGCAATTATAGAGCACCTTTTTAATTTCTCAAGCATATTAAATTTGTTAATAAGACGGAGGCATTACCTCTCAACCTCTAACACGGAAAAAGAGGGAAAACAATGAGATCGCGTGAAGCAATTAGACAAAGACACACAAGCGAAAGAGCAAACACAAGGAGGAGGAAGAAACAGGAGAAGAAAAATAGTTATCGTAGTTCGGCGACGTGCTTACTCAACAAAATGGTTGAAACTTTCTTAAAATTCTATCTACATAAGAGAATACACATTATTCTCTTGATCCTCCAACATGTTTACAATTATTCCTATAAATAGTGTCTAAATCACAAACTCGGTAAAACTATAATAGAATTCTATTATGAAAAATCATAACAGAATTTTGTTACAAAAAAAACCTTAACAAAATTTTCTTCCGTGATGCCCTCGCATTGGCCTTCACTCAAATATGAGTCACCTATCAATAATCTCCTTGGCGAATATTCATTCCCTTCAAAGAACATGAGTATATTAGCAAAACTCCACTTGAATGTTTGGGTTTGAACTTCCTTTCTCTAGCATCTAGAGACATAGATCAAGTTCAAACAATACTTGAACTTTTCTACATTCATTGGCTTCTTCAACATATCTGCAACATTGTCTGAGTGTGAATCTTATCAAATTAAATTTCCTCGGAAGCAATCAACTCTCTGATATTGTGAAACCTCATATCAATGTGCTTAGTTCTTACATGATACATTTAACTATTCACCAAATAGATAGTACTCTCACTACCAGAAAAGTGATGCTTAGCAGTAATTTTTTAGCGGCGGTTTACTAAACCGCCACTATATTATGTGTTTTCCGGCGGTTTACAATAACCGTCGCAAATTAAATTATTTAGCGGCGGTTAATTTTTGAATCGCGGCGGTTTAATGATTTGCGGCGGTTTCAAGATCAATATCTTCCTTATCACTTAAATCAAATGGCTCAGATCAAAAGTGAACCGATCCAACGGCTAAATCTTCATCTCAATTCAACGGCTCAGATCTTAATCAAAAGAAAACCCTTACTTCGATCTCCTCTCCTAATTTTTTTTTCTCATTTAATCCACCGCCTCTTCTAATTCATCGCCGAACCGAACGCCGAACCCTAGCTGCGCACCTTCCCTCCCTCTCTCAAGCACTCCATCGGCGACGGCGACGGCGATGGCGACGGCCTCGACGACGAGGAGCTCTCTCTGGTTCTCTCTCGGTTTCTCTCAGTTCTCTCGCGCCTTCCCTCCCTCTCTCAAGCACTCCCTCGGCGACGGCGAGGAGCTCTCTCTAGTTCTCTCTCAGTTTTCTCTCAGTTCTCTCGCGCCTTCCCTCCCTACCTGAACTTTGATTATATTTTGAGTTGCTTGCTGAACATTCGACTGTCATACTGAATTACAATAAAGTGAGGAGTTGCTGGTATGTATCATTGATGCTTGCTTAGTTGCTGGCCTTTCCAATATTACTAGGGAGATTCCATTTTGATTATTTGCAGCAGAGCTTCGATGTTTTGGAGGTTCACAACAGCTTTTGTTGACCTATCCCATATGATTTGAGGTTGAGTCTTATAATGAATGTATGTGGACTACAAAAAGACAAGTATACAACTTGACCTCTTATCCTAAGTCTCAATATTTAGGTCACTATATGGGGTTTTTCTTGCCATTCAACTTTTTGTAGTGTTTAATTCTTAATGGCACCTAGATCATTTGAATGAGTTTTAATACATGTAGAGTATGATTTTCTTTGTTTCTGTTAACTCTCCATGTACCATTAGTGAGTTAATTTAAATGGTTTAGTCTCATTTTTTTTAAAAAATTATTAATCAAGTTATTCGACTTGTATTTACAGAACCTATGAATTGTCTTGGTTATTTATTACTAGATTATTTATCAGCAACAGTCTTCTTTGTTATTTTGGACCTTCATATGATTTCAGATCATTTCATGATCTTATTTTATTTTGATTACAGGTCGTTAGTTCAGTAAAATGGCTGGAAGATGAATTAGAGCTAAATGCACTTCACAACCTAGGAAGTCGACGTGGCAGTGGTAATGAGAAAGATGCTGTTGGTCAGCGAGCTGCTCTTTCTGCTGCATTAGGAGGACGTGTAGAGGTAGCAGCAATGAACACAATTTCAGGTTCAAGTCAAATTTTATGTTATCATGTCGTTCTAATTTTTATTCTTTTCCACTTGTATTTCGTATGATTTTCCATTTTCTTTTTAACCCAAACTGTTCCTGTTCTATTTAAAGCTAGCTTATTCAACATTATCCTTGTCAAAAGGTGCTTGTAGTTTGCTACAATCTTAACTAATCTAATATGGTTTACTTTTTTGAATTACAGGTGTTAAGGCAACATACCTTCTTGCAGTTACTTTTTTGGAGATAATACGGTTTCGTTGTAACGGTGGTGTAATCGACACTGATTCCTCATCACCTACACTAAGAAGTGCATTTATCTGTGTGTTTGAGTATCTGCTTACACCCAACTTGATGTCAGCTGTATCTCAATGCTTGACTGCAATAGTGCATAGGGCTTTTGATGTAGCAGTTTCATGGCTGGTAAGTCTCTGCATCATTTAATGATATTTGCGGAAATGCTGGTAAAATATATGCTGCAAATGCAAGGAAGCAATTTGCCACCTGAATTGGCTGCTTTGATTAATGTGATGGTATGTATCTTAACACTTTTAAAATTAGTTAGCTGCAAATATCCATCAAATTGGCTGCAGATATCCATCAAATTCTTAAAGTATTTAATTGCTCTTGTGTATTATTTAATTGCTCTTGTGTATCCATAGCTTCAGTTGACAATTGTATCTTCTATTCATAATTTTAGGCCCCAGATGAAGGGAGTGCACCAATCTCAGTGGGTGTAAGACTGTCTTCCTCAGCTAGTCATGATGCTCAACACTGTGATGATCGTTCCAACCGAAGTTCAAGTTAATGAATGCTTGATGCTTGATATCCAACCGAAGTTGACAACGGTATGAATGCTTGATGCTTCAATTGCCATACTTGATGATTGCCTTACTCTTCATAATTGTATCAGATCCTAATTTTCGTTAACCATGGTTAGCCAGAAATATTTGGGATTTAATTGCTTGTTGGTTGAATTTATTTTTCAGTTGTTTCATGATATTTGATTTACCATACCCAATACGATAAATTTGAATTTTAGAGGCTGTATGGTGGAGGACTTGTGAGACACTGATTCATGAAATTCTTAAGTGGGCACGTTAACGCTTACATAATATGATTTCATGCTTCTTAATATGAATTTTAGAGACTGTATGGGGGAGGACTTGTGAGACACTGATTCATGAAATTCTTTAGTGGACACATTAACACTTACACAAATTCAATTTCATGCTTCTTACTTAGACTAACTTCATGAAAACTTTTTTTTTTCATTTAGTTGATTGGAGTTCCTGTAATTTGATTCAAGATATATGCTAGTTCCATGTCTGGTTTATGCATGAGTGTCTGATTTCACACTCATTAGGTTTATGTTAGCTACATCTATCTTGTTTGGTTTTAGACTGATCAGATCCTAATCCTTTCTTCCATAAATAATCTCAGGAATTACCAAAGTACACAATTGCTTACCGACACTTGATTATGAGTTTTTCAAATCAGATGATTGTCAGACCACTTAGGTCTCATAAAGTAACTTATAGGAATTGTGCAAATGGAAAAAAATTATGCAAAATTTGTTATATGTTAATATAAATGTTATATGTTAATATAAATCCTTCCAGTTTAGTTTTTTATGCTTCCAATTTGTTTCCATATAACTGATCAGTTTCCATACCTCTCTCACGAATCAGTTTTTATGCATTATCATTTCCTTGCTGATTAATTTTGAAGAGATATAATTTGGTTTTCATTATTCATTCAGGTCAAATTTTTACTGATGTGGTTGGAAGCCAATACTATGCTACTCCTCAAGTACTTTGCAAGCATTACAGACTATAAGCTGAAGTTTGAACTGTTGCTGCTATGCTATATATTTTAATTTGTTGAGTGGTGTACCCCCATTTTGGTTTAGATTTCACTTCAAAGAGTTGGTTGTTGTTAGTACTTTGTTTTTTGAGTATTTACTTTTGTAGACATTCATTTGAATGTATTTAATTACTAGCTATGAAAATTTTCCTTTAAGATTACACAAGTGTTTAACTTGTTTGTTCTTCAAATAAAATATTGAAAAGAAAAATCAAATAAATATTTTCGGTTGAATTTGTCATTTGTGGCGGTTTCAAAATCGCCAGTAATTATTTACGGTGGTGTTGCAGCAGTTTCAAAATAGTCGGTAATTTGATTTGTGGCGGTTCCAAAACCGCCGGTAAATCATTTACCGGCGGCTTTGGAACCTTTTCAAAACCGCCGGTAAATCAAAACCGCGGTTTCTGATGTGGTTGACTTAGCACGGCGGTTTCTAAACCGCCGGGAAATGGTTTATTCCCGGCGGTTAAAAATTGAGGAAACCGCCGCTATTTGTGGCGATTTTAAACCGCCGCCATCTGACCGCCGCTAACCAAACCGCCACAAGAACCGCCGGGAAGTCCATTCTAGTGGCGGTTGTTCCAGCGGTTTGCTAAAACCGCCGCTAAACGGTTTAAGGACACCGTTATCCGCGGCGGTTTGGGGAACCGCCGGAAAACAAATTGCCGGCGGTTATAAACCGCCGGGAAACACTATTTAAACCGCCGGTAAATCCCTTTTTTCTGGTAGTGTCTAACTATCACATAATGACTTAACTTCGCTTTGCTGAACGCTTAGTTCTCTGACCAACCCTGTAAGTCATAAAGCTTCCTTCACTATTTCAGTTGTTGTCATATATTCTGAATTCGTAGTAGACAATGCAATAATAGATTGTATCATAGACTTCCAACAAATATGTCCTCTTGCCACAATGAACACGTATCCTATAGTAGATCTTTTGTCATCTAAATCTTCTGCATAGTCTGTATCTATATACCCAGCAACAAAAGGATCTTCTAGTTGTCTACTAAATATGATGTCATAATTAGTTATATTTCTCAAGTGTATGGAAATCCACTTCGCTATATCCCAATGCGGTCAACCAAGATTTGAGAGAAACTTGCTCACTATATTAATTGTTTGTGTCAAATTTAGTCTTATGCAAACCATGACATACATCAGATAACCAACTACACTAGCATAAGGAACCCTTGACACCTCTTAGATTTCCTCAGCTGTCTTTGGATACTTTGTACTGTATAACTTGAAGTGATGTGCCAAGGGTGTACTCACTGACTTTGTATTCTTCATGTTGAACCTTGATGAACCCTAACTAGGTGTCATAAATGTGGGCCTCAAAATTTAGATATGTGTAAGCTGGAAACCCTTTTTGCTATCAAAGAATGAAAACGTAGTAAAGGGGTCATATGTCGTATTTTTTTCCTAGGGCTAGTTGAGATTGTTTGATTCGAGCTCGAGTTTATGTGTCGTTTATGAATTTTGGGCTTCAAATAAAATTTGGGTTTTGGGTTGCAATCTGAAATGAAATCACAATAAAAATGAAGAAAACTAAACTAATGAACTAAACAAGCGATAGCAAGTGATAACTCAATCAAAAGAAACCGAATCAACCAAGAGGGATTTCCACCTAAAACCGAAACTTCACTGGATACCAAAATGCAAGCAATTAAATCAAAACAACTTGATTCCAAATGAAGAAAAACTCATTTGCCGAAAACTAAAACTAAGTGCAATTTTGATTTGTTACTTGATACCAGGAGCAGATCTAAAACTGATATGAAACCACTGATGCTAAATAGATGAATGTGGAGCAAACAGCTCGAATGCAGAATTTAGGAGCAAAGGATTGCAGAAATGAGATACAAATTCAGAATCAAATGCAGAAATTAAATGAGATGCAATGCAGAAATGAAATGCAAGACTTAATAATTGAATGCATGAATGCAATAACAATTTGACTGTTGAAACTACAATTGCAAACTGAATCCGAATCATAAATCTAAGGTTCAGATCAGATTCAGCAGAGCAATCGTTCACTTGATACAAACTTAGCAACTTATGATCCGATTGTGCAGAAATGGAGTTCGATACCAACAAACTGATACAAGAAGCAGAAAGTGATACTAAATTTGTTGCAATTGAATCCAGCTACAATGTAGATCATAGAAAAAAAATCTAACACTTGCTTAAAATAGAATGCAGCTACCGAAAGGAAGAATTGATACGCAAGGCAATGAAAGTGATACGCAACAGGGAAAACAATTCAGAAATGATCTGAATGAAAAGCAAATTAATCTAAGTAAAATCGTTCACTAATTAAGCAATCTAGTTACTTAACTTGAAGAATTTAAACCTAATTAAGCAGAACAATTAACAAAACGAAGCTAAATATTCTGATGCAAAGACAGTAACAAAACCAAGTGCAGAAATGGAATTTACAGCTAAAACAACAGAAATTAGCTACGGAAACTAAGCCTCAATCCTCCCTTAGCTCAAAACCTCCTTGCTCGTCACACAAGGGCAAGCCAAGAACCCCTTCAGCTCCGCAAATCACTGGAAAACAGCTTCAATCTCGACTCAGCTCACAAACTGCACGTGCTGGGAAATCCAATCCGAACTACTCGATCTCAAGGTAAGGGATTGCGAAGATGATTTGAAGATGTTCTGAGGACACCTGAGGACCCCTACGGATGGCTCAGATGGATGGAAATGGCACGCGGGTGAGATCCAAGCGATCGGATCACAAAACTGTCGAAACCCTCAGACAGCTCTGTTCCGTCGCAATTCTGAGCTGAAATCTCCACAGAAGCTTCCTCCAATTGATCCAAATCTTGTTCCAAGGTCGAAATTGAGGTGGTCACGCCTTCGGATGAAGAAATTGAAGAAGAAACGATGAACTGAGCTGAAACGCGAAGAAGAACTGTTGCGGCGAAGACGCGACAAGGAAGAAACTGGGGAGAATTTGATTAAATACTAAGGAATGAACGGCTGAGATTGTTTTGGATGAATTCAACGGTCGGATCTTCTCCAATCTGGACCAAACTTTGATGATGTTGATCAAGGGTCAAGATCTGCCTCGGGGAAGCTCGGATCTTCCAGATTTGGAATAGATGGCCCAGATCAGCCCGATCTTTGAATGGACGATGTAGATCCTCTTGGCTTGATCCAACGGTGGAATGATCTCTGATTTGGATGAAAATCTCAGATCTTGACCTCAGTGCTTGATCAGCCCTAACCCTAGCTCAGATTGCCTCAGATGGTCCCAGATGGCTCAGATCTAGCCGTTTTTGAATCGGACGGCTCAGATTTGTCTAAAACTTGATCACTCGATCCGGGTCCACTTTCGACTCAAATTTGACCCAGCATAACCTAGGTCCATGATCCTTTCATGCCTATAAAAATAGATAAAAAATTTAGTGGCCAAATAATTCAAATATGTAAAGATTTGCAATTAAGTCCAAAATAGTAATAATTTCTATAACCTAGAATAAATTCACAATTAAGCAAGAAAAATATGGGTCAAACATGGATTTTGGCATCTGAAATAACCAATAAAATAGTACTTATCAAACCTATCCAGCATCTTCTCTACATAGCTACGTTAAGACAACCATAATCTCCCTATAGCTCTGTCCCTGTGAATCTCCATCTCGAGAATCTTCTTGGCCTCGCCCAAATCTTCATGTCAAATTTCTTGCTCAGTAGCCTCTTTAATTTGTCAACATCTTTCATCTTCTTCACAATAATGAGCATGCCATCCACATATAGGAGTAAGAAAAATAGTGATGCATTTTAAGACTCTTCACATATATGCAACAATGATACTCATATGCTCGATATACTTTTTGAATCATATATAAATCAAAACGTTTGTAGTTGCCTAGGAGATTGTTTCAATCGATAGAGTGATTTCTGTAAAATTGTTGCATGTGAGAGGGGTTTTGAATCATGTGTCTTTTAAAAATAATACGCTAACACTTTTTCGATTTTGGAAACTTGTGTGCACAGCAAAAATGAATTAGACAAGTATGAGAAAAATACAAGTGAAAAAACACATGCATAAACCAAGTCTTTTACTTGTTTCGAAGCCTTCGGCGATTCCTACTCCAAGGCTCAGGTCCCTTGGACCTTTTCAATGGGAAATCCACTTATATTCTCTACCGATAAATTCCTGATAGAGTGATCGAGTACAATATAGGAAATGGGAAGTGTAACACACTTACACTTTCTTTTACAATAATGTAAGTACAACAACTTTAAATTTCGTTATCCAACATTGAAAGTCGACTTGGAAAAGCTCGGGTGTTGGCGTCTGTCTTCCAGCAGCGGTCGGTTATAGTTGAGTAGTAGCAGGGTAGCAACATGAAGATGGAGTAGCAAATTGATCAAAAAATAAGTGTAGAAGTTCTATCCAAAGAAGAGCCTTCTATTTGCTAATAAAGGGCATTGGGGGCCCCTTAGTTCCTAATTAAGGCATCTCAGTTCAAAGTGTTCTTTGATCCAGAGCCTGCGGTACCTATCCACTTGAAGGCGGCTCCGATCTAAAATGAGGTGTTTCAATTTCTAACTGAGATGCCTCAGATCCAACCTGAGGCACCTTGGATGCGAAAAACTTCTTCTTCAGTGGCAACTGTGCGGATGCGACCTCGACCATTAAGGGCGCCTCTAGTCCCAATGGAGGCACCTCTAGTCCCACCTGAGGCACCTCGAGTACTATTCATCCGAGGCTGATTTTTGCCTTGTTGACCTATAAAAAGGCATTAATTCAAAAACACAATATACCATGCAAAATAGTGTTAACACATTTATAAACAGAGTAAATGAAACTTAGTATTAATTAAATTCTATCTTCCTAAGACTAGGATCTAGTCAAGATCTCAGCTTAGAGCTCCGAAATGGTTCTAAGCTAGACTGCGCCTAAAATCTCTACTGGAGACTCGTCCTCACCGGATCTCTCCTCTAGTGACTTATCTTACTTAGCATTTACAGATTGACTCAGCTTTTTAACTCACCAAGTCTTCCTGCCAGATGCTTCATCTGGACTTTAGCCAACTGTCAGGTTCCGTGGACTTTGTTGGACTTCATGTCAGGTCTCAACCAATCTGGGCTTCAACTATTTGTCAGGTCCCGCAGACCCAACTAGACTTTCTGCCAAAACTCAACCACCCTGGACTTCAACCTAGTGTCAAGTCCTAAGTCTTTCAATCTTGCACACTTGGTAACAAGGTTAGACAATAATGTACCTAACTTTAACTCATTTGTTATACATCAAAATCTGAGTTTGACCGTTAGTACAAACTGCACCAATAATTTTGTTAACTCGTAAACCAATGCTCTTGTACAGGCTGACTAAATCCCTCAGGTCATGACACAAAAATCTGCTCCTCCAAATTACCATGAAGAAACACTATCTTCATATCCATTTGCTCTAGCTGTAAATCATGATGTGCTACTAAAGCCAATATCGCTCTGATTGACGTATGTCTCACCACCGGAGAGAAAATCTCATCATAGTCAACCCCTTTTCTCTATGAGTATGCTACCAAACGAGTCTTGAACTTTACTTCTCCTCCCTCTGACATTGCTTCATTCTTCTTGAATATCCACTTGCACTTTATAGCTCATTTTCTCTTAAAATGTTCTACTAATTCTATGTTTGATTCTTGTGCAGCGACTTCATCTCCTCCATCATAGCACCTACCCACTTATCCTTCTCGAAGTTATGTAGCTTCTCTTGAAAAGATATAGGATTTCTGCTACTAGTGATAAGCGTATAACATACCAAGTTGATTTTCGAATCCGTATCTGGTGGGTGGCTTTACGATTCGTCTCGTTTTGCCACCAACTATAGTGTGATGCTCCTCCGTATACTTTAAGTTAGAATCATCGGAGTCATGAGTTTCTAACTCTATCTGCATAACATGTTTTTCCTTTGTTAAGTGGTATTTCCTTTCTTTCTTCCTAAGTATGCTATAGCATGACCTTCTTGTCGAACATCAGATCTCTACTGATCACCATCTTATTTTTTTTTAATTTAAGATTTCAAATTTTGAAGTCTTTAATTTTTTTTTCTGATAAAACCAAATAAATTAATTTAGATAAGATTGTCTAATATTTATATTTTTAAATAAAAATAATTCCTTTGAAATTTGAAAACTGAAATACTTTTCTTAAAATTCCTAAGAAGCCATTTTTACATTTTGCTTGTCAAAGATGAATTATTTTAACTAATTCGAGTTTACTCCAAAACTAATTCTATAGATTTTTATATATAATTTTGTGAGAATCTTATGGTACTCTAAGGTCTATTCTTTATTTGATTTGATTTGTATTGCGTGCCCAATTTTCAAGGTGTTTGATATATCTAGTTCAATAAATCCCTTTAATAGTTTAAGTTTGATCTATTTAACCTGAGCTTTAATGATTTTTTAATTTGATCTACTTACGTTAATCAATTCGACTTGCGTGGTCCATTCTACTTGCTCAAGTGCCCCGGTAAGCTTGACCAATTCAATTGGTCATCCTTCCTTAGTCAACCTGCTTGACTTAACCTATTGCTTGGGATGATAATCTGCTTGGTACAATTGACACGAGTAATCCTATCAGTCGACTTAAGTCTATGTAACAAGGAGTACGTTCAAGAAAAAATTCAAAAAAAATTTAAGAAATGATGTGATAGTTAATATGTACATATCCGATTATTGCTCGGATATTGTCAACGACTTTCGATCGCCGTTCTAAATCAAACTATATCTTGAAAGGCACGGCTTCCAGCCACCGTCCTAAATCACATCATTTCTTAATTTTTTTAAAAACAATTTTGAACCTATTATTTTTCGTTAAGAAGTACTATTATTGAAATTGAACCCTAGAGTGAAGCATATCTAGTGCCATTCTATTTCATCCTATCAGACACAGTACGTAATCAAATAAAACACCATATTTCACCTTTTTAACTTCTCATATCAGAAAATCTCATTTCTTAAAAAAAACAATTTATCAAAAGCAAGTTTTCAAAACATTTTTTTCTTCCTATTTTTAAAAATTTGTAAAAAAAAAAAACTTGAATCAAGTTGATGATTTAGCCTTTGAGTTACTCGAAGAGTAGGCACAAGATATAATTGAGTATTGAATGATGGAAAAAAGTAACATGGGAAAATCCACCTTCCCCGTTTCACAGTGGACAACACAGAAAAATAAATTATCAAATCTCCTTTTTCTTTCTTTCTTTTGTCTAAATTTGTGTGCATGCATCTGCGTGAATATTTGTTAGAAACTAACTCAGATTCAGCTCAGCGGATAAATATTTGTACGAAATCATAGAGTATCATAATTTCATATATATTCTTTGTTTTATATATATATATATATATATATATATGAATTTGATCTTCTACGGATCGTGCTGTACGAATCCCAAATGCGGACCACACTACGTGACCGATCAGGAACTTCCCTGATCGGTCACGCCCTGTAGTCCGCATAGGGGGTCCACAGGATATCAGAACTGTGTGTGTGTAAAGTTCTGATATCCTGCGGACCCGCCTGCGTGACCGATCAGGGAAGTCCTTGATCGGTCACGCAGGCGGGTACACACACATACAATAGCGCTCCCCTGTGAACCGTTCTTGCGGACTCGTGCGGACCTGCCCTCGTGGCAGGTTTGCGTGGCAGTGGCAGGTCCGCGTAATCATGAGTTTATAGTGCTCGCGGAATTTTTCACGTGATCGAAGCCCTAACTCCCTCCCTCGCCGTCTTCGCTCATTTCCTTCTCGCCGAACGATTGAAGCCGAACCTGCCTCCCTCGCCGTCTTCGCGCCGAACGTCATAAATTCATCGACAATCATTAATAGATATACTGATGACATAGTAGATACTCATTTTTCATCTAATAGATAGTAACTTGAGAGATTTTAGTGTTATAGTGATGGAGTCTTTCATCGAGTTCAATTGAGGAATAACATCCATGTAGCTGATCCTAAATGCTTGAGACTATCAAAGTTATAGCTTTATGATGGTAGATACCTTATTAGCTTTGACACCAATTTTTAACCCATATAACTATTGAATCACTTTCTTTGGGAAATCTACCTAAATAGATTTCTTGACACTAGTGAAATATTAGTACACCACATATTGAAAGCTTTCTTACCGCTGTAAATTTTCTCCACCACATATTGAGTTGATATCTTAATTATGACAGTAATGTGGATAATCCTGAGTAATCAAACTCTAACTTGCCAAGGTGAGTCAGATTTTGTTTTCCCTACTTATTGGATTCCACCTCCAAGCTACTAATCGAAGTCCAGCTATCTCTTCATTTCTTGGCCACTGCTGATCTTTTTCTCCATCACAGATTTGAGCAGAACAAGCTAGGGAATGCCCTAATTTGGTTTGTGAGCACTTTCTAGATCCAGATCTGTTTTCGTTATGTTATGTAGAGCATTTTCATATGATTGAGTCGTTCACAGATTCGATATGTTTGACTGTTAATGTTGTTGCTTTGCATTTGTACAAAGCTAATATAATATCTTTCTTGGAATAACTATATTTGTACAAAGCTAATATAATGCATTGGTTTAAGACATCAACTACGGCCGTTCACTATGCTTTCATTTCAAGATCTTTTTTTAATATGTATGCTTGTGTCTCTGTGTATTTGAAGCATTAATCCTTTTTTAATATGTATACGTGTGTCACTAGTCAGATTGTTCCAATCATTGTTCTCTGATTGATTTTTTGATACAACTCTTTCAATTTTTTCCCCTTATACAAACTTAAGTTCTGGTACTAAATGACATTGTATGTGTTCTACTTTGGCAATTTGATTTCTATTAGATGATTATGATTTAGAATGTGATATTTTCCTTTAGGTGGAGCATGTCATAACTGAAAGAAACTTGCTTGCTTAAGTTGCTAGCCATTATATTGTCAAACTCTTCAACTCATCTCAAGATACTGAATAAATCAATTATTATTGTTAGTATCAAAACCTCATTTGTGTTTCTGATCGGTTGTGTTGTTTCTTTTTTCATAGGAAATTTGTAAGACAACGTTTTCTTTTATCAAAGATGGTAAGTCGTTTCATTTTAAGTTTTAACATTTTGGTTATACAAACTTAGTAATGTTGTCTTTAATGTAGGAAAAAACATATGTTGTATTTGTTTGACATAATCCGGGCATTTATGATTTATGGATGAAAGCATCAACTCAAGTTACTGGATTTAAGGGCGTAGTACATAAATCTTACAAAAGTAAAAAGGAGATACAAAAAGCTTTTCAAGCGCACCTAAATATAAAATTTGCACCAGTTTCTAGTTCATCATGTGCAACTTCAACTTCAACGCCAATGTCAACTTCGAGATCAAATTCAAATTTTGATGGGAAACTTTCAAAGTCAGAAAAAAAAAACTAAGTTTAAGGATATAATGAAAAAGATAGTGCATTTTTGGAATCTTTAGAAATTAATGATAATGATTAGGCATATTAAGTTATTTTAAGTTGTTTGTGTTTAAATTCAAACACTTGTTCTATCAAAGTTCAAGTTGAAACAATGTACTGGAAAGAGTTTTAGATTGATCTCAATTGATTTCATCAAGTTTGTTATGATTTCATCAATAATATTGCTGGAAATATGTAAATAAGCAGCATGATTACAATCTTGTCAATCTATGCAAGACTTTCTGTTTGTTAGGGATTCTCATGCATTGTACCTCCTGCCTCAATTAGAAAATCGTGTGCTTCATGGTCTCTGTTTCTCACCAAATTGTTTCTTGGTGAGTTGTTTCTTTTTTCTCTGCCTGCAAGGCATGCCAACGAAGAGAGAACTTTTCCAACTAATCATTGGTGAATGCTGGTTGTTCAGTAATTGATTGAAGCTTGTACAAATGATTGTTAGGTTGGATTTAGTTTCCTAGTTGTTAAAATTTTGTAGTTGAAACAAACTGAAGCATTACTCCTACGTTGTAAAACGAGGCTTCTTATGCTGCTCGAATTGTACCATGATAGAGCACAATTCTGCACTGATGTACCAAGAAACCTTAAAGATTTTTTCTGACATCGTTAAAGAAAGAACAATATAGAAAGGTGAAAGAACAATAGAAAGATTTTCTCTGACACCGTTTACAATTCCTTAAAGATCAAATTCTTTGTTACATATAGAAAGTACAATATAGGTACCAAGAAGAAAGGTGAAAAGGGAAACGAAACTGATTGAGCACTGATGTAAGCAGCATTTTCAGCATGATAACAGAATTTTCAGGATTATAACTCCACACATTTTCAACATGATAACAGAATTTTCAGCATTGGTGTAAGCAGCATTTTCAGCATGATAACTCCACACAATTCTTCCATTTTCAGCATGATAACAGAATGTAAGCAGCATTATAACAAACTTGATGAAATCAAAGTTAAATTCTCATCCATTTTCAGCATGATTACAAAAAATAAAACACCAATCAGCCACCATTTTCTCATGTTAACACATTATATCAATACAACGAGTCACTCCATTTTCTCATTCACCAATCAGCCAAACTCATCCATTTTCTCATCCACTAATCAGCCAAACTCGCATCACAAGTCACTCCGGTTTTACTGAAAATAAAACCCACATAACATTAATAAAATCGATAAGGATAGAGATGTTTAGCTTAAACTCTAAGAAAAACATACCTTAGAAGTCAAGTTGGATAGCAACTCTTTCAATAAAGATTTGTCCAAATACAAGAAGCATACCATATGCTAACACCTAATCAAAAACAAGAAGCAAACCAAATAATAAGAACCATATCATATGCAAACACCTAATCAATACAACAAATGCACTAAACCAATAAGGAAATACATGCATACGGACCATAAATAATTACAAGCATCCTAGCGCATGTTAGAACCTGCAACAATAAAGACAATTATTACCTTTATTTCTCAATGAACCACTATAATTTAACAAATTAAAACTAACAATACCAGCTATAGATGCCAAATCTGGTTCATAAGTGTTATCAACACTGTTATGATTATTAACTTCAGTTGATCTGAAAATTGAAACATTGTCATATGTACAAAAAATATAATAAAATAAATTTGATTTTGCATGTAAAATAAAAATAAAAATACAAAATTAATAGACGCATACCCTTGCTGTAAATTTGAATAGTTGCGCTTGTCATGTGATACTCCTCGATCTCCGCGTCCACGACATAACCTAGAATTTGATGTTGATTTCTCCTTCGATGATTTTAATCTCTTCCCACATCCCTTGGTTCTTACTAAAGAAGGATCGATAATATTAAGACTCTCATTCATGGATTTCTTTCTTTGACTTCTATCACTGCATGTTCTACTAATGTTCATCTCTTGAATTTTTTTATAAATACAATCAAATTGTTCATCCAAGAAGGTTTCCCCCTCATTAGTCAAAGATGCATCATCAATTAACACTGAAGCTTTATAGGATAACCTCGAATGTCTCGACATCAAAAACCTTTCTGGAGCTAGATCATCGGTTAAATTTTGCTCTCCCAAAGCATATATTGCTCCAACTTTTGCATCTCTTGTCCATCATTTGAGTATATATGTATCAGGTAAATGAAACACTTGATTGATACGGAAAAAAGCTAGCATATGCCTGCATGGAATGCCCTCAAACTCAAATTTGGTGCAACTACATGATATGTAGTCCCTTTGTTTGTCATGTGTGAGCACCCTTGGTTTAGAGGAAGAAGACCTTTGAAATTTCATCATATGATAAACTACTGAGTCAACTCCTGTAAATGTCGGTTGCACATAATAACCATGACTCTCACTCATTTCATTTTGAAACTCTAGCCATTTCTTTTTTGTATACAATATAACCATTTGGGTTTCCATTGGCCAATTTGTCCTAATCTTGGGGTTCTCATTCATATTAATATGATCCGCAACTAACTCATTGTGTCTTTGGTATCTCAGTGCTCTATTAAAATAGGTGATAAAATCCATCAAAGAGTTCTTGTTTGAGACATATCTCTTGAAAAATGCATGGGAACCTTCAAATCTTTGGCTACTTGTCATTCCAGCACAAAATACATGGATAAAATATACTGTCACCCATCTGTGTCTCAATTCATACATCAAGGACAACCAATCATTATTCTCCAAATTAGCACAATTGATAGTCTCTTCCCATGACTTTTCAAAATCATCAGGTGTTGTAGAATTTGCAATGACATTCTTTATGCTTTAATAGTGAGTTTGAAAAGTCAAAGGGGGTAATTTTTCTGAAAATTTATTCAGTATGTGCCACAAACAATATCGATGCACTGTTTGAGGGAAAACTTGTGCAATGACTTTTGTCATTGCAGGATCCTGATCAGTGATTATAATATTTGGTGGGCCTTTAGGCATGGCTTCTATGAACTTGTTAAACAACCAAACAAAAGAATCAGTTTTCTCATCACTTAGAAACCCGCAGCCAAAAACAATTGTCTGATGATGATGATTAACTCCTACAAATGGTGCCAAAATCAAGCCATATCTATTAGTGTTATATGTCATATCAAATACAACAATATCACCAAATATACTGTATGCCCTCCTTGATATATGCTCCACCCAAAAAACACCTACTAAATCTATTATCTGAGTCAGTCTCGTAACTAAAGAAAAAAGCTGAATTCTTTTCATGTTCAAATGTAAAAAACTCAATCAGTGTTTCAGCATCAATACCCTTTTGTTTATCCCTTAGATTTCTTTCAAAATTTCTTACATCTTTTTCTGTGCAACCTACCCCCTTAGGTCCCCCATACTCAATCTCCAATAATCGCATTTGTTGACAAGTTGGTACATTTGCCTTTGAAAACTGTTTTGTCAATGTTTTCTTTGCTGCTGAAACATTACGATGTGAGCACAGCAAAAGTACCTTTGACGAAGTCGATAGTGGATGATTATGAGTTTCTATGAAGTTACTGACAAACAAATTAGGTCTAATCTGTTTCTTGACAAATATAATATTTGACTTACAACCAGTTCTAACTGCGTCACATGCTCTTTCCCTTGTCAGTTGATCAACTTTTGCATTTTTATTCCGCAATAGATCTATATGCCCTTCTTTAAAGCATACCATTTGTTTCCACATCACTTCATTTGTTATCTTGTTTTTCTTGCTCATGTGCATCCTTGAACTAAATCCGGCCTCTCGTGCATATTGGTTATAGAATGCATATGCTTCCTCTAGTGATGAGAATTCCATTCCTATTTTTGGCTTTCGATCATCTGTAACTTGGGGAATGTATTACTGATCATCAACTGTATGCCCTTCCATTTCTGGGTGCACATTATATTAGACAATAAATAAGTAGACAAATAAATAACATTAACTTATTTCTTATAGTGATCATTAACTATACACATGATGTTTTTTCATAGATTTTTCCGGATGTATAACAAAAATTGTTCATAAAGGAAAAAAATTTGAAAGAGTTGCTTCAAAAATCAATCAGAGAACCTGAAGAACACCAAAAGTTAAGACAATGATGTAAATAAGCAGCATGATTTGATTTCTATCAAATTCCATCAAAGAAATTTATCTGCATAGTTTATTTGCTTCAATAGTTATATGGGTTAAAAATTGGTGTCAAAGCTAATAAGGAATATCTACCATCATAAAGCTATAGCTTTGATAGTCTCAAGCAATTAGTATCAGCTACATAGATGTTATTCCTCAATTGAACTCGATGAAAGACTCCATCACTATAACACTAAAATCTCTCAAGTTACTGTCTATTAGATGAAAAATGAGTATCTAATATGTCACCAGTATATCTATTAATGATTGTCGATGAATTTATGAATCACATTCAAATTTATATCTATATTTTTGAGATTACTAAATTAATAAGAACTTTAACTTGAGCAAGTCAACTCCTAACAGTCAGGGATTACACTAATACATTAATAATCACCTCTATGCCAAACAAGAAACCCTAGCAGCGTCTTAACACAGAAACTTACAAACCCCTAGCAGATTCTTAACACAGAAACTTACAGTATTTGTAGCTTCGTTGCGGCAAGGGAGCAAGGGCGCCACGGGGAAGCCGAAGCAGCGTCTTGGCACTGAAAACCCTAGCTTCGGCTGAGAAGGAAGATGAGAAGAAACTTCGCACCACGGGGAGGAGGGAGCAAGGGCGTCACGGGGAGGGAGTTAGGGCTTCGGCTGAGAAGGAAGATGAGAAGGAACTTCGCGCCATGGGGAGGAGGGAGTGAGGGCGCCACGGGGAGGAGGAGGCAGAGAGGGAGGGAGTTAGGGCTTCGGTCGTTCGGCGCAAAGACGGCGAGGGAGGCAGGTTCGGCTTCGATCGTTCGGCGAGAAGGAAATGAGCGAAGACGGCGAGGGAGGGAGTTAGGGCTTCGATCGCGTGAAAAATTCCATGAGCACTATAAACTCGTGATTACGCAGACCTGCCACTGCCACGCGAACCTTCCACGAGGGCAGGTCCGCACGAGTCCGCAAGAACGGTCCGCAGGGGAGCGTTATTGTGTATATATATATATATATATATATATATATATATATATATATATATATATATATATATATATATATATAACGCACGCCCCCTCTGTAGGCTCTGTCTGTGCACGATGAGACTTGAGGGGTCTTCTATTTTAATTTTTTTATTTCATTTTTTTAAGATTGATTATAAACTATACCTTTAGAGTTCATCTTCCTAATTAAGTTATAATGTTCTAGCTAAATTTTTTTTAAAGATTTTATCCTTCCGGTTTAGGCATCCCAATTGAGTTATAGTATTCAAGCTAAAAAAATTAAAAAATAAAAAAATTTAAGATTTTACCCTTAGAGTTTAGATATCCCAATTGAGTTATATTGTTTAAGCTAAAAAAATAAAAAAATAAAAAAATTACCCCTAGGATTCAAACATCACAATTGGGTTATAATGTTTTAGTTATAAAAAATAAAAAATTTAGAATTTATTTGAAAAATATTGATTTTTTTAAAAAATAAAAAATTGATTGAGGCATCATAATTTTTTTTATAGAAAAAGGGCTTGAGGTGCCTCCTATTTTATAAATAAAGGGCTTGAGGCACCTCGTATTGCATAGGAGGCGCCTCAAGTCGCGTCGCACATAGTCGTGCAGGCAGAGACGCACAAAAGATCACTCTTATATATAGAGAGAGAGGGGTTGTTATCCTGCACATCCACGGTGTACACTCACTATGGGCACCTCTAATAGGTCAGGTGCCTAGATCACTTTCGAGCGTCCAATTGATGAGTATAAATTTGATATATTTTTATGGTAGTGTTAATGCTCATTCACTTAGTTTTCTTATCTCGAATCTACATAATTATACCCTCTTTATTAATTAATCAGCATATTTTTTACTTCTAGTTTGAAGATATGTTTTTCTCTCATTTTTACTTTCAGGTAGCGATTTCGAGCAAAAAGGATATGAAAAGGAGCAAGACGAGAGTTAGAGGACTTGATAAACCCTACAGATTTCATGGTAGGGTCGTGCCCCTTGGCACGACCCGTGCAGCTCTCCAGACTTGGTCGTGCCCCACGGCACGACCATGTAGGCCACCTTGGTAGGGTCGTGCCCCAAGGCATGACCCGTGCCTCATCTTCAAGCCCTGGCCATGCCATCCAGGCATGACCATGCTGGGGCAGTGCCACCTTGGCCGATTGGGGCATGGCTGGACCATGCCACACAACACGGCTCCAAGCTTCGGCTGTGTATGATGCAGATGGCACGGCCCAGGCGTGCCACAGAGTATAACCTCTTGCTTTGGTCGTGCCGGCCTCATCGAATGTGGCATGGCTGAGCACGACGACGAACCTTGCCCATCCTTAGGCATCAAGTTGTGCACTGTGAACACCTTCACCACCAACTTCTCTTTCCCATTCCCCTCTTCTTTGAGCTCACGGGTGTAGTAGCGTTGGATGCAGACGATGTGGCATCGTTTTCGACACGCAGGATATTAGGTTAAAACGAAAAAGGGTAGGGTATAAAAAGAACCAAAACGCCCACTGTTTTGGGGAAGAGGGTTTTTGCGGAGCGGCGAGTGGTGAACCTGGAGGCCCGACTCCGGCACACCCAGCTAGTCTCCGATGAAGCCGCCTCAACGACCTAAGGGCAAAGGTCATTGCTCTGCAAGACCGACTGACCCACTCAGAGGAGCAATTGGAGGTCTCCCAGTCTTAGATCGCCTCAGCGGACACAACGGTCACCCAAGCACTCCTTCGAGTCTCCTAGGTCGAGCACACAGAGAGCAAGGCCTAGGCTCTCAAGGCTAAGGCACAAGAGGAGCTGCAGAAGACGAAGGTAGAGCTCCATGAGGTGACCCAGCCTTCCGAGCCCCTGCGGTCCAAGCTAGCGGCCAAGGAGTAGGAGTTGTCCACCCAGGCTGAGAAGACTGACTCCCTGACGACTCAGATGGCGAGTCAGGACGCAAAGCTCAATGCCCAGGCGGAGGAGCTAAGCCGACTCCATGGGCAACAAGCTGCGTGGGAGGTTGCCCAGTCCGAGCTCGAAGAGCTTCGGGCTTATAAGGCGGACGAGGTAACTCGATGGGACTCTCGATGGGTGGAATACCTGAATTCCATGGAATTCAGGTGCGAGCTGTCCCAAAGGCTGCGACCTCTGCTTAAGCAACAGATGCTCAGCACGTTTAAGCAACTTAAGCAGGGAGGACATCTTCCGCCCGACCTCCTGGCCAGCACCGTCAAGCTGGCCGGCCTGACCCAGTAGACGGCGGAGGAGGTCTTCCGACCCTTCAAGTGAGGGTCGGGGTTTTTCTTTTTCTTTTTTTTTCCTTTTGTAGAGGCTTGCCTCAACTTTTGTACTGAACTCAGTGTTAATGCAATTTTACTTCTTTCGTATTGTCGCATGTGCTTATCATTCTTTTTGTTTCTGAGTCTTGGTGGCTTGGACAGATACTGAGGTCCACCCTTTATTCCGTTCTTCATGGGGTCGACTCGGCTAACTCTGCCAAAGAATGCAAAACTCGATTGGGTTAAGACTCGGGAATATCCCTTACATTGTGTACCCGCTCGGGGGATTAAGCACACGTGGTCGGATTATGTTTAAGGCACGTAGGTTACCACGCATTCGACCCAGTCAAGTATATCATCGCTCACTCGGTAGGTGAGATCTTGTATACTCGGTCGGGCTAACCTCAGGGAGCGTGGGTCGCCACACGTCCGCTGAAGGAGCCCGAGCCCCACTTAGAATTGCTTGCTCAGGGGGTGAGGTGTATGTACTTGGTCGGCTTGACTCTGAGGAGTGTGGGTCGCCACGTGTCCGGTCGGGGAGCCGGGCCAAGTATAATGTCTTTTGCTCAGAAGGCTTAGAGTTTGGCTGCTCGGTCGGCTAGATCCCATGGAGTGTGGGTCGCCACGCGTCCAGACCGGGGGTCGAGCCGAGGGGTGCGTGGGAGCATGCCCACTTATAACTCGCTCAGAGGCGAGAGTCTGGACATTCGATCGGCTAAATCTCCAGGAGCGTAGGTCGCCACGCGTCCGGACTAGGAGCCGAGCCGAGGGGTGCGTGGGAGCATGCCTACTTATAACTCGCTCGGAGGCGAGAGTTTGGACACTCGGTCGGCTAAATCCCAGGGAGCGTGGGTCGCCACGCGTTCGGACCGGGAGCCGAGCCGAGAGGTGCGTGAGAGCATACCCACTTATAACTCGCTCGGAGGCGAGAGTCTGGACACTCGATCGGCTAAATCCCAGAGAGCGTGGGTCGTCACACATCCGGACCGGGAGCCGAGCCGAGGGGTGCGTGGGAGCATGCCCACTTATAACTCGCTTGGAGGTGAGAGTCTGGACACTCGGTCGGCTAAATCCCATGGAGCGTGGGTCACCACGCGTCCGGACCAGGAGCCGAGCAGAGAGGTGCGTGGGAGCATGCCCACTTATTCGAAGTGCCTGCAAATTATATGAGAATCTTGGCCTTCTACTATCCTTACATAGTTGTGAAGTACAATTATCTCATAGGCCCTCACTCTGACTCTCGATATGGCTGGAGATGAATAGCACTCCAGGGCCAATCCAGCTTCTTTCCTTCCTCATTCTCGAGGTAGTATGCTCCAGAGGCCAGCTTCTGGGTAACCTTGAAGGTGTTGATGCAGTCTGGCCCTGATTGCTGTTTTGGTGTTGACAAACGATTTTAGTTTAGGTTGATGATTATGATGATTATGATTAAGTCCTGATCGAGGATTAGGCATGATATGGAGGATCCTAGCCTGGAGGGCTAGGTGTTGGAAAAACCCTAACCTGGAGGGTTAGGTGTGAAAAATCCTAGCTTGGAGGGCTAGGTGTTGGAAAAGTCCTAATCCGGAAGGGTTGGGTGAAAAGTCCTAGCTTGGAGGGTTAGGTGAAAAGTCCTAACTTGGAGGGTTAGGTGCAAATTCCCATCCTGGAGAATTAGGTGAAAAGTCCTGGCTTAGAGGGTCAGGTGCCTAGCTTGGAGGGCTAGGTTGGATGAAGTTCTAACTCGGAAGGGTTGGGTGAAAAGTCCTAGCTTAGAGGGCTAGATGAAAAGTCCTAGCTTGGAGGGCTAGGTGAAAAGTCCTAACTTGGAGGGTTAGGTGCAAATTTCCAACTTGGAGAGCTAGATGAAAAAATCCTTAGCTTGGAGGGCTAAGGTGGATGGGAACTTAGCTTGGAGGGCTAAGTTTGAGTCCCTGGATCGGTCTGGTGATCGATCAGGGATTCTGGCACGCTGCTCCTTCGTGGATCGGTCTGGTGACCGATCCAGCGATGACTGATCGATCTGGTGACCGATCAGGGAGCACACAGTGAGGTTTGGAACCTACTGTGCTGCTCCTGATCGATCTGGTGACCGATCAGGGAGTATGCGTTTCACCCATTGATTGGCTCCTGATCGGTCTGGTGACCGATCAGGGAGCGAGCAGTGAGGTTGAGTTCCTTTGCTGAACTGCTCCTGATCGGTCTGATGACCGATCAGGATCACTGTGCAGATCGATCTGGTGAACGATCCAGCTTCGCGAGCTCCTCACTAAGATCGATCAGGACGGTTCCTGATCGGTCTGGTGATGACCTGATCGGACTGATGACCGATTAGGTGACACCCTGATCGGTCAGTTGACCGATCAGAAGGCTTAGCCTGCGAAACTCAGAAATCGCCCGATGTAAGGGTGGATCGGTCCGGTTAACGATCCACGACCTGGGATCGGTCTGGTGATCGATCCGGGAGAATCTCAAAGAAATCGTGATTTCTGATTGAGCGTTGGGGATCGATCAGGACGGAGCCTGATCGGTCTGGAACCAGCCTGATCGGTCTGGTGACTGATCAGAAGGCTCTCTGATCGGTCCGGTGACCGATCACTTTAATTCAAATTGCACTGTCAGACGCTCTGATCGCGTCTGAACATATCCGATTTGCTGCCACTTACATCTGATGTTTGATTCACTGTGTGATATACTGCTCTAACAGTCTGATTAAGCTGCAGGTGACAGGGGAGGATTCAAACACTCAAGGAGAAGTCAATGGAGGCTTTCCTTGGAGCAGGTTTGCCCATTTCTCAACTCAGGTTGCAACGGCTGGAGCTGCAGGACTGAAGCCGCTGACTGAAGCTTGGCTGAGGGAGCTCAGGAAGTTCAGTAAGGGTTCAGTGGTTGCTGGCGTTGGCAGTGAGGCAGCTGGAGGCTGCTTGAGATGAGGTCACTTGATGCTTAGTGGAGAAACAAAAGGGACGAGAGACAGCTTCGGTGAAGCAGAGTTCTGCAGCTTGGGTTTTGAGTTCTTGCCGCCTTGAGTTCTCCACAACTGCTTGCTGTGTTCTTGAAGTTTCCATCATTCTGAGCAAGCGATTGAGAAGCAATCATCCATTACTTGAGCACTTGAAGGAGAGAACGAGAAGCTTGGAGTCCGACAGTGGGAAGACATGAAGAAGGGTTCTTGCGTGAGATCGCCACTGGGTGGAGCTCAAGGAAGCTTGCTGCGTTCTTGTCCTTGATAAGTGTTTGAGTAAGATCCTTCTTGTTGTTTCTTTGTGCTTAAATTTTATCTGTGATTGAAACACTGTGGAGAGGTTACTCCACCGAGAAGGAGGTTGCTTTTTATTCGGTGATCACCGGGGCTTGATCTGCCGACGATCAAGGGATCGCCCACCTTAAGGGCACGCCAAGGAGTAGGGGCAAGTTATCCCCGAACCTTGTAAATCCTCCTTGTTAGCGATCTTGTTAGCTGTGTTTGGTTTGTTTGTGCGTTAGTTTTCTGCACACCTTGTTTTCTATTATTTCCGCTGTGCTACTGATTTCTAAGTTGCAGAAACTTGCTAAGTGCCAAAGATTGCATTGATTGGCTATATTCACCCCCCCTCTCTAGCCATCCCGTTCCCAACAGAAGGGTCCTCCCCACTGAGGCTCTAACTTGTTGACATCTCCGACCGGTTTGATCCTTTTTCATACGAGGTCGCCGACCTTGAACGCCCTCGGCAATACCTTCCGATTATACCTTTGCTGCATTGATGGACCCAAAAGAGGCTGTCACGAATGTAGGTCTCAAATTTAGATATTTGTAAAGCTCGAAACCCTTTTTGCTAACAAAAACAAAAGAAGGTAGTAAAGGGGCCACAGGTTGTATTTTTCCTAGGGCTAGTTGAGGATGTTAATTCAAGCTTGAATTTATGTGTCGTTGATTAATTTTTAGGTTTCAAATAAGACTTGGGTTTGATTTCAAATAGAAATAAAAACTCAATGAAAAGAAAGAAACTTAACTAAGCAACTTAACTCGGTAATGGCAATTAAGGACTCAACCAATTATGAACTTAATCAAACAAAACTAGATGTTTAGATTTGGAAAATGAAACTAATAACAAATGCAATGAGCACACTAAAGGTCGTGTTTAATTTCAAAAACTACAACTCAAAACAACCAACTATTAAGCAATCTATAACCAAACTTATACAAAGTCAATGTGAAACTTCACTTGATTTAAAATGCAAGCTACTAAAACCTGAAATGCAGAATTTAAACTTGGAATTCAGAAACGAACTAGATGAAGAACAATCTATTTCAAACACAATAGCACACTTGAAAGTTGCATTCACTTAACACCAATCAGTGCCGAAATTGCACTTGATACAAAGTGCAGAATTAAAAACAGGCTTGCTACCAAGAGAAGAAACCTTATGTGCCAAAGCTGATACAGAGTGCCAGAGCTAATACTAACAGTTCAGAAACTACACTGATTAATGCAGCTTGAAAGACAAAACTATAGTGAAACAATCCGCAGGACTGAAGGAAATTCAGAAGCAAATAACTGAAAAAGAAAATAGACCTAATGCAGATATGAAATGAAGGAAAACAGAACCTTAAGGCAGAAGTGTAGCAACAAAGTGGATGCAAAGGCAAACAAGCAACTGATGTGAAGCAAATGAATGCAGAAAACTCAAGTGAAACAAAATTTCAAAGACTAAACTGATATGCAGAAATAATTCGAATGCAGAAATGAATTTCAGAACTCAACAACCGAATGCAAGAATGCAGAAACAAATGGATTGAAGAAATAAGCACATCCAACTGAAATCAAGTGCACAACACGAATGTTCAGGTAAGATTTAGAAGGTGTGATTTCACTGATACAAAACTCAACAACTACAACCTAAGAATTGCAGAATTGAAACAGACTTGCTGAGATGGAACTGACTTTAGCAGAATCAGAACTGATACGCATCAATTAAAACCAAATGCAGGAATTTATTTCAAGTGCTTTGCAAATGAGACAAGTTACAATGTAAATTCAGAAGATAAACTAGAACTAGCTTGATACAAAAATTCAGGAACTGAAAATAAATTCTGATACGCAATGAAGGAACTGTTATACAGAAACAGGACTGATATGCAAGAACTAAAATCTAAAACAAACTGAAATTAAATGGAGTTGTTCACTAACAAGCAATATGTCTAATTATCTTGCTGAAATGAAATCTAATTAAGGCAGAAACGATTCATACAAGAAAACTTAGCAGCTGATACAAAGTTCATAAATGGAAATAGCTTGAAGAATTCGAAACTACAGCTAATAGCAGAAATTCATTAAGAAAACTAAGCTTCAATCCATTCCTTAGCTCAAGATCTTCTTGTCGTCACACAAGAGCGAGCCTCAAACCCCTTAGCTCCATAGATCGCTGGAAACCCCGACTCTATGATGAAATCAGCTCAAACTCTGCATCCAGTTGAGAGAAATCAATCCGATCTCTTCGATCTCGCCATGTGGGTTTACGCTGATGATTTGGAGATGATCAGAGCACTCCAGAGAGCCCTCCGGATAGCTCAGATGGATGAAAAGTGGCACAAAACGAGATCAAATCAACCAATTGACAGATCTGAAGAAACCCTCATTCAGCTCTATTTTGGACGAATTGGAGCTGAAGATCTCACGGAGAAGAAAATCCTACGATCTAGATCTTGATCCGAGATTGGAATTGAAGTGGTCACGCCCTCCACTGAAGAAAACTTGAAGAAGAACGGTGGAAAACTCGAAGAAAACGAAAACTGTAGTTGAGCTCGGCGAAGACGCGACACCGATCTGAGCAGAGGAAATCGGTTTATATGGTTTGAAAGTGGACGGCCCAGATCAACTTAATTCCATCCAACGGCTGGATCTCATCCGATCTGAACCAAAATTTGATGATGTTGATCAAGGGTCAAGATCTGCCTCTCAGTAGCTCAGATCTTCCAGATTTGCAGCGGATGGCTCAGATCAAGCTGATCTCTGAATGGATGGTCTAGATCCCTCTGATCGTGATCCAACGGCTAGATGATCTCTGATTGGGATGAAACCTTCAGATCTTGATCCAAGTGCTTGATTAACCTTAACGCCCAGCTCGGATTTCCTCAAAGTTCTCAGATGGCCTAGATCTAACCGTTTTTGAATCGGGCGACCCATATTAGTTAATGCTTGATCACTCGATCCGGGTCCACTTCTGACTCATGTTTGACCCAGCATGACCTAGGTCCATGATCTTTCCAAGCCTACAAAAGTAGATCAAAAATTAGTAGCAAAATAATTCAAATATATCAAGATTTACAATAAAGCCCAAAATAGAATAGATTCATGAAATCTAGGCTAAATTCAATATTAAGCAAGTAAAATATGGGTCAAACATGGATTTAAGAATCAGAAATGATCAACAAAATGGTACTTATCATGCATTCTTTAGCGATAGGCAAACATCCGAGCGGATGCCTTCTCTTGGATTTCCTCGACCAGGTCCAACTCTAACTGCCTTCTTTCCGAGTTATCTTCATCATAAGCCTTCCGCCGGTCGGACTCGCGCCCGACTTCAACAGGCATCACAACCTCGCTTCCGTAGACCAACCGGAAGGGTGTATGGACTGTAATTTCTCTCGGTGCAGTTCGTTGAGCCCACAGGATGCTCGGTAACTCGTCGACCCAAGTGCCGCCCGCGTGGTCGAGCTTAGTCTTTAGGCCTCTCAAAATTTCCCGATTGACCACTTTTGCCTGACCATTGCTTTGAGGATACACCACAAAGATGAATGCTTGCTGAATACCATAGGCCGAGCACCATTCTTGTATCTTCCGACCTTGGAATTGTCTTCCGTTATCCGAGACCAGCTTGTGGGGAATCCCATACCGACACAAGATGTTCTGCCACAGAAACTTGATAACGACCTACTCGGTGATGTGTATCAAGGCCTCGACTTCTATCCACTTAGAGAAATAATTCATTGCTACCAGTAGGAACTTTTTTTGAGCGACAACGGTCGGTAAAAGCCCAACTATGTCCATCCCCCGCTGATTAAATGGGCAGGAGACCACTGACACCTTCATCATCTCCACCGGTCGGTGAGGGAGGTTATGGTGCTTTTGACAGGATAAGCAAGTGGAGACCAGTCGGTCAATGTCCTTTTGTAGGGTCGGCCAGTAATTGTTGGGACCGGGTGCATGTTGACATGGATACGAGTTCGTAATTTTAAAATTTAATTACGTGCAGCGGAAGATTTAGCATAAATAATTTCTCAAATTATTTTTAACCACGTATCTAGCATGCAACCTTATGTTGTGGAGACATGATCATACATTTAAAATTTTGCAGAAAGTAAACTAATTTACTTAATACCTCGCGTAACTCGTAGAAAGGGACGAGATCCAACCGTAGCGTCCCTTGGAAGCTCCGCCTCTATTCGCGTCCACGCCGAGTTCTCTTCGAGAAGACTTCGCAAAGCCACGAGTTTCGTGCCGACAAGAACTACTAGATTCTCCAAAGGCACGACTAGAATGTCAAGAGAGAGAGATGGAAAACTAACCACCAAACGAAAAAACGGAATCAAGATTCCGGGAGGAAGGAAGGAGTCGCGACCCGCTTCTTCTTCTTCTTCGGCACCTTCTTGGTGGAGGTGGCTCACGGCAAAGGAGGTGAGGGCAGCCGGCCCTAGAAGAGGGAGAGGGTAGCCGACCCTAGAAGAGGGAGAGGGAGAGAAGGAGAGGAAGAGAGGCTAGACAAGAATCCTTGATCTCTTGAATTGAATTCCAAGCCTTGCCTTTGCACCTTTATATAGTAGCCTCTTTATCGCCAAGTCTCCTTTTAACGGAATAAATTTTTCATAAGAAATTTATCTTATAAATTTTTCTATGAATTATTCCGTTATGCCAAGTTTTTATTATAACTTAATTTATAATAAAAACAACCATGTCTCCCCTTTTATTATGGAATAAAATTTTACAAGAAATTTGTTATATAAATTTTTCTTATCATGGAAAAATTAATTCATAATTGATTTTATAAAATAAAATAAACCAATCCATGGTTCATTTTAATTTCCATAAAAAAGAATAAATTTCTATAAATTTCTTTATATAAATTTCTTTAAATAAATTTCTTTATCCATAATTTTATAAAACAAATCACGCTCGATTTATTTTATAATTTAAACCAAACAATTTGGTTTCCCTTTTATTGTGGCCGGCCAAACCAAAGAGGGTTGGAACCCTCTTTGGCCGGCCAAATCCTAGCCGTCTCCTTACGAATTAAACTCATTTAATTCGTCCAATAAGCCTTCAAATGACTTAGCCATTTTAAGCTTCCGATGCGTCTATGATAAATTCAGATTCGACTTATCTCTCTTGATCGGAAAATCCAATTTTCAACTCGTTTTAAATCCCTCGGATTACTCGTAGTGCGTGTGACTAAATAGGCTTTCGATTTATGTTGGCCGTCTATAATCAACCAATTATAGAACGATCATGAGTGGCACCTAGTAGTACATCATGACCCCCAATTAATCGAAAGATCAACGGTTGACCTCAGAAATAATTCTGAAACCCTTCAGCAGCTTTAATGAGTCGTGCCTCATTCCCTTCACCATCTTATACCCACTTGGTTCAGGACACGATCTATGTGTGTCAGTCCCCACTAGGTTGACTACGTCACACCTAGCCCAAGCAATGTCTTTCTCGTCCAACGGATTCTAGTTACTCTCATGTTTCTGAGAGATTCATACTCGGAACATGTGATGCTCTGGCCAGAGGCTTCGAGTAACAATCCGACGATAGGCCTTGGGTATACATCTCCTCGCAAGGAGTGGTGAATCCTTTGTAGGCTGTCAAACATCTTCGGGCACTTCGGCTTATACCCAATCATCCTGGGTCCACACCTCCTTGGAGACGCTTGTTTAAGATGTCAAAGTATAAGTCTTTATGACCAAGATGACTTGAACACCACAAGTCAAAGGAACATCGCACTTAAGCTGCAGTAAGAACTTCATTGACATATCTATATGCAGATTACTATATGAAGTTTTACAGCTAGTCACTCCAATGAACTAGTTCCCTTAACTAGCATTCATATTTATCTCTAGACATCCCAATGTCACCAGCCAGTGAGAATCAGCTGATTAGAGAATAACTCATGCTAGTCTCAACAGAATTGATAGTGTCCGTATTTATCAATTCATCGACTAGGGACAATTTCAATACTTCACAATTGCACATGTAGAGATAATCACTAGTTGTGAATTCATCACAAATTCTCTCATGCTGTGAATTGTATTGCGGACATTCAGTAAATGAGTTTAAGATCCCAATCAAATACACAGACATATATACTCAAATAGTGAATATTCATTTATTAAAATAAATATTTACAATCATAAGGCGATTGCCTTAGGACACTTCTCTCATATTACTAACAAACTCCCACTTGGCCTAATGCCAATCGCTACGGTATCCAATACCACAGGCTCTAACATGACCCTCAAACTTGCTTTGAGGCAAGGCCTTAGTTAAAGGATCCGCTAAATCCCTTTCAGTGGGAATTTTCTCAATTTGTATATCATTCCTACTTATAATCTCTCTGATCAGATGATAGCGGCGATGCATGTGTTTGGATCGCTGATGAGACCTTGGTTCCTTTGCTTGTGCAATAGCTCCATTGTTGTCGCAGTAAACCGGTATTGCTTCATCAATGGTTGGAACCACACCAAGTTCCGAGACAAACTTCTTGATCCAGACTGCTTCTTTTGCTGCTTCCGAAGCCGCAATATATTCCGCTTCCGTGGTAGAATCCGCTACAGTGTCTTACTTGGAACTCTTCCAACTTATTGCGCCTCCATTCAAAGTAAATACGTATCCAGACTGAGATTTGGAGTCATCCTTATCTGTCTGGAAACTGGCATCTGTATACCCACGCATTACCATATCTCCTTCTCCATATATTAGGAACACATCCTTAGTTCTTCTTAAGTACTTAAGGATTGTCTTGACAGCCGCCCAATGATCCATTCCTGGATCAGACTGGTATCTGCTCGTGACGCTCAGAGCATATGATACATCGGGCCTAGTACATAACATAGCATACATGATAGATCCTATCGCGGATGCATAAGGAATCTTATTCATGCAAATCCTCTCGTCTTCTGTGCGCGGACACATAGACTTTGAAAGGTTGATCCCATGCCTGATGGGAAGGTAACCTTTCTTGGATTCCGACATGCTAAACCTTTTTAGCACTCGGTCTATATATGTAGACTGCGAAAGACCAAGCAACCATTTTGATCTATCTCTATAGATTCTAATCCCAAGGATATATGTTGCTTCTCCCAGGTCTTTCATGGAGAAAGTTTTGGACAACCAAATTTTAACCGACTGTAAGACTGATATATCATTTCCTATAAGCAATATGTCATCGACATATAATACTAGGAATACGACTGCACTCCCACTAACCTTCTTGTACACACAAGGTTCGTCAGGATTTTGTGAGAAATCAAACTCTTTGATTGTCTCATCAAAACGGATGTTCCAGCTCCTGGATGCTTGCTTCAGTCCATATATGGATCGTCGAAGCTTGCATATTTTGGTTTTATCAACCGATGTGAAACCTTCAGGTTGTATCATGTATACATCCTCAAGCAGGTTTCCATTAAGGAAAGCTGTTTTCACATCCATTTGTCATATCTCATAATCATAATGAGCTGCTATGGCCAGGAGCATCCGAATGGATTTAAGCATAGCTACTGGCGAATAGGTTTCGTCATAATCAATTCCTTGTTTCTGACGATATCCTTTTGCCACTAATCTAGCCTTAAAGGTAACAACATTACCTTCCATGTCGGTTTTCTTCTTGAAAACCCACTTGCACCCTATGGGCTTAATCCCTTCAGGTGGGTTAACCAAGTCCCATACTTGATTTTCATACATGGAATCCATTTCCGACTTCATGGCTTCAAGTCATTTGTCCCTTTCTGAACTTTTCAGAACATCTTCATAACTGATAGGTTCGTCATCGCTTATGAGTAACACGTTGTTCGATTCACTTATGAGAAATCCGTATCTCTCTGGAATATTGCGTGTCCTATCAGACCTTCGAAGAGGTGGTGTTGTTTTAGGTTCAACTGATAGCTCATCATTATGAGTTATTGGTTGTGGGTCTAGACTAGGTGTCTCTTTAATGTCTATTGGAGTTTCTTGAACTTCATCAAGTTCAATGCCACTCCCACTGTTTTCTTGTAAAAAAAATTCTTTTTTCAGAAATACAGCATGCCTTGAAACAAACACCTTTTGTTCCAAGGGATGATAGAATTGGTAACCCTTTGTTTCCTTAGGGTATCCAATAAATAGACATTTATCAGACTTAGCATCCAGTTTGTCTGATACAGTCCGCTTCACATAAGCTGGACAACCCCATATCTTAAGGTGAGTTAAGTGAGGTTTCTTACTATTCCACGTCTCATATGGAGTAGTAGAGACTACCTTGGTCGGGACTCTGTTTAGCAAGTAAACAGCTGTCTTAAGTGCATAACCCCAAAAGGATTTTGGAAGAGTTGCATGATTCATCATAGATCTAACCATGTCCATCAAGGTTCGATTGAACCTCTCAGATACACCATTATGCTGTGGTGTATATGGCGGAGTCCATTGAGACAATATCCCATTGTCCCTAAGATAATCTTGAAACTCTTGACTCAAGTATTCACCACCCCGATCGGATCGAAGTATCTTAATACTTTTGCCAAGCTGTTTCTCTACTTCATTTCTGAACTCTTTGAATTTCTCAAAAGCTTCAGATTTGTGTTTCATCAAGAACACATACCCGAATCGTGAGTGATCATCGATAAAGGTAATGAAGTAGCTATAGCCTCTTTGTGCAAGAGTTGACATTGGTCCACATACATCAGTATGTATTAGACCAAGCAATTCTCCCACTGGATTACCTTTTCCGGAAAAGGGTAATTTGGCAATCTTGTCTTTTAAGCATGATTCGCATGTATCAAATGAACCGGGTTCAAATGATTCCAGAATTCCACATCGGTGTAATTTGGTCATGCGTTTCTTACTTACATGGCCATGACGACAATGCCACGTATAGGAGTCTATTCGATTATCTATTCGAGCATGTTTGTTGCTAACTTCGATATTGAAAACGTCACTGGATAAATCTAACGTGTAGATACCATTGCACAAAGTTCCAGTCCCATAAAGAACGTCATTTAAAGTTATGTAACAACAATTGTTACTAAAAGTTAAATGATGACCCTTTTCATTCAAACATGAAATAGATACAATGTTCTTTATTAATGAAGGAACAAAATAACAATTATCCAATTCTAAGACACGTCCAGTAGGGAGCTTTAGCAAATATGTTCCGATGGCAACAACAGCAATCTTTGCTCCATTTCCAACTCGTAAATTCGCTTCTCCCTTGACGAGTCTTCTCCTATTCCTTAGCCCCTGTATGTCATTACATATATGTGAGCTACACCCAGTGTCAAGTACCCAGGTGGTTGAGGAAATAGAGTGACATTCAATAACGAAGATACCTGAAGAGGATGGGGCATCGGATGCCTTCTTCTTCAAGGACTCAAGATAAACCTTGCAGTTTCTTCGCCAGTGACCCTCCTTGCCGCAGTGATGGCAAGTGCCTTTTGGTGTCTTTTCAGTCTTCTTGGCCTTTTTCTTCTTTCCCTTATTCTGTTCTTTGGCCTTCCTCTTAGAACCTTTCTTCGAGGAACCAACTAACAGTACCGTCTTTTGATCCTGCTTCACAGAAGGCTCTATAGTCTTTAGCAGGTTGAGCAACTCAGGAATGGTAGTCTCCAGCTTTTTCATCTGATAGTTCATCACAAATTGTGAATAACTTTTGGGCAAACAATGCAGAATTAAGTCAATACTTAGTTCATGATCCATTACAAAACCGAGTGTGCTCAGTCGCTCAATATACCACAACATCTTCAACACAAACTGTGAAACAGAAGTGCCTTCCTGCATCTTAGAGGTGAAGAGGAGTCTGGAGACCTCGAACCTTTCGGATCTCGCCTGCTCGTCAAATAACTCATGAAGATGGAAGATGATGGTATAAGCATCCATATGCTCATGCTGCTTTTGCAGCTCAGGTACCATAGCGGCTAGCATGATGCAACTCGCAAGTTCAGAATCGGTCACATGTTTTTGATAGGCCACTAACTGGTCTGGAGTTGCATTTTCTGGAGGACGGTTGGGAAGTTGATCTTCAAGGACATAAGCAAGCTTCTCTGCCTTGAGGACTATCCTTAGGTTTCGAAGCCAGTCCATGAAGTTTGGCCCAGTCAGTTTATTGGTGTCCAAAATGGAACGTAAATTCAGAGAAGACATGATCGAGTGATTATCCTAGAAATACAAATGAGCTTATGTGAAAAGAATGATAAAGAATGCATCAACATACATTAATTAAATCCTATTTATTTATCGAATTTAATAACCCTTTTTATCAATTCGGGAGATCGTAGGAACATCTCCAAATAGGTTGATATCCAACCATAGATAAGAACAACCATGGCTGTGGCCATCAAGTTATTCTTAGCTATGAAGGTAGGTAATTATACCGATTACATATCACATATATGTAACTATCACTTTATGCTATCAACTAATTGAATGTTTGCATAAATCATTGGGTTGTTAACTCATTAACAAGTATGCATCAATATACATAGCACCCAACTGCACCTCTCTTTACATCGACCTTGGCTGTGGCACAACAAATCGATGCTCCAAGCTTAAGGCTGACCCATTAATCAAGAAATAGTTTTAATATGGTTGGAGCTCATTCAACCGTTTAGTTAGGCTTGGATGTGTCCAACAACCAAAACTAAGGATTGACCTCTGACTCCAACTATATTAATCATAAACTAATTCCATGGTTTGAACATGTTGAGGTTCAAGCCGGGCATGGATGTGTCCATCAACCCAAACAAGAAACAAAACTCCGGTTCTAACCATATTAATGGAAGATGTTAGCCTTAATATTTTGTAAGGGGTTTTGGGTCTCATTCTTTCTTTTCTAAGCACATTCATGACATATAATTATGTCATGTACTAACGATTTCCTTAATAAAGTATGTATGTGACTTAATTTATCAAGTCTCATTAATTGAATTAGGAACCGGATTTCCTAATTCTAATTTCATACTTTATTTAAGGAATTGTTTTGGGAAACAATTTCCTAAATTGTCATAATCAATTTCGGAAATAATATGTTTAAGACTTTGATTTCTCTAAATCAAATCTTATTAAATTAAGAGACAGATTCCCTTAATTCAACCACATATTATTTTCATGAAAATCTTATTTAAGAAAACTCTACAGGAAACCATTTTCCTAATTAATTTTGGAGACAACAATATGTAAGAGCATCACCTCTTAAATCAAATAAGGAAATTATCGTTTGAGAATCACCTCAAAATTTGCAAGATTTGATTACACATTTTATTTATGGATTTATTAATTTCAACAAATTATTTTCTTTGGGTGGCTCCCTGAGGCTCAGATACCCAAAAAAAAAGGAATTTGTTGTAAATCTAATTTGGTCCGCTCCCCGAGGCGTAACCAAATTAAACATGACAATTTTATTCAAAAATAGGAAATTAAATTACAACAACTAACTTTAAATTAGACGGCTCCCTGAGGCTCAATCCAAAATAAAGAATTTTGTTAATAATTTAAAACCAATTCGAATTTAATTGTCAATTAATAATCCATAAATTTGTCTAGACTTTCTTGAAAGAAAGTGCCCAAAATTGCGAGATTTCATAATAGGTTTTCAGAATAATTGTAAGTTTCTGGTACAAAGAAAACTTACATATTTCCAAAATTGGAAAATTTCCAAAATGGGAAGTTTTCACAATTATCATAAAATTTCAGAAACTAGGATATTTCAAAAGTTTGTGAAATTTCATGAGGATTTCCAAACTTTGAAATTCCTAAATCTAAAATTTATCATAATTGGAAAGTTTCCATAATTGAAAAATTTTTCAAAATTGAGATCATGACAAAGTTTTCCGCAAAATAATTATATGATTATGTCGAACACTAACCGGCTCTGATACCACTGTTGGGACTAGGGATGGAAATAGGCCAGGCGGCCTGTGGCCTGGCCTGTATTTGGCCTGGCCTGTTAAAAATTAAAATAATAAACAGGCTTTTTTGAAAGCCTGATTTTCTTATCAGGCCAGGCCCAGGCTCAATATAAAGCCTATAAAGCCTGACAGGCCGGCCTGGGCCTGTTAAACATGTATTCTATAAACTACCAAATGTCAAAATATAATGTAAATGTAGAGTTTCGATCCCTGGCCTCCTGCCCAAGTCAATACTTGTCTGCACCCACCTAACCAACAAATCATATCTGTTTTGATTAATATTGCTAGCTTCAAATCTATATCTATCATGTTTTCGAATTAAATTATAGGCTTTGTAAACAGGCCACATGCCAGGCCAGGTTATCGAACAGGCCAGGCTCAGGCCTAAAATAAAGCCTGTAACAGGCCACAGGCCAGGCTCAGGCCTGTTTGCTATTATACAGGCTTGGCCTGTTAAGGTGAAAGCCTGGCCTGGCCTGGCCTGTTTCCATCCCTAGTTGGGACCGAGTGCATGTTGACATGGATACGAGTTCGTAATTTTAAAATTTAATTACGTGCAGCGGAAGATTTAGCATAAATAATTTCTCAAATTATTTTTTACCACGTATCTAGCATGCAACCTTATGTTGTGGAGACATGATCATACATTTAAAATTTTACAGAAAGTAAACTAATTTACTTAATACCTCGCGTAACTCGTAGAAAGGGACGAGATCCAACCGTAGCGTCCCTTGGAAGCTCCGCCTCTATTCGCGTCCACGCCGAGTTCTCTTCGAGATGACTTCGCAAAGCCACGAGTTTCGTGCCGACAAGAACTACTAGATTCTCCAAAGGCACGACTAGAATGTCAAGAGAGAGAGATGGAAAACTAACCACCAAACGGAAAAACAGAATCAAGATTCCGGGAGGAAGGAAGGAGTCGCGACCCGCTTCTTCTTCTTCGGCACCTTCTTGGTGGAGGTGGCTCACGGCAAAGGAGGTGAGGGCAGCCGGCCCTAGAAGAGGGAGAGGGTAGCCGGCCCTAGAAGAGGGAGAGGGAGAGAAGGAGAGGAAGAGAGGTTAGACAAGAATCCTTGATCTCTTGAATTGAATTCCAAGCCTTGCCTTTGCACCTTTATATAGTAGCCTCTTTATCGCCAAGTCTCCTTTTAACGGAATAAATTTTTCATAAGAAATTTATCTTATAAATTTTTCTATGAATTATTCCGTTATGCCAAGTTTTTATTATAACTTAATTTATAATAAAAACAACCATGTCTCCCCTTTTATTATGGAATAAAATTTTACAAGAAATTTGTTACATAAATTTTTCTTATCATGAAAAAATCAATTCATAATTGATTTTATAAAATAAAATAAACCAATCCATGGTTCATTTTAATTTCCATAAAAAAGAATAAATTTCTATAAATTTCTTTATATAAATTTCTTTAAATAAATTTCTTTATCCATAATTTTATAAAACAAATCACGCTCGATTTATTTTATAATTTAAACCAAATAATTTGGTTTCCCTTTTATTGTGGCCGGCCAAACCAAAGAGGGTTGGAACCCTCTTTGGCCGGCCAAATCCTAGCCGTCTCCTTACGAATTAAACTCATTTAATTCGTCCAATAAGCCTTCAAAAGACTTAGTCATTTTAAGCTTCCGATGCGTCTCTGATAAATTCAGATTCGACTTATCTCTCTTGATCGGAAAATCTAATTTTTAACTCGTTTTAAATCCCTCGGATTACTCGTAGTGTGTGTGACTAAATAGGCTTTCGATTTATGTTGGCCATCTATAATCAACCAATTATAGAATGATCATGAGTGGCACCTAGTAGTACATCATGACCCGCAATTAATCGAAAGATCAACGGTTGACCTCAGAAATAATTCTGAAACCCTTCAGCAGCTTTAATGAGTCGTGCCTCATTCCCTTCACCATCTTATACCCACTTGGTTCAGGACACGGTCTATGTGTGTCATGTTGATGCAGTCTGGCCCGGTTGTTGTTTTGGTGTTTGACAATGATTTAAGTTTGGTTGAGCGAATTTGAGTTAAAGTCCTGGTCGGGGACTGCGCATGAAACCCTGGTGAGTGAAGCCAGGTCCTAGCTTATGAAGCTAGATTGAAATCCCGGTGAGTGAAGCCGGGTCCTGGTGAGTGAAGCCAGGTGATGGAAATCCCGGTGAGTGAAGCCGGGTCCTGGTTAGTGAAGCCAGGTGATTGGAAATCCCGGTGAGTGAAGCCGGGTCCTGGTGAGTGAAGCCGGGTCCTGGTGAGTGAAGTCAGGTGTTGGAAATCCCGGTGAGTGAAGCCGGGTCCTGGTGAGTGAAGCCAGGTGTTGGAAATCCCGGTGAGTGAAGCCGGGTCCTGGTGAGTGAAGCCAGGTGTTGGAAAAGTCCTAATTCGGAAGGGTTGGGTGAAAAGTCCTAGCTTGGAGGGCTAGGTGAAAAGTCCTAACTTGGAAGGTTAGGTGCAAATTTCCATCCTGGAGAATTAGGTGAAAAGTCCTGGCTTGGAGGGTCAGGTGCCTAGCTTGGAGGGCTAGGTTGGATGAAGGTCTAACTCGGAGGGGTTGGGTGAAAAGTCCTAGCTTGGAGGGAGGGCTAGGCTGGTGAAAAGTCCTAACTTGGAGGGTTAGGTGCAAATTCCCAACTTGGAGAGTTAGATTGAAAAATCCTTAGCTTGGAGGGCTAAGGTGAATGAAATCCTAGCTTGGAAGGCTAGGTCTGCGTCCCTGGATCGGTCTGGTGACCGATCAGGGAGTTGGCACGCTGCTCCTTCGTGGATCGGTCTGGTGACCGATCAGGGAGTTGGCACGCTGCTCCTTCGTGGATCGGTCTGGTGACCGATCCAGCGATGTCTGATTGGTCTGGTGACCGATCAGGGAGTATGTGTTTCACTCACTGCACAGCTCCTGATCGATCTGGTGACCGATCAAGGAGCCCACAGTGAGTTGAGTTCCCCTACTGATCAGGTTCTGAACGGTCTGGTGACCGATCAAAGACTTAGGATTTGATTTCCGCGGTTACTGTTCACTCAGACCTGGACCGATCAGGATGGAGCCTGATTGGTCTGGAAGCAGCCTGATTGGTCTGGTGACCGATCAGGCTGGAGCCTGGATTGGTCTGGGGACCGATCAGGAGTATGCAGAAGACTGCTGGATCGGTCTGGTGACCGATCACGGTCCTTCCTGATTGGTCTGGTGACCGATCAGGCGTAGAACTTTAATTCAAATACGCTGTCAGAAGCTCTGATCGCACTGTTTTCTCTACCGATTCTCTGATACACTGCTGATATATGTTGATATGAGTTGCTAAGCTTCTATTGGAGTGTGCAGGCTTTACAGGGATGATTCAAACATTGGAGGAGAGTCAATGGGAGGCTTTCCTTGGAGCAGGTTTGACTGTTTCCTTGTTTCAGGTCTCAACGGCATCTGGAGAGCAGCTGGCAACTGACGGAGGCTCAGCTGGAGAGGGTCTTCAGTGGACTGAGTGCTCAGGGAGTCAGGGGGTCAGGCTGTGGCTTCAGTGGTGCTGATGGAGAGCCTGGTGATGGGAGCAGATGCTTAAGACGAGGCTGGAAGCAGAGGAGCGACAACAAGGGAAAACAGACAGGGAACTTGAGGAGTTTGGCTGGGCTGTGTGTTGTGCTCTCTGTTGCTTTATGCTTGAGCGTTCTTGTTTCATCTTTGTGAGCTTCCCTTCTCGAGTGTCTCGTGTGCTTAATCTTGTATTCATCTACTGAGACAGCTTGTGGAGAGGTTACTTCACCGAGAAGGAGGCGCTTGATATCCGGTGTTCACCGGGGCTTGATCTGCCGACGATCAAGGGATCGCCCACCTAACGGGCACGCCAAGGAGTAGGGGTAAGTTATCCCCGAACCATGTACATCTCCGTCTTAGCGTTTGTTTGGTTTGAGTTTCTTTCTCTGCTTAGTTTCTTTGTTCTGCATTTGCTTCCGCTGCCTAACTCTGATGTGCAGAATAGTTTTGAAAAGCTCAAGAAATTGTGATTGTCTATATTCACCCCCCCCTCTATAGCCATCTCGTCCCCAACATGTCAGTCCCCACTAGGCTGACTACGTCACATCTAGCCCAAGCAATGTCTTTCTCGTCCAACGGATTCTAGTTACTCTCATGTTTCTGAGAGATTCATACTCAGAACATGTGATGCTCTGGCCAGCGGCTTCGAGTAACAATCCGACGATAGGCCTTGGGTATACATCTCCTCGCAAGGAGTGGTGAATCCTTTGTAGGCTGTTCAAACATCTTCGGGCACTTCGGCTTATACCCAATCATCCTGGGTCCACACCTCCTTGGAGACGCTTGCTTAAGATGTCAAAGTATAAGTCTTTATGACCAAGATGACTTGAACACCGCAAGTCAAAGGAACATCGCACTTAAGCTGCAGTAAGAACTTCATTGACATATCTATATGCAGATTACCATATGAAGTTTTACAGCTAGTCACTCCAATGAACTAGTTCCCTTAACTAGCATTCATGTTTATCTCCGGACATCCCAATGTCACCAGCCAGTGAGAATCAGCTGATTAGAGAATAACCCATGCTAGTCTCAACAGAATTGATAGTGTCCGTATTTATCAATTCATCGACTAGGGACAATTTCAATACTTCACAATTGCACATGTAGAGATAATCATTAGTTGTGAATTCATCACAAATTCTCTCATGCTGTGAATTGTATTGCGGACATTCAGTAAATGAGTTTAAGATCCCAATCAAATACACAGACATGTATACTCAAATAGTGAATATTCATTTATTAAAATAAATGTTTACAATCATAAGGCGATTGCCTTAGGACACTTCTCTCATATTACTAACAGTATTATCCTGAAAGCAATACCTTTCGAGCCACGACCCAAGCTCCGGCGTGGCTCCCACAGACCCCCATGTTTCTCAGGAGTCGGGCCTCCTCCCGGTCGGTCGAGAGGACCCCATTTGTTAAGTAAGAAATGAGCGGTGCCCTCCATTCCGTCCTGAGCTCCAACTCAGCCTGTTGTTCGATGTGCATCACTATCATTGTCTGACTACTCGGCTAAGGAAGTACCCAGGAACCGACCGAGCTAGCTAACTTGGCTAACTCATCCGCCCGTAGGTTGCTCTCTCTTGGGATCTTCTATAGTTGGACTTCCTGGAACCCAACCTTTAGCTTTTCATAGGCTTCCACGAAGGCTTGTAACCGGTCACTGTTGACCTTGAACCGACCGGCGATCTGCTAAGTGGCCAACTGAGAATCTGAGTATAGTACTACCTGAGTGGCGCCCACGTGCTTAGCCGCCTGTAGTCCAGTGATGAGGGCTTCATACTCGGCTTCATTGGTTATGGCTCGGTACTCTAGTCGGACCGATAGGTCTAACTATTCTCCCTTGGGAGAGACCATCAGAATGCCAATTCCACTGCCCTGCCGAGCTGACGACCCATCCACATAAACTCGCCAAGTTTCTTCGACTTCTTCCGAGTGCAACTCACTTAGGAAATCAGCCAAGGCTTGTGCTTTAATAGCTGACCGAGCTTGATACTAGATGTCGTACTCACTTAGCTCGGTCGTCCACTTGATCAGTCACCCTGATGCCTCTAGGTTTGAGGCTACTCGTCTCAGGTTGCTATTGGTCAGGACCACGATAGGGTGTGCCAGAAAATATGATCGGAGCCTTTGAGCAGCTAACAACAGAACATAGGCTAATTTTTCGAGTGTCGTATATCGGCACTTGGCACCCTTCAGTAGATGAGCGATGAAATACACTGGTTGCTGCTCGGCTCCATCCTGTCTAACTAACACCATACTGACCGACTCAGCTGAGGCCGCCAAATACACATACAACACCTCTCCGACCTCTGGCTTGGCCAATACTGGCAACTCGGCCAGATATGCCTTCAATTCCTCAAATGCTTTGTCGCAGTCGGCGTCCCATTGAAACTTTACGGCTCGGTGGAGTGTCTTGAAGAAGGGTAACCCTCGCTCGGCAGATCGGGAGATGAAGCGGGATAATGCTGTGATCCGCTCAGTGAGCCTCTGTGCTTCCCGGAGATTTTGTGGTGGGAGCATGTCGAGCAGGGCCTTAACCTTGCTCGGGTTGGCTTCAATCCCCCTCTCGGTGACTATGTCCCCGAGGAATTTTCCTCTCCGAGCCCTAAAAATACACTTGGTCGGGTTCAGTTTGAGCTCATAACTGCGCAAGGTCTAGAAAGTCTCTTCCACATCTAACACCAGGTCTGCCGCTCAGCTCGACTTGATCAGTATGTCGTCCACATATACTTCGATGTTCCATCCGATCTACGACTGGAATACCTTGTTCATCATTCGCTGGTAGGTGGCTCCAGCATTCTTCAGCCTGAACAGCATGACCGTGTAGCAGTACGTGCCATCAGCCATGATGAAGCTGACTTTCTCCTGATCCTCGGCTATAAAGGGCACCTGATGATAACCTTGGTAAGCGTCTAGCATGGAGATGAGCTCACTTCCAGCTGTCGAGTTGACCATTTGGTCGATCCGGGGCAAAGGGTAGCAGTCCTTTGGTCAAGCTCGATTGAGGTCCCAGAAGTCGATGCACACTCTCCATTTATTGTCAGGCTTGGCCACCAGGACTACATTGACTAGCCAGGTCGGGAATTGGACTTCTCGGATGTGCTCGTCCTCCAGCAATTTCTCGATTTCTGCCCGGATAATTTTATTCTGCTATGTGTTGAAGTCTTGCTTCCTCTGCTTGGCTGACCTAGCATTAGGATATATGTGAAGGTGGTGCTCAGCCACCTCCGGTCGGACACCCTTCAGTTCCCTTACTGACCAGGCGAACACATCCTGATTCCTGGTCAAGCACTCCAACAGTGACTCCTTCAGTTCACTTGGTAGACCCGCGACTATCTTGACTCGGGCCTCCGCCTCGGTCGGGAAGCAGCTGAACCTCCTCCTTATCTTCATGCAGTTCAGCCCAAGGAGAGGATTGTACCATGTTGCAGCTAGTGGATGTGCGTTGAGATTCTGACTCTCAGTCTGGACATCATCCACGTAGCATCGGCGGGCCACCCTCTGATCTCCTCTAACCTCTCCGACCTTATCGCCGACCGGGAACTTGATCTTGAGGTAGAAGGTCGAGGCGACTACCTGGAACTCGTTGAGGGTCGGCCGACCCAAGATCGCGTTGTATGTCGAGGGGGTGTCCACTATCTGGAAGGTGGACCATCTTGTTCTCTTCAGCCCGATCGGCTGCACCTGGTTCCTAGTGAACCCGAACAGCGGCGTGGCCACCAACTCTAGCTGGGATGGCTCGATCTGCAACTGGTCAAAGGCTTTCTTGCACAATATGTTGACCGAGTTGCCGGTGTCCACTATGGTTCGGTGGACTTGGTAGTTGGCGATCACGGCGGTGATGACTAGGGCATCATCATGTGGGACTTCCAGCCCATGTAAATCTTGCGGCCCGAAGCTGATCTAGGACCCTTGCGCCTGAGCGGCGCTCGTGTCGACCTGGTGAATTTCTAGTCGGCGCACCTGTGCCCTTCGGGCTCGGTTGGAATCTGCCCCGGTAGACCCACCCAAGATCACGTGAACTCCTCCTCGGACGGCATTTTGCCGATTGGCCTGCTCCTCGTCCATTTCTTCGGGCTCGACTTGCTCCTCTAGGGAACAAGATACGGGTTGTCGGAGGGTTCTGCCTAGGTTCCCCAACTGTTGGGGCAGCTGCCAGACTTCCCCGGCTCGAGTCGCGTCAAGGAGCTGCCTGACGCCCCGTCCCCTCGTGGCAGGAGCCCGACCTCTGCCTGCCTGTCGACACTCCTCTGTGTTGTGCATGTTGCTTTGGTGGAACACACAGTAGGGTATCCAGCGGGTCGATAGGCACCCCTGGGCCACCTGCTATACGTGCCTACGCTCCATTCCCGCCCTGTCGATTGTTCCCCGCGGGCTGCAGATGGGCCAGCCTGGGGATCAGTTGTTTTAAGCGGGGCTCGGGGTCGGTGTGGTGACCGTCTCCTTTTTCCGGGCAGCTTGTGCTTCCTCCACATTAATGTACTTGATAGCCTTTCCTAGCAGGCTATCGAAGTTCTTCAGCGGCTTCTGGATCAGCGAGAAAAAGAAGTCTCCCTCCTGTAGTCCTTGGGAGAAGGCGCTGATCAGCACCTCAGGTATTGCGGTCGGCGCGTCTAGTGTCACTCCGTTGAATCTTTTGATGTAGGCCTGGAGTGACTCCTTCAGGCCCTACTTCAGTGCGAATAGGTTGAGGCTCGTCTTGTGATGCCTCCGACTACTAGCGTAGTGTTGGAGGAATATCCTCCTAAGCTCCTCAAAGCTGGGTCGGCCCTGAGAGCGTGGTTAGGAAAGCTCTGCATTTCACGCCTTCGGGGTATTGGTGCAGCAGGGTCACACTCTCGAACTTCATTAGATGCTCCTCGAGGTCGTCTGTTCCAGCATACTCTGGTATGGTGAAGAATCAGAGGTGCTTGGGGACCGGATCCTCGAGAATCTGCTGGGAGAAGATGCAGCGCACTAGGGAAGGCGCGGTTGGGTCGGCTAGTGCCTTTCCCTTATCTAGGCGGGGTCGGTGCGTCTGGCTGGAAGTCGACGCCTGATAATTACCATTTTGTTGATAAATTTAGGCTCTCAAATCCATGTTTTGATCTCTTTTCATATGCTTAAGTTTGCATTTGCACTAGGTTTCATGAATTTTTTCTATTTTGGCTTTGGATACAATTCTTTCTTTATTTGAGATATTTTGGCATTAATTTTGAATCTAATTTTGTAGGCTTCAAATGACCATGGACCCAGATCAGATTGGACCAAACTTGAACCAGAATTGGATCCGGATCAAGACGATCAAGCCTTGAATTAATATGAGCCATCCGATCAAGGAACGGCAAGATCTGAGCCATCTGTCAACTTTTGATCAATCTGAGTTCAAGATAGAGTCAATCATGACCACAGATCAAGATCTGAAAATTTCATCCAAATCAGAAGCAATCTGATCGTTGGATCAAGCTCAAGAGGATCTAGACCATTCATTCAAAAGAAAGGAAGATCTGAGCCATCCATCGCAAATATAATAGATCCAAGCTACTGAGAGGCAGATCTTGACCCTTGATTGAGATCTGGAAGGTTTGGGCTTGATCAAAGTAGATCCGACCGTCAGATGCAGCAAAGATGATCTCAGCCGTTCGTTTCAAACTAATAAAACCAACTCCATTCTCCCCGGATCGGTGTCGACGCCAGATTGCGAGCTTCTTCCAGTTTTTTGATATGTTCTTCATCATTCTTCTTTAGTTCTTCTCCGATCTGCGCGGCCAACATCAAGAATTGTCCGTTTGCAAGATTCCAGATCAATGAGGTAGATTTCCAGTTAGTTTGTATTCGATTCTGTTGTTGAAAGGAGCTCGGAGGAGGGTTTTCGCCGGAGTTCCGATCACTGTCCACTTCCATCTGATCGCGGTTGTCTTCATCAAGCTGAGAAATCATAGCAGTAGGAGGGGTTCTCCGAAGGTTGCTGAGAGTATCTGAGCAAGATCGACACTCGGCGTATCAAGGAGGAGATCGCGGAGGTTTTTAGCTACTGATCGTTAGCTCCGATCGATCAGAGATTCATCTGATCGGTTCCCCGTCCGATTAGAGGAAGACCTGATCGGTCCAGTGACCGATCAGGAAGACCAATATGCGCAAGTCAATTACAAACTGATCTTGGGAGTTCTTCTTCATGGGTTTTTGAGTTAGAGGGTTTCTTACTCATCCTTTGTGTGACGGCAGAGGGAAGTCTTGATAAATAGATGATTTGATGTTTTAATCTAGGATAATTTTTGTTCCAAGCACTTGTTTTCTTCACATTGCTTAGTTTGTTCCAACTTCATTTCAAGTCAAGTTCTTAAGCATTGCTTTGTTCTATGTTTCTTTATTCTGCAATTCGTTTCCTGCAATTAGTTTACTACAAGTAGTTCTTAAGTTTCAATTCCATTGTTTGAAGTTGAATTGCTTAGTTTCTTTCAATAGGTTAAGAGTAGTACTTGCAATTTCCTAATTCGCTCTCTGCTTTAGTTAAGCTCGTTCATTTTATACTGTTATCTCATTCTTGTTGCAAACAAAACCCCATTTTAATGTGAAACCCCCAAAACATTAAACGACAAACCATTTCAAGCTTGAATTAAACATTCACAACTAGTCCTTGGAAAAATACGACCTGAGACCCCTATTCTACATTTCCATTTTGTTAGCCAAGGGTTTTCAGTTTATAAATATCTAAATTTGATGCTCACTTGTGACACTAGTATTGGGCCACATCAACGCCTCGGCAGGAGGCGAGTGAGCCTCGTGATCCCGGGCTCTGTAAAAGGCGGCGGGGAGTGGGACCGACCCTCCTTCCGGTCGAGTAAAATGTCCCCGACCCCCTGAGAGGCCAAGCGCTGAAGGCTCAGGAAATCGCGTTACCGGGCTGCTGACCTGCCCCGACCTCTACGGGGTCTTCTGAGCTCGAGCAACCAATAAGAGCTCATACTCTTCGGGAGTAACTGTCACTATCACTCTGTTGGGATCTTCCATCGTGCACTCTCGATCAGGCGGAATGTCCCTCCTTCTAGCGCTAAATATGATCCTGTCGTAGAGTGAGGTAGACTCCCAAGAGTGAAGCGGACCGAGTACTGCTGATGCTAGCTCTAACCTGCAAGAAAGGGACCGTTAGCAACCCGCCGGGAAAAGCCCCCGACAAGGCCCTCCGACGGTCAAGTCAGTCCCCGCGAGAGAAGAGAGCAAAAGCAATGGAACAGTAAAAAACACTATCGCGCGCGTACCTGTGAAGCGGAATGCGGAAGGGCTTATATAGCTGAGGGAGCTGACAGTTTCTGCCCGACCTGCCACCTTTCGTCGTATGTGGGAGTAGGGCAAGGTGTTGCACGCGGTGATAGGGTAAGGTGTCGCATGCGAGAGTAAGGCACGGGGTGCTATCAGCTCACTGGCGGGCACCGCCAGGTGCCACTCGGTCTGACACAGACATAGGTGGTCGTGGTATGGAGTGTGAGATATGGCAGGAGGATTACTGTGTCAGTAAGATACTCGCGATTCGGGCACGAACGGTGTCAGGCTTGCGCTGACTCCCGTACCATCCCTGTTAATGTTGTGTCGGAGAGTAGGTGTCCATGGGGGGTTGCGACAAATCTCAACTGGGAGCGCCGACCGACGGCGCCGAGTGAACCTTGGCTATGCGACCACTACTTCCGAGATTGAGGTGGTGTGATTCCCGAGTCGTGGAGCGCTTGGGTTTGATTAACCCAACTGAGCCTAGGGTCGGCTAGTTAGAGGCTTGGGAATTCTCTGACTCGGGAGTCGATATCCCTTAACGTCGTATTCAGGTCGGTCGAGGTCGGACACTCGATGTTCTCGAGTGGGTCGGGTCAGGCTGTATCCGCCCGGCTGCTTGATCGGGCGACTCGGCTTGCTTAGACCCTGGCCTCAACCCATCCTGATGTGGCGCCAGGCTGGCCGACCAAGCTGTACATGAATTAGGCCGGGATCAGTAGGTTTTATAACAAACTTTTAGTAGCTCACGCAGTGTTCGCCCTCACATTCTCAGTGGGCGTGGAGGTTGGGGATGACGACAATCGCGACGAGTACTACACTCATGGTGTTTGGCTGCGGGGCAGCGCTAGCTTGTCCAGGCTCCGATCGGAAGGTCCTGCCTCAGGGTGGTGCTCGAAGGATGGCTGACCATGGTCGTCGCCTTTGGTTCTCATAAGGTTGTTTGAGCCCCGTGCTCCCTGATACTGATCTGAGATATGTTAGTAGGAGCCCTAGAGTCAATTATGTGATGATTGACTAGGGACTTTTTGTATCATATTCTATAATTAATAAAGGCATGTTTGGTTATTATACTTTATATTTGTGTCAAATAACTAAGTATAATAATGTCCTTGGGTAGTAGGTTTTTATCTACATCATATCGATTGGTTGAATCGATAGTGAGATGATGTAGAGAACACTACACTAAATCATTCCTAGTCAAGCATTAATATTCAAGGACAATATTAATGCATGGAGACTAGCATGTAGGTCAATTGATGACTTGAACTCACAAGTCATGGATATATAATATGAAGTTGACACATGGGTATACATTAGATATGTGTACTGAATTGACCCGTCATAAGAAAGTTTCATAGATTGTTATATAAGTGTTATAAACTTTCTCATGTGACTATTAATATGAATAGTCCTTAGACCTGAAGTCACTACGGTTCCCTACATAAGGAGCTATATACTTTGGTATCGTTAAACATTACCCGTAACAGGGTGGACTATAAATGCGATCACTAGTTATATAATGAATTATGCGGAGGGATGTGAGTGATTTAGATGAGATATATCCCTCCCATATGACGGGAGTGATATCTGTGGGCCCCTTGATCGAGTAGGATTGCTAAAACGTATAATCATGCTCAAATGAGTCAATATGAAATATTGAACTCATTTGTTTGAGTGTGTCTACTCAGGGATCAAAAAACACAAAGATTGATCGAGGATGGCACGGTCTATGCCTCATTGGTCAATCTGATATCGAGGATAGAAGAACAAGGTCATATATTGTCATAGTCACGGAGGTTAAGTCGGATCTCGTTTTTCTCGTCACTTCGGCAGCAATGATGCATTGCTAAATGTCACTCATTACTTATGTGTCTAAAGCGGTTGAGACATATTGCTAACGTTACGAGAACCTATTGGGTCACACACTAAGAACACGATGCTTCGGAGATTAATTGATCTTAGTTTGACTAAGATTTGATCTGAATTGGATTAATTGAGTTAAACTCAAGTGAATCATTTGGATTATAGAATTGAGATCTAATTTGAGTTAGACTCATTTAGATTAGACTCAACCACATTTGAATGAGATATTAGTTCATTAAAATATTTAATAAATTAATAATAGAGGAAGATGAAAAATTCCTCTTCATTGGATAAAAAGAAGTTGAAGAGTCATATAAGAAAATGTGCTCTAATTGAGTTTTTATTGATACTAATGGAGGGAAGCTAAAGGGACAAAAAAACTCTTCATATTCATGGGTTGAGTATAAAAGAGTTTTTCTTGTCATTTGGATGAAAAACTTATCATTTTTCCTTCCCCTCCTCTTGGCTGAAAACCCTCTTCTCTCTCTCCCTCTTGCTTTGTGAATCTCCTCTTGTGGCTAGTACCACAAAGGCGATTCTTCTCTGAAACTTGAGAGATCGTGTTCGTGTAGATACGCATTAGAGACACAGACACTTTAACATGCAAAAAATCCGACATACCTCAGACAAACGGAATAAACGAAAGACACGCGCCAAAGGTATACTTATACAATAGGAATTTATAAAATAACTTTGTATGAGTTTTCTTTCGTATGGATCGCTCGTGAGATTTATTATTTCTGCTGCGATTTTTAAATATTTTCCCCTACAAATCCCTACAAGATAATCAAATAAGCACAGACCAACAAGTAAACTAAAGACGACATATATCGATACACTTGCGCACAACAAATATCAGAGTTTTCTATAGTTTAGTAATCACAATTCACAATCAACAATTCTCAAAATATGATCTAAACAAACATGACAATGTGTATACTTTAAAGATCCTCTAAGAGTAAAGCAATCAACCATCTTTTCAGACAGCCTTCAGAAATCTTCACTGAGATCTAGATTGTATCCTTTCGACGTCTAATGTTTGTATCATGAAAAAACTTATTGCAGTTGCATATATTATACAAAAGAAAGCCTTCTTTGTGAGAAACATAAAGGTTGTAAATTGATGAAGTGCTGTGGATTCGAAAGAAAATAATGTTTTTACTGAACATATTTCTCCATAAAACTTCTCAACATGTCCATGAGTTTGATCTTTTTATCAGAGGTTTCATTGCCTTGTCCTCTTCAAGTGAGACCATTCCAAGATGTGATGGATCTTCCAACATCATCTTAGCAACCAAGTAACCTGCAATGGACCATGTCTGGAACTTCCTAGCCTGTTTTCCAACGTATCTCCCTAGTTTGCCATCATAGTACTCCGGCCAGCCATCTTTCAAAAGCCGGCTTTCCACTAGCTCTATTGCGCGTCGAGCAATCTGCGGTCGACCAGTTTTGATACATGCTGCAGTAAGCAGCCAAAGGAGAACTGCAATCACAGAAAAGAGGAAGAATGGTTGCATGAGTTAGAGATACAAAAAGAGAACTTGTATCTTAGTGTGGATTCTTTTGATCTGTTGTTACTTATGGAAGTACTAATGGTCTCGATTTAACTAACCTGGCCAAGATCCCCCATTGTGATAACTCCATCGGGTATTCTTTGGATCACAACCTGTGATGATTCGCCACTCGTGGTTCTCAATCGCAGGATAAGTTATTTTGAGAGGCATATCCCCTAGCAGTTCTTCCCAACGCTCTTCAAGGAGATCCATAATAGCCATAGATTGCTCTGGTGTAGAAAGAGAAGACAAAATGGCAACAAAATTGCCCAATGCGAACCATCTAAAATCCATCCTTGCTGGACTGACATTACCAATGAAATAACCACCACGAGTAGGCATAAACTCAAACACCCAGTCTGGAATTGAATCAGGGATCACGTTAAATTTGTTAACTGCTGTATGAGAATACTCTTCAGTTTTGTAGCGGTATATATCATTTAGTTGCTGAAAATCAAGCCAAAAGTAACTTCTCATGTGGTAGCTTAATGCATGTAATCGTGTCACTATTCGTTCCACAAATTCCTTCCCTTCGCAATCATGTTTAAGCATTGATAAAGCACACCTCAAGGCCATAAAGAAAAGAGCTTGAATTTCGATAGGATAACCATATATACCCTGAAAGTGGCACATAAAACATGTAAATTGTAAGATCTAAAAACTAAACAGATCACTTAAGAAATTGTGGCAAAGATATAATTATTTCCAAACAGAAATGTTTTATGAAAAGTATAGTTCATGTCTAACTGCTAAAACCAAACAGGGATGTTTAGACTTATTGATGCAATATAAAGCAAGCTTGATTAGACCTGCACTTGGTCAAGCTCACCATAGTACATGACAACTTAAGGCTCGAAGAAAATTCCCTATAATAATAACTACTACAGTAACAACCAAGTCTCTTGCAACAGTAACTATATATATAATTCTGATGCGGCCGGTTTGATAGATGAATTTTCTAGAGGCTATAATTTTTTATTCGGAACTTGAAATCAAAACTCTATCTGTACTTACGCATGCAGAATTCAAAGAACTACGTTTGTTATGAGGAGCCCTAACTGTCAAATTTCGAACCCAAATTCCTCCGTTTAGGCCCTTTTCGAAGCCTCTGAACATATTTTTACTATTTTTAATAATTTCTATTTTTATGGTATTTATGATATTTAAGGGTTAGGATCAGTCTATATCAATGTCCTATCTTGTCAATTTCCTTCTGTTAGGATTTCTATTAAGAAATTTTCTTTCAATTTCTTTCCTTTCTTTACAATAGACCCTTCCCTGGGACTCCGCATAGCGGGAGCTTCATGCACCAGGCTGCCCTTTTTCTTTCCTTTCTTTACAAGATAGGAATAGAAGTATATATATGAGGATTCATTTCCTTTCTTCGAGTCTTAGGGTCTAGAGTATATATAAACATTTATTTAGGTGGATGTAAGATAGTTTCTAATTAATTCTATTTTAAGTTGTCGTCTCCTCCTTTGGAACGACAAGTTTTCTTTTTTTTTCTGGTATTCTTGCGCGAATCAACAGGAATCAGAAGATCGCTTCTGGTATTCGCGTGCAAATCAACGGATTCGATAGTCGCTTCTGGTATTTGTGTGCGAATCAACAGAATCAATAGTTATCCACTGCATCAAATGCCCACTATATATGTTTAACAAGTAAAACATCGAAGGATGGCAAGTAACGACAGATGAACACAATGTTTATGATCTTACCATTCTTCGATCAATCATTGAACATCCATCAGCACAAAGGAGGGTAGGAAATGTGTCAAAGCCCTCGGACAGACATAAAGCTAATATAAGCCTCATTCCTTTTTGGCAATCAGGTGTTTCTGCAAGAGATAAATCGCCAGTAGACTTTGTATAGGCACGAAGGAGAATGATCCACCAGAATCCTGAGTCAACAGGTGCAACTCTTCCAATTGCACTTTCACCAAAGTCGGCAATCAAAGTATCTGTTTTCCGAGCAGGATCATGAAGCACTTTGAAGCTTGCTGGCATCACACCTTCACCCAGCTTGAAGCGATCAATCCTCTTTTCCCAACCTTGAAGATGGAGAGTTTTCAAAAGGAAGTTTTTGACTATCTCTGGTTCTCCATTCATTAGAAAAGCAAGTGCACTTGGTACAAAATCACGAACAAAAACCTACATGATGTAAACCAATAGTCATACTGAAGCTTAGTTCAACACTTCTCCAGATGTGGAGATAATCGTATTGGATTTCTTTTTGTCATCTTTTCCTTATGATTGCTAAATCATGAGACTTATAAAGACAGGCAACTGCAAATCAAATCATGATTATAGACAACCAACAAAGCAAGTAAGGTCTAACATGGTTTTATCGATACCATCATGAATATAAATCTAGAGAACAGATGTACTGAAAGGTCAAGTATATAAAGTCAGTTTGCACTTTGCAAAGCATGTAAAGACAACCAAATAAAAATTTTAAAAGAAAACCTCTAATATGAGAAGGATTAAAAGAAATCACAGACAGTAAGAAAGGTATCATACTGAAGACTCATGGTGGGTTTACCTGAAGAGCAGTAAAAACAAAAAGTATTTTAAGTGAGCAGAAAACTATAGTATCTTACTTCATTCTGCTAACTTCCACCTATCTTGTTTACTTGGACAGAACAGTAAGGAAGAAGGTAATTTCCGTATATTGCGCCTATTAAATATTGAAGTTTCTCTCCCTTCAGTATTGCCAAATTTGGTGACAATAAATCTGAATTCTCTCCCCCTTTATTGAAACTAAAGAGAAAAACATCTTTCTGCTTTCTTTTCCCTATTATTTCCATATAACTGAGCAAGCCATCAACTATTTGCTACAACTTTGTTACGAAATAAGCTAAGAGGTCAGGATATCATATTTTTAGTTTATAGTTTCTTGTTATCATACACATGCCAATCTCGTTAGGATCTATCTGATCAAATAGATATATCTAATCAATAGGAACTCTGAAGCTAGTAAATAACCTGATCATAGTTTACGACCTCCTCTGAGCCATGATCATTTGCCGCAATTGTGCCCACAGGCTGCCCTCTGTAATATACCAATGACTTCCGCAGCGCGTCCCATGCCTCACCAATCATCGGATGCGGCTCAAAGGAGTGGCGAGCCGATGAAGCTGGAGTGTCGAGCCCGGATCTAACTCCTGGGGAGTACAAACTGTCATAGTTCTCAAGGTTTCTGACATTGATCGATAGCTCGCTCATTGACCTCTCGTCGAATGACCTTTTCCGCTCGATGTTCAGCTTGGGCTTGTCAAGAAGCCGCGACAGATCAAGGTCATCGACCTCCGCTATCGAAGCATAGGATCCCACCTTGCGAAGCCCTGATGCCTTGAACCCGTCCATTCCTCAAACTACCTGCACCAAAAATTCATCTTTAATAACAAATCCAACGGGAAAGAACAATATTTCTTGCTCTAGAGTACAAATGAACCGCATTTCTCATTCGAAAATAGATCAGAAGCCAGATGGCAAGGATCTACTATTACTATGATAAGATCGAACCAAAAAAATAGGAAAAAAACATTATCCCCGCAAAATAAGCAATCTTCGATTCAGCAAAACCACCACGAAGAAACTAGACGTGCCTGGATGAGAGGGGAAAAAACAGAGAGAAAAAGGGGAAAAGTACCAAGAAATGCGGAGGAGGGGACGAGACCTAGAGATCCTCGCGGAGCGAAAGGAGGAGGCGGCTTCACTCCACGAATCAAGAGGGGCTCCCAAGATCCGAGCGAGACGACGTGGGTAAGCCGCCACCAGCTCAAGGAGCGAAGCGCGGAAGGAAGAAGAGCCGGAAAAAAAAAAGTGGGGAGGCAACCCTGTAGGTGGCCGCTGGTATTGAACGGCAGTCAAAATAATCAGCCAATCGCTGACGTGGAACTAACGACGTGAGCGGTTGCCGTCTCTGGTTCACGGCGCCAGTCAGATGAATTTAATCGGTGCCGATAAACAAATAATGATAAGGCAAAATTCATAAACGTGCCTTTCAATATTATGATAATCCTTCGATATAATCGAGATGTCTCAATAAGTCATTGGATAAAATAAAATTTAATAATTATTAAAAAAATATTTTTCTTGAGTTCTCGGCGGAGGAGGAAACGTTTCTCTGCTATAATTCTGGGAGGTGATGGTTAGATTGCATATATTTATTATAATTATTTATTTATAATTTTTAAGATAATTTAATTGTTCTTTTTTTAATGTAAGGTTTAACATTTAAATTTTTTAATCTATTTATATAAAATTTGTAATCAATTTTTTCTAAATATTTTTTAATTTAGGAAGACTGTTATTTTTTTCCCCTTCTCAATTCTACCGTCATAATCATCAAGATTTCCCCTGTTTTTTACTGCTGCTGTTATTGAGTTTCTACTCTAATCACGCCGCTGCCATCGCCACTCATCTCCTCTCCGCCGCCGCCGCCGCCGGCCTGTTCTCTCCCTCTCTCAGAGCCATACCCCTTCTTCCACTCGCAAGCATCAACGCGCCGATCACCAACCTCCTTCCTATCTTCTTCTTCTTCTTCTTCGTTTTGCCAACAGCAACATTCTCTTCTTCTTCCTCTGTTTTATTTTTCCTCCTCTCTGTTGAATAGCAGTAGCCCTTTGCTGCCTTTCTTCCTCTCCAACAGAGACAGCTGTTGCCCCTCCCCTTCCGGCAACACGAGCAGCAGCCTCTCTCTCTCTCTCCTTCTCTTCTCGAGAGCAGCAGCTTGCTGTTTTGTTTTCCAGCAAACAACAAAACCCTCAACGACAGCCATCGGAGTTGGCCAGGGCTGTCGCCGGAGCCCGTCAAAGCTAGCTGAGGCCATCGTCCCTCTGTGCTTTCTTTTTGCCCACGTCGACCTTTTTCTCTGCTTTTCTTCTTTTTCTTTCTTTTCCGACCAAAAAAAAAATCTTTCTTTCTTCTTTGATTTTCTTTCCCCTCTCGTCTTACTTCTAAGATATCACAATTGTCTAAAGTTGAACATATTACTTCTCAATATCCTAACCAATTTAATACAAATTCCATCGGTCATCCTACAACTTTAAAACAATTAAATGTTTCACAAATACATCCTAAAAACCTCTAATCTATACCTAATACTCTTAGTAAACTATCAGAGTTTTCATTAATTAAATGGTATGTTGATACTAGAATAATTTATCATGTCACAACAAACTATAATATCGTTATAGAAGTAATGTCATACTATGATTCGGATATGGTGCAAGTAGGCGATGGTTCAGATTTACAAATTGTTAATTTTGGAACTGCATACATTCATTTATCTAATTGTATTTTTCACATACGCAACATCTTTCATGTTTCATCTATTTCTAAAAATTTACTCTCTGCATTTTAGTTTTCTTTTGATAATCATAATCATTATCTTATAAAAAATGGAGGTACAGATACTATCGCGTTTTATGGAGGAATTAAAAATGATGTCTACTATATTCAAAATTCTTCAATCAAAATTTTTATTGGTAAACGCACAAATAAACTAGAGTGACATACTCGACTTGGTCATCCTTCTCTTCACGTTGTTCAGTCGATATCAATAGATATGGTTTACCTACTTCTTTTATCTCCTCTTCATCTCATTTATGTAAAACATGCATGAAATCTAAAAGTTATAAGTTGCCCTTCTATTATTCTGATCATGTTTCTAATTTCCCACTTGAAATAATTTATTCGGATGTTTAGGGTATTGCACCTAACTTGTCTAACCAAGGTTTTCTATATTATGTTATCTTTATTAATCATTTTAGTAAATATACTTAACTCTATCTTATGAGAAGGAAATCTGATTTATTAAATATATTTCGTCAATTTCAAAACCAAGTTGAACGATACTAATCGTAAAATACTCTCTCTTCATTCTGATTGAAGAGGTGAATATCAAGCTCTCCATCATCATCTTTCCTCTCATAGAATTGTTCATCAAGTCTCCTACCCCACTCTAGAGTAAAATGGCTTTGCTGAGAGAAAACTTAGACATATTGTTGAAACTACCTTAGCTCTTCTCCATCATGCGATCAATTCCACATAAATTTTAGGATAAAGTTGTTTGCACTATTGTGTATCTCATAAATTGACTTTCTACCCCATTACTCAATCATAAGTCGTCTTTAGACAAATTTTATAATCAAACCCCTAACTGTTGGATCGTGTAGGTGTAGGCTGGGCTAGATGGGTGAATAGTGTTGATGCAGTCTGACCCTGATTGTTATTTTGGTGTTGACATCGATTTTAGTTTAGGTTGATGATTATGATTATGATTAAGTCCTGATCGGGGATTAGGCATGGTATGGAAAATCCTAGCTTGGAGGGTTAGGTGTTGGAAAATCCTAGCTTGGAGGGCTAGGTGGTGGAAAATCCTAACCTGGAGGGTTAGGTGTGGAAAATCCTAGCTTGGAGGGCTAGGTGTGTGGAAAGTCCTAATTCGGAAAGGTTGGGTGAAAAGTCCTAGCTTGGAGGGCTAGGTGAAAAGTCCTAACTTCGAGGGTTAGGTGAAAACTCTCAACTTGGAGGGTTAGGTGAAAAATCCTAGCTTGGAGGGCTAGGTTGGAAAAGTTCTAACTCGGAAGGGTTGGGTGAAAAGTCCTAGCTTGGAGGGCTAGGTGAAAAGTCCTAACTTGGAGGGTTAGGTGAAAAGTCCCAACTTGGAGGGTTAGGTGAAAAAGTCCTAGCTTGGAGGGCTAGGTTGGATGAAATCCTAGCTTGGAGGGATAGGTTTGAGTCCCTGGATCGGTCTGGTGACCGATCAGGGATGTTAGCACGCTGCTCCTTCTTGGATCGGTCTGGTGACCGATCCAGCGATGACTGATCGGTCTGGTGATCGATCAGGGAGCACACAGTGAGGTTGGGAACCTTCTGTGCGGCTCCTGATCGGTCTGGTGACCGATCAGAGAGCAGGCCGTTGCCTCACTGCTTGGTTCCTGATCGGTCTGGTGACCGATTAGGGAGTAGGCAGTGTCCTCACTGCTTGGCTCCTGATTGGTAAGGTGACCGATCAGGGAGAACACAGTGAGTTGAGTTCCTCTACTGATCAGGTCCTGAACGGTCTGGTGACCGATCAAAGACTTAGGATCTGATTTCCGCAGTTACTGTTCACTCAGACATAGACCGATCAGGCTTGAGCCTGATCGGACAGTGGCTATCCTGATCGGTCTGGTGACCGATCAGGCGTCACTCTGATCGGTTTGGTGACCGATCAGGACTGTGTCGCCGCGAAAGTTGAGAGTCCCAGGAAAGCGGTGGATCGGTCTGGTGACCGACCCATAAGCCCTAAATCGGTCCGGTGACCGATCACTTTAATTCAAATTGCACTGTCAGACGCTCTGATCGCGTTTGAACGTATCTGATTCTGTGCACTTGATCTCTGATACTTGATTTTCTGAGTGATATGCTGTGCTAATAGTCTGATTAAGCTGCAGGTGACAGGGAAGGATTCAAACACTCAAGGAGAGTTAATAGAGGTCTTTCCTTGGAGCAGGTTTGTCCATTTGCCATCTCAAGTTGCAACGGTTGGAGCTGCTGACTGAAGCTTGGCTGAGGGAAGCTCAGGGAGTCCAGGGAGAGCTCAGTGGTAGCTGGCGTTGGCAGGTGAGCAGCCGGAGGCTGCAGTGAGATGGTGTCACCTGGTGCTCAGTGGAGAAACAAAAGGGTGTAGTGGAGAAGAGCAGAGGAGAGTTCGTTGAATCAACTTCTGGCTTGAGTTTTTGCTGCGTGATTGTTTTCTCCACACTTTGCTTGTGCGTTCTGAAGTTCCATCATCTTGAGCAAGCAACTGCAATCTGTGAAGCAACCATCCCTTACTTGAGCGCTTGGAGGAAGGAACAAGAGGCTTGGTGAGTCCATCAGCGAGAAGACACGAAGAAAAGTGTTCTTACGTGAGATCATCGCTGAGTGGAGCTCGGAAGAAGCTTGCTGTGTTCTTGTCTGTGCTAAGTGCTAAGTAAGATCTTTCTTGTGTTTCATTGTGCTTAAAACTATATCTTTGTTGAACCGTTGTGGAGAGGTTACTCCACCGAGAAGGAGGTTGCATTTTATCCGGTGTTCACCGGGGCTTGATCTGCCGACGATCAAGGGATCGCCCACCTTAAGGGCACGCCAAGGAGTAGGGGCAAGTTATCCCCGAACCTTGTAAACCCTCCTTGTTAGTGATCTTGTTAGTTGTTTTAGTTTGTTTTTGTTTTCTGTATTTCTGCACTACTCTATTTTATTGTGCTTCCGCTGTGCTACTAACGATTAAAGTGCAGAAAATCGATAAGTGTTAAAGTCCAAGTGTTTGGCTATATTCACCCCCCTCTCTAGCCATCCGAGTTCCAACAAGTGGTATCAGAGCTTGGGGCTCTGTACAAGCGGATTAACAACCGAGAGCTATCATCCATGGCGTTGAGAGAAGGTTTTCAACCACCCGACCTCCCTTCTTCGATGGCGCAGATTTCCAATATTGGAGATCGAAGATGGAGTATTACTTGAAGATGAACATCAACACTTGGTTCGCGGTGAAGGAGGGTTTTACCCCTCCAAAGGATGATGAAGGCAAAGAACTAGAATCGTGGCGGTGGACGGCTGAACAAACTCGAAAGAGTGAAGCTGACACAAAGGCGGTTGTGACCCTACAATGCAGCATGAACAAAGACCAATGCATCAAGGTTGGTTCATTTACAAGTGCAAAAGACTTGTGGAACAAGCTCATCGAACTCTACGAGGGCACCCGAGATTCAAGAATCGCCAAGAGGGATTTGTTCCTCAATCAACTACAAAACCTTTCCATGAAGGAAAATGAAACGGTAAGTGAGCTTCATAGCCGGTTCAAGGAAGTCCTCAACAGGCTTCATTCTATTGATGAAAAGGTCGAGAATCGCGACTTTGTGAGGTATGTGTTGAAAGCATTTCTAAGGAATACTTTGTGGTCATCCATGGTGGATGCCTACAAAATTTCCAAGGATTTATCTATTGTTAAGTTAGATGATTTGTTTTGTGAAATGGAATTGCATGAAATGGCTAACAAAGGTCCCAAGGAGAAGGAGATTGCTTTAGTTGCAGGGGAACGATCCAACAAGAAGAAGAAGGAGAAGGAAGTCTCTTCATCTTCATTCTCTTCCGAATCCGAGACCGATTCCGAGGAAGATGGCAGCGGGTCTTCTTCCTCCGAGATGATAAATTTTGTGAGAAGGATGATGAGAAGGGGTCGACGCTTCAAGGGTAAAGGTAACTCTAGTGAAGCTAAAGTTGATAAGATTAATGTTTCTTGTTTCGAGTGTGGTAGGAAAGGGCACTTCAAGAGTGAATGCCCAAAGCTAAAGAAGAAGGAGGAGAAATCCAAGAAGAAAAAGGAGAAATCAAAGAAGAAGAAGGCCTTGAAGGCCACTTGGGATGAATCCTCAAGCTCATCCAATGAAGAAAAGGAGGAGAAGAGTACTCGCCATGTAGCACTCATGACATTAGAAGATCAAGAAGGCAGTGATGAATCCTCCAACTCCTCAAACGCGGCTTCATCATCTTCGGATGATGAAGAGGTAACCTCTCCCGAACTTGAAAAATGTTATAGAGCAATTGCATGTTTAACCAATATGTTGAAGAAGTCAAAAAATAAGGTTAAATCCTTGCAATTAGAAATTGAACAATTGATTTCATCTAGGGATGAGAACATAGATGATTTACATGTTGAAATGTTAGAGGATGAAATTAAATCATTGAAAATTGAGGTTGAAAAATTGAAATCCTCTAGGGATGAGGACGTAGATGATTTGCGTGATGAATTGTTAGAGGAGGAAAACAAATCATTGAAGAGTGAAGTTGAGAGACTCAAGAATATTCTTGAGAAGTTCTCAACAAGCTCAAACCTCCTAGACATGATTTTGAATGCCCAAAGGGCAGTCTACAATAGGGTCGGTATTGGTTACCGACCCAAAGAACTTTCATTTGTGTCCCTTATGTCTAGGACTGATATGAGATAATCTAAGACACCTAGGGTTCAAAAGAAAGTAGTCAAAGCATGGGTGCCTAAGTCTTGTTTAGTAGGTGCTTTAGGTCCCAAGGTTTGGGTACCTAAAACTTTTATTTTTCGAATTGTGTAGGTTATGATTGAGGGGGAACATCTATCAACTTGATTTGTTGATAGTGGGTGCTCCAAACACATGGCCGGCGATAGATCATTGTTTACCATACTTCAAAAGAAAAGTAGAGATAATGTTTCATTTGGTAACAATGGTAGTCTTAAGGTCATAGGAATAGGAGACATTCAAATATCCGAATGTCTTAGAATCTCAAATGTCCTTCTAGTCAAGGGGATGACATTTAATCTTCTAAGTGTCAGTCAATTGTGTGATACGGGTTACACAATTGATTTTCAACCAAGTCAATGTCTAGTTAGACAACATGACACCTTGGACACGGTACTAGTAGGAACAAGAGTAGATAATATTTATCAAGTTTCATTTAAAAGTGCTACTAATGTTTCTGCTAAGTGTCTCATGTCAAAAGAAGAAGAGTACACCCTTTGGCACCGGAGGCTAGCACATGTTAACATGAAGAACATCCGGAAGTTGGCCAACAAGGGATTAGTTCGTGGCTTACCAAGCATCAAGTATGAAAAAGACAAACTTTGTGATGCATGTCAAATGGGTAAGCAAACAAAATCTGCACATAAAGGTAAAAGCGTTGTAAGTACGTCTACCGCTTTAGATTTACTTCACATGGATCTGTTTGATTGTAGCACTATCATATCATTGAATGGAAGTAGATATTGCTTTGTTATCATTGATGATTTTACTAGATACACATGGGCTTATTTTCTAAAGTATAAGGATCAAACCTTAGATGTTTTCATTTCTTTTTTAGAAGGGTTGAAAATGAGAAATCGTCAACAATTAAGACAATTAGAAGTGATTATGGAGGTGAATTTCAAAATCAACGATTTTTAGAATTTTGTCAAGATAGAGGGTATAGACATGAGTTCTCTACTCCTAGAACACCACAACAAAATGGTGTTGTAGAGAGGAAGAACCGTGTTCTACAAGAGGCTGCACGAAGCATGCTTAATAAGTACTCACTACCGAGTTACTTATGGGCTGAAGCTGTAAATACAGCTTGCTATGTGCAAAATCGAGTCCTCATCCATAGGTTCTTAGGAAAGACACCCCATGAACTTTGGTTTGGAAAACCACCTACGGTTAAACATCTTAGGGTGTTTGGTTGTAAGGTGTTCATCCTAAACACCAAGGATCACCTTGGAAAGTTCACGGCAAAGGTTGATGAAGGGATACTAGTTGGGTACTCCCTAGTTAGCAAAGCCTACCGAGTTTATAACAAGAAATCTAGATTGGTTGAAGAGTCTTCTGATGTTGTCTTTGAAGAAATTTCGAAAGTCAATGAACAACCAGAAGATGAAGTCCAATTCGAGCTTAGGAGACTAGGTTTGAATGAGAGTCCAAATGTTGTTGATGGTGATGAATCTGATGACGGTGAGCCTAGACAATCCATAGATCAGCCGGATCATGAGGCTGAACTTGTGTCTAGTGAAACCATTCAAGAAGCACCACCAACACCAAGGCAAACTAGATTAGCCTCTAGTCATCCCCAAGACCAAATTGTTGGAGACATCCATCATGGGGTTAGAACTAGATCATTCTTTAGGAATGAGGCTAATGAAGTTGCCTTAATTTCCGAAATTGAACCTAGGAAAATTGATGAAGCATTAAATGATCCCGATTGGATCATTGCAATGCAAGATGAACTAGGTCAATTCGAAAGGAGTCAAGTTTGGGACTTAGTCCCTAGACCTAAGAAGACCACCATCATTGGAACCAAATGGGTCTTCAAAAATAAATTGAACCATAAGGGAGAAATCATTAGAAACAAGGCATGCTTAGTAGCCAAGGGCTACAATCAAGTTGAAGGCCTTGATTATGATGAGACCTATGCTCCCGTGGGACGATTAGAGTCCATCCGATTAATGCTTGCATTTGCAGCACATCGAGGCTTCAAGTTATATCAGATGGATGTCAAATCAGCCTTTCTAAATGGTTTGATTAGAGAAGAGGTCTACGTCGAACAACCTCCGGAGTTTGAGAGTACCGAATTTCCAAACCACGTGTTCAAGCTCAAAAAGGCACTTTATGGTCTTAAACAAGCACCCCGAGCTTGGTATGAGCGGTTGTCGACATTCCTAATTGATAAAGGCTTTGTTAGAGGCCAAATAGACCCTACACTATTTCTACGGAGAGATGGTGACAATATTTTTGTGGCCCAAGTATATGTCGATGACATAATTTGTGGCTCAAACAACAAGGATATTTAAATGAGTTCATTGGACACATGGAGAGTGAATTTGAAATGAGTCTGGTGGGAGAGTTGACTTTCTTCCTTGGACTTGAAATCAAGCAAACTCGCGATGGAATCCATGTGCCAATCAAAGTATACGCACGAAATGCTCCGTAAATTCAACATGAGTGATTGAAAAGAGGTAACCACTCCCATGGCCACGAACACAAGATTGGACAATGACGAGAGTGGTAAACCCGTTGATTTGACCCAATATCGGAGCATGATAGGTGGTCTGCTATACCTCACAGCTAGTCGACCTGATATTTTTTTCGTTGTGGGTATGTCCGCTAGGTATCAAGTTTATGCCAAGGAATCTCATTTAATCGCTGTTAAAAGGATTTTGAGATATCTTAAAGGCACAATTGGAGTCGGTCTTTGGTACCCCCGTACCGAATCATTTGACCTAATTGGCTATACTGATTCCGACTACGCTGGATGTAAGTTGGATCGGAAAAATCACAAGTGGGGGTGTGTCGCGCTTCATAAATATCAAAATGCATTCAAAACCCTTCATGATTATTTTGAAATTGTTGGGAAACAATTGGGTAACTTTGGGGGCATCTCACACAAACTATAAGGCTTAACAAAACGTTTTTGTTTGCTAGAAATGAGGTGAGATGTTAGGATCAACTCAATTTCTCAAAATGTCAATGCATCCCTTGAGAAATTAAGTTGACGAGATAAAAATCACTTCGGTGACCAAGTATGGGGAAAACCAATGCATAACACATGTGTACTTGGCTCCATGATCATACTTGGACATTCCGATCAAGGAAACTTGATTGGAAACTTGAATTTGGCACAATCTTGGTTGAAATTGCTTGAATGATTGTTGTTTGAGTTTGACTCCACTTGAGTGGAGCAAAGTGATTGTTAAACCTATAAGGACCTTGATCCTTGTTCAGGGATCAATTTTAATCAAGGGATCCCTTCCAAGATATCTTTCATCAGATCCCTTCAGAAATCGTGTAAAAGTCTGAAACTGAAAGTTTCAGATCATATCAGGGAGTATCAGGAACCCTGATCGGTCACTGGACCGATCAGGAGTAGGGTTGATCGGTCCCCGGACCGATCTGGCTCCCTCCTGTGGTGATTGGTCCACAGACCGATCAGAGGGCCGGGGTCACAGAAACTTTGTGAAATTTTGGCTAAACATTCTGTGCTTGCCTGGATCGGTCCCCGGACCGATCTGGCACCCTGTCGTGATCGGTCCACAGACCGATCAGAGGGCCTCCAAAATATCATCCGACCCTACTGTTCGCTTCCTGATCGATCAACCGTTCGATCAGGAGCCTGCCTGATCGGTCACTAGACCGATCAGGACCAGGCCAGTCCGATCAGACCGAAGCCTGATCAGTCTGGGTGCTTACAGATCGAACGGTGATCCGTTCGATCACATTTAATTTCGGTTGGTGGACCGATCTACCAACCTAATAACTTCGCGAAAACCCCTCATCTCCCAAGCCCTAGCGCCGAACCTCACTTCTTGCACCTCTTCAGCCTGTGCGAGAGCCTTCCCTGAGCCTTCTTCTTCCTCTTGTGAGTGAGCGTTTGTGCGCGCACGTGTGATCCTGAGAAGATTTCCTGCGAGCTCTTCCTAGTATTCGACAAGTTCCTTTCTCGCTCAAGGTCTTGCGCTTCTGTCTTGCGCCGAGGACCTTCTCCTGCGCGAGCCTCTTCTTCTTCCAGACTTCAAGATCTTCTTCACTACACATCAATGGCACCTAAGTAAGCGTTTTGTCAGTTTTTATTACAGATCAGTTCATAGATTATGTATTTGCGCTAATCATGGTCTTTCTTTTGGTGTTATATTGTTGTGTCGTGACCTCATGTTTTGGCCGTGACCCTTCCTTGCCATTTCACTGATTAAATCTATCTTCATATGATTAATTCTATCTTATGTTCTTTTGATTATTGTTTCGTGATCAAATCATGGTTAAACCTATGTTCATGTGGTCGATTCAACCTTGCTCATTTGATTATTCTATACCATGACCAATTCTCGTATTGATTTTGTAATCCTTTAATCTTGTGTCATGATTCACTTGATTCGAATTCTTGCCATGATCTATTCAAACCTTTAGAAAATCATCTAAGGAAAAGGAACCAGTGGAGGGAAGCTCAAAGGGCAAAGGCCCTTCATCATCTACACCTCCTTCAAGACCTCCACCACCTCCACATACCAGATTTCAGAATATTCATTTTGCTCTAGACTTCCAATGGCACAATTTCAAACTCATGCCATGTCGGACGGTGGACCAAACCTACATTTACGAACACTGTCCAACGATCCGGAAAATCATAGAACACTATGAACTTCAATCCGTTCTTTTCCTAGAGAGGTCAATCAACATTGATTTGGTCTCCGAGTTTTATAATAACATGGTTAGTGGAGAGGGCACGGGGTGGAGGACCCGTGTCGCCAGTGTCGACCTTGATTTTAACCTATCCGCCTTCACTACCTTTCTTGGTTGTCGCCGGTCTGAGAATGCCTTTTCTCTCTACCCTTACCTTCCAGACCCTCTACCGGTTCCCTTTGATGGAGTCACCCCTGACTCTATCCATGAGTACTTCTTCGATCAACCCAGGTCGAGGGATCTCGGTGAGGTTACCAGTGACTTTCCTACATTTGCTGCTCTTCGCCTTTCTCTCATTGATTATGTCTTGTTTAAGATAATCACTAACTGTCTTCTCCCTACTACTACAAAGCACCTAGATGTGATTCATCCATTCCACTGCTTGATGCTCTACGGGATGCATCGGCAGTTAGACTTTGATATCGTGCCGTCCATCTATTTCTCCATCATCGTCCACAGTCTGATGTACGGCCAGACAGTCTACATGTCATTTGGCCATATCATCACTGCCTGGCTGCAGTCCGTTGGGATCGATGTTTCACAGGGCCGCACTGTACCCATGGTTCGACAGGACTGCCGACTTGATCGTCGCATGCTGGCCCAGTCTGGTATTGTTGTCGGACCACTAGGGCTGAGATGGAAGGATCGGAGACGTGAGGGGGAGTTACCAGGAGCAGCCCATGATCAGGAGGCGCCAGCTGATACTGAGGATTACGATGAATGGGCTCCTGACCTCCGCTGGCAGGTTGCGGAGCTAGAGCAGAAGATGGAGCGCGAGTTGCATATTTTCGAGCTCTGGCGACAGGAGGTCAGCTCAGAGTTTCAGTCTTTCGATCGTCGACTAGGCGCTCTAGCTTCCGAGGTCTCTGAGATCAGCTCACTCCGGGACACGTGGTATGAGGAGTGGTATCATCATACGTTTCCTGGTGGTGCATCCCCCAGCAGCCATCCACCAGGGGATGTTATATATATTGCTGATTCTTCAGACGATGACCACGCGGGGGATTGATGACATTGACTGTTATGATATTTGATTTTGCTCAGTTCTTTTGAGGTGTCTTGACTTTGATGCGATATGATGCATATGATATTTTGCATGTATTTCATATTTGCCCTACCATGTTTTGATTGTTGGCATATATGTGTGTTCCTATGGCTATATCTGCATGTGTGCCTCATTCTATATTGCTATGATTTTGCTTATGATGCCATGTTTCATATGATACATATGATTATTTTGCCATGTCTTATCGTTGTCATATGTGTTCAAATGTTTTTCAAAATTAAATCATACTTTGTTGTTTTGGGATACCCCTAGGGTTGAGGGGGAGTATGTTTAAACTTAACAGCCCCTCTAGATCCTTTTCGGTGTTCGACAAAGGGGGAGAGTGTGGTTGGTTAAGTTTAGGATGATTATGCTGTAGGGGGAGGATCCTGATTCCCCTGTGATTCTGAATTTGAGAAAAATGAATGAGAATCCCTAAACTTAAAATCGGGTTGTCAAACAACAAAAAGGGGAGATTGTTGATGCAATCTGACCCTGATTGTTGTTTTGGTGTTGACATCGATTTTAATTTAGGTTGATAATTATGATTATGATTATGATTAAGTCATGATCGGGGATTAGACATGGTATGGAAAATGCTAGCTTGGAGGGCTAGGTGTTGGAAAATCCTAGCTTGGAGGGCTAGGTGGTGGAAAATCCTAATCTGGAGGGTTAGGTGTGGAAAATCCTAGCTTGGAGGGCTAGGTGTGTGGAAAAGTCCTAATTCGGAAGGGTTGGGTGAAAAGTCCTAGCTTGGAGGGCTAGATGAAAAGTCCTAACTTGGAGGGTTAGGTGAAAACTCCCAACTTGGAGGGTTAGGTGAAAAATCCTAGCTTGGAGGGCTAGGTTAGAAAAGTTCTAACTCGGAAGGTTTGGGTGAAAAGTCCTAGCTTGGAGGGCTAGGTGAAAAGTCCTAACTTGGAGGGTTAGGTGAAAAGTCTCAACTTGGAGGGTTAGGTGAAAAAGTCCTAGCTTGGAGGGCTAGGTTTGAGTCCCTAGATCGGTCTGGTGACCGATCAGGGATGTTGGCACGCTGCTCCTTCTTGGATCGGTCTGGTGACCGATTCAGCGATGACTGATCAGTCTGGTGACCGATCAGGGAGCACACAATGAGGTTGGGAACCTACTGTGCAGCTCCTGATCGGTCTGGTGACCGATCAGGGAGCAGGTCGTTGCCTCACTACTTGGCTCCTGATCGGTCTGGTGACCGATCAGGGAGCAGGCAGTGTCCTCACTGCTTGGCTCCTGATCGGTCCGGTGATCGATCAGGGAGCACACAGTGAGTTGAGTTCCCCTACTGATCAGGTCCTGATCGTCTGGTGACCGATCAAAGACTTAGGATCTGATTTCCACAGTTACTGTTCACTCAGACATGAACCGATCAGGCTTGAGCATGATCGGACAGTGGCTATCCTGATCGGTCTGGTGACCGATCAGGCGTCACTCTGATCGGTCTGGTGACCGATCAGGCCTGTGTCGCCGCGAAAGCTGGGAGTCCCAGCAAAGAGGTGGATCGGTCCGGTGACCGATCACTTTAATTCAAATTACACTGTCAGACGCTCTGATCGCGTCTGAACGTATCCGATTCTTTGCACTTGATCTCTGATACTTGATTGTCTGAGTGATATGCTGTGCTAATAGTATGATTAAGCTGCAGGTGACAAGGAAGGATTCAAACACTCAAGGAGAGTCAATGGAGGCCTTTCCTTGAAGCAGGTTTGTCCATTTTCCATCTCAGGTTGCAACGGCTGGAGCTGCAGACTGGAGCTGCTGACTGGAGCTTGGCTGAGGGAAGATCAGGGAGTCCAGGGAGAGCTCAGTGGTAGCTGGCGTTGGTAGGTGTGCATCTGGAGGTTGCAGTGAGATGGTGTCACCTGGTGCTCAGTGGAGAAACAAAAGGGCGTAGTAGAGAAGAGCAGAGGAGAGTTCGTTGAATCAACTTCTGGCTTGAGTTCTTGCTGCGTGATTGTTTTCTCCACACTTTTCTTGTGCGTTCTGATGTTCCATCATCTTGAGCAAGCAACTGCAATCTGTGAAGCAACCATCCCTTACTTGAGCGCTTGGAGGAAGGAACAAGAGGCTTGGTGAGTCCATCAGCGAGAAGACACGAAGAAAGGTGTTCTTGCGTGAGATCGTCGCTGAGTGGAGCTCGAAGAAGCTTGCTGTGTTCTTGTCTTTGCTAAGTGCTAAGTAAGATCTTTCTTGTGTTTCATTGTGCTTAAAACTATATCTTTGTTGAAATGCTGTGGAGAGGTTTCTCCACCGAGAAGGAGGTTGCATTTTATCCGGTATTCACCGGGGCTTGATCTGTCGACGATCAAGGGATCGCCCACCTTAAGGGCACGCCAAGGAGTAGGGGCAAGTTATCCCCGAACCTTGTAAACCCTCCTTGTTAGCGATCTTGTTAGTTGTTTTAGTTTGTTTTTATTTTCTGCATTTCTGCACTACTCTGTTTTATTGTGCTTCCGCTGTGCTACTAACGATTGAAGTACAGAAAATCGATAAGTGTTAAAGTCCAAGTGTTTGGCTATATTCACCCCCCCTCTCTAGCCATCCAAGTTCCAATAAATAGTCTTGTAAATAAATCAGCACCTTCTTTTACTTTCTATTTAGCAAGGACCAACTGATTAATTAAGAAAATAAACAACATAAAAAAATTAAGAGACACAAGAAATTACTTGGTTGCAATCTAGGTGGTTGTTAATCCAAGACAGTGAAAGCTCAACTAAAGTTTTCTTCATGAAGGCGAATAATCTCTTACAAACTTTGGAAGCTCAAAAGACAATATAGAAAATGAATACAAGTGTTGTCCTTTACAACTAGCTCTAGAGTGTTATTTATAGTTTAATGATCAAAGTGACCGTTTTGCTTACGTGGCATATCCAAACGTCTCTATCCCCTTGAGGCGCCTCTATTCAGCTGATTTGTTATCGCTTCACCAACATTCATTGATCTGGTAGTATAAAGGAGCCTTATTCCTTTGAGGCGCCTGAATTAGTCCGCTGCTTATCCCCGTGGCAATGTATTGCTGATACGGATTAGGGCACCTTTATTAGATAGAGGCGCCTCGATCTCCGAGCATTTAGATTCATTCCAAGCACCTGAATGGTTAACTACATAAGTTTACCTCTTAGTTTCGCTCGCTTAGGTGATGCTCTGGCTTGTCTAGAGTTGAACTCACCCAAACCCAAATTTGGCCTTCTCATCGAGCAAACTTGCTCCCCAGTTTCTCATCCTTTGGACATCACGTGCATCCTTCTCGCTCCACCAGTGTACTCTTTCGTAGCACGTTGTCCCTTAGATGTACCAAGCCAGTCGACTCGCTTCTGTGTCATCTTTCTCATTGCGTCTTCCGCTTGACTTCTTGTATTTCTAAGTCCCTGCACACTTAGTCATGAGGCATCAAAAGTAAACAAGGCCTAACTTGACTCGATTGATTACATCAAACCAATCTACGATACTTACAATCTCCCTCTCTTTCATGTGCATCAACCCGAGTTAAGTTAAGGCTAATAAATAAAAAAACTTGTTACAATTAGAACTTAAATTTTGTAATTAATTACAAAATAAATATGGAAATTAAAAACCAACTTCCCCCTTAACTTCACCCCTATAATTTCTTACCCTTTGATCATATAAAAAAATAGGGTCAATGATAGAAAACAAGTTAGAAAAAAAATCTCAAAAGTTTTTTCAAGGGATAGTACACTCTTGATCTAAGATTCTGTAAATTTTCAAAATTATTTTGCAACTTTAAAAATTTTTTGTAAGATTTGAACATCAGATTTAAAAAAACAATAAAAATTATTAAAGAATTATTATTATTATTATTAAAATAATTATTTTTTAACCGAAATAGTTATTTAGAAAAATAATTCTTTTAAAATAGAATTCTTTGCTAAAATAATTTGCTAATTTTTTCCAAGATTGTAAAATCTAACCGATATTCTTCTGAAATTTTTTCCAATAGTTTTATCATGATCTATCTTCGAAAAATTTTAATTTTAAAAATTTACTTTTTGAAATAAAATCCATAGAAAATTATTGACGGTCAGAAAATTTTCTAAATTTGTGTTAAAGTGTCAAAATAATAAATCTGACTATAAAATAATTTCTCAAGAAAAAGAAAATTAAAAATTAAAAAATGAATTAACACTTATATCCTCGTCTGAAATTTTGAAAAATAAAAATGATAATTTAAAAAACTTAGTACAAAAATTAGAACTTGATATTGCATATTAATGTCAAAAGAAAAATAGCTTTCCTGATAATTTAAATTGGTATTTTTAAAATCGTAAGGGTCAATTTAAAATGGTGCCCAAAAAGCTATATTCGCCTAAGTTTTTAATTAATCCTGTAGACAGGAACTTATTTTGGGTTCCTAAATTTGTATTAAACTGATTTTTTTTTGGTTATTATATATGTGCGTATTTTGTTTCTCTAACAAAAATTATGTCTTTATTTTTTTTTGCACAATTATGTTGTCTGTCTACTGGAACTTCTTTCAAAAATTTTTGAATATTTTTTCCGGCGAAATTTGAAATTAAGAGTTTAGGGGAAAGACTCATTACAATTTTTTTTCAAATTTTTCGAAGTATTTTTTCCAATTTTTTAAAATTTATTCTTCAAGAACTCTTATGCGTTGGTTTGTCATTTTTGGACTTGATGAACGAATTTAAAATTCAAAATTTTTGTCCAAATTCATATCTTCATCTTCGACTTTAACAAAAATATTCAGAATTTTTTCGATTTTTTATGAATTGTTTATTGAAATATGATTTTTTTCAAAATTTGATAGAAAAATATTTTGACTAGATGCGATTTTTTTGGAACTCCTCATCAGCTATGGATTTTATCAAAAAAAATTTAGATTTTATTTAAGTCATTTTTTAAAGAAAATGGATTTAACTTTGAAAAAATATGTCATTTTAAAATTTGAAAAATTTATGGCAACGCGATTTTTTTCACTTAGAATATTTTTTATCACACCCAAAAAAAATTTTTCTTCCCTAATTATATTTCCCCATTTTTTGATGTGATCAAAGGGGGAGGAATAGTATTATGTTAAGGGGTAGAATTTTAAGTTACTCGATATTTAAGTTTTTTTTAACTTAAACTATTTACATTATTATGTATGTTGTTTTATTTTGATTATCCTAATTTAACTCGGATTGATGCACATCAAAAAGGGGGAGATTGTAAGTATCCCTGCTTGATTTTGATGTGATCAACCGATTTAGGTTAGGTCCTGGTATGTTTAATCTTTCTGCTAAGTGTGCAGGAGTTTAGGTACGGCGGAAGTCGAGCATAAGATGTAGCAGACGAGAAGGATTGTGTGGGGAAGTGAGCCGACGGGCTCGGTACAATCCGAGGGATGCGGAAGCTGTGGAAGAGTACGCCGGTGGAGCGAGAAGGACGTGCGCGTGTCCAAGGGACGAGAAAGCCGGGAGGAAGGACGCTCGAGGGGCGAAAGGCCGGAGTCGGGTTCGGGTGAGCCTAACTCCGGTTGGCCGGAAATCACCCAGAAGATGAATCAAAAGACTGGTCAATTTGACCAAGTCAAACCAGGCACCTGAAACAAAAAAAAATTATTTGTTGTTGTGAGATTCGCAACAGCAACCTTGCTTACATATATCATGAGCCTTACCGACTGAGATAAGAAAGAGATTTGGTTAAATTTGTTGCGAGCAGATGATATATTTATTTATCTGTTGCGAGCATAAGACAAAGTAAAATTAAACTTTATCTCTTAAAGGATAACTTTATCCTTTAATAAGATCCAATAGATGCAGTTTAATCCAATCCAAGATCAACCATCCAGATTACATCCATGGATCAACGGTCAAGAAAAAATTCCTCAACAATCAACAATCCATATTTATTCTCTTAGGCTATAAATACGCTTAGAGTTTCAACCTTTTCAATCAATCATTTAATTCATTCTTTTAAACTCTCGAAAAGTCTAGCGTGCTATTTTTGTAAGGTTTCTCCACCACAAGGAGATTTTTATTAAGCATCCACTGTCTTGGAAGCAACGTTCTCAGAGTCAACCAAGGTTTTTTTTTAAAGACGAGTACCTCCACTTTCATATTTTTTTTACCGTCTATTCACCCCTCTAGCCGATCCAACCCGATCCTACAAGTGGTATCAGAGCCAAGGTCACCGTAGAAGGACTAACCGCCGACTGCAACAATTTCAAGAAAATGGTTGGAGCCGTAATCTACCCACCGAAGTTTGAGGGGGAGTTCGAGATGTGGAAGCGCCGAATGCAAGTATTTTTTAAAGCTGATATTGAATTGCTAATAACTATGAAAAATGATTTTTCAGTTCCTAAAGTCAACAACAACAAGTATAAAGAAATAGAGTCGTGGACCAAGAAGAAGAAAACAGACTTTGAAGCAAACGACAAAGCTGAATTTCATCTACTAGTTGTTCTTCCCGCGCAAGAAGTTAACCGCATCGAGAATTACAACTCGGCAAAAGAGCTCTGGGAGAAATTCCTAGAATTGCATGAAGAGAAGAATAAGAAATCAGACATCGTCGCACTGAACACAAGGAAGATCCAACTCGACGATGAGTACTTGTCAGAAGAGTCGGAAGGTCAAGAATACGTGGGACTTGCGCTGATGGCAAATCATCAAGAAGGGAGCACTGATGAAGGGGGAGAGACGTCAGAAGAAAGCGACGACGAAAGAGGAACCTCGCTTTTCGAAAGCGACCCGGTAAGTGAGGTTTGTTTTCTTCCTCATGATCAATTATATGCAGGAGTTAAAGCTTTGCTCAAATCTAATTATAGATTAGAAAAATAAAATTAAAAATTAAAAAATGAATTAACACTTATATCCTCGTCTGAAATTTTGAAAAATGATAATTTGAAAAACTTATTGGAAAATTAGAACTTGATATTGCATATTTACGCCAAAAGAAAAATAAGTTTCCTGATAATTTAAATTGGTATTTTCAAAATCATAAGGGTCAATTTAAAAAGGTGCCCAAAAGCTATATTCCGCTTACGTTTTGAATTAATCCTGTAGACAGGAACTTATTTTGGGTTCCTAAATTTGTATTAAACTGATAATTTTTTTTGGGTATTATATATTTGCGCATTTTGTTTCTCTAACAAAAATTATGTCATTGTTTTTTTGCACAATTATGTTGTCTATCTACTAGAACTTCTTTTAAAATTTTTTGAATATCTTTTTCTCTTGAAATTTGAAATTAAGAGTTTAGGGGAACGACTCATTACAATTTTTTCTTCAAATTTTTTGAAGTATTTTTTCAATTTTTTAAAATTTATTCTTCAAGAACTCTTTTGTGTTGGTTTGTCATTTTTGGACTTGATGAACGAATTTAAATCTTAAAATTTTTGTCCAAATACATATCTTCGATCTTCGATCTTAACAAAAATATTCAGATTTTTTATGATTTGTTTATTGAAATATGATTATTTTTCAAAATTGGATAGAAAAATATTTTGACCAGATGCGACTTTTTTGGAACTCCTCATCAGCTGTGGATTTTATCAAAAATATTTTAGATTTTATTTAAGTCATTTTAAAAAAAATGGAATTAACTTTGAAAAAATATATCATTTTAAAATTTGAAAAATCTATGGCAACACGATTTTTTTTCACTTAGAATATTTTTTATCGCACTCAAAAAGTTTTCTTCTTCCCTAATTATATTTCCCCATTTTTTGATGTGATCAAAGGGGGAGGAATAGTGTCACACCCCGAGACCCTGGAGCTGCTGATCCAATAGAGAATCGGACAGCACCTCCCTGTCCGGCGGACAATTTACACAAACACACAATATCTAAACCACACACAATATATATATATTTGCACAACCACGCAGTTAAATGGCCTCAGGCCTCAAATCCATGCAGAAATAACAGGTATATAACTATAACCGTCGTAAAACCAAAATACGAACTCACCTAAGCTGCCAGGGGGCAGGAACAAAGCTAAAACCCCACGAAGTCCAATATAGGATTCAAAAGTACGATACCATCGAATAAAACATGAATACATGTCCAAAACATGGCAACGGAAGCAAAGTATATACTACAGGGTCCATAACCGAAAAACAACATAAACTAAAACAAAACAAAGCTCCTCTCGAGCTGGGGACTGGTGGCTAGGGCTCTCCTGGCAGGCATCACCCTGAAATAAAAATATATGGCAACGGGGTGAGTCCATAACTCAGCGAATACCCAACAGATATGCATAGAAAGTTATACTAACAATAAGAGTTCAGCTAAAACAGTCTCATAACAACAGTAAGGAAAGACTAGTACTGAACATACTGAGGTAGATACATACCTGAATCCATCTAACTTGTAAAGAGGGTAAGGAATACCAATGGAATACCAATAGACATATAATCTCAGATAACAAGTCTCCAGAATATGCAATGTCAAACAAGTGCAGCGAACAATGCACGATGCAAAATATGCACATGGTGCAATGACATGTGTCACCCCTGACACCAGTCAGATCATCGTACACCTATCATAGGGACGTCTGAACGGGTAGGGCTATGACAACTGTACGCACCCTGCTATCACTGCTCCTTGGTGACCGGGTGGACAGGATGCTGGTGGAGACTCCGCTCCTACCCCAAGCAATGGGGGAGTCAAGCTCTCATCTCCTCGTGGCTCAGTACGAGAAGGGATCCTTGGCTGCTACCACGCCCGCGCTCACCCTCCAAATAGTGGCCTAACGGAGCAATACAGGGCAAATGCGCACATCCTACGGTATCCACTAACCCATGAGTGGCCGTGTGCGCATATCATGTACCGGAAGACAATAGGCTCAACCACAAGGGAGTCGCTGATCGCCGACATGCAACAATGCAAGGATGGTGTATGATAGATACACATACCTCCCTCCCCAAGTCCTCAGTATACTAGGTCTCAGTCTGAAATCCTATACACAGGAAATACAGGTAACCTACAAGGTATACTGGCCAGAAACTACAGATCCCTCATGTCAAATACAAGAGATACATCCCGATATCTAAGCATACATATAGATATGACAATACCTGAGACTGTATGGAACTAACAGCATAATAACTCAGGGATAAACAACAAGTATCCAGAACAGCATAATAAACCAGGATAGCGTATAATCTTACTGCTATCTATAACAGTCTATGCATAACAATATGACAATATCAACAAGATAAGTCAAAGGGTACCCGCCTCCAAGAATGTATAAGTCCGTATCAAGCCGGAAGAACCACCCGTCAATAATAAACAACAATAATCCAAGTCAAGTCCCTGTGTAATGGACACAGTTTAATTAGCTATTACAAAATTAGTAGCTAGCTAATTAATCCCTAATTTGTTTTAGGGTTACCCAAATCCATTTCTTTCTATTTAATTTCCCTTAATTAAATAGAAGGTTCCTAATTACCCTATGTAATTAAAATTAGGCTCAATCCTAAATTCGCCTTCCCCACACATAGGCTATTAGGGTTAAGCTTCATGCTAAACCCAACCTCAACCCAATCCTTCAAGGTATCAATCCAGCAATTAACCTATTGCTCTACTTGAATTAATTAGCCACAGCAAACTATCTAGCTCCTTCCACAGATTAATACCCAAGCATCAATACAACATTAAAACTCCAACTAAATCAAAGCAATCAGATCCCATTACCTCTAACCTTAGCTTTGCTGCCGAAACACAGCCAGTAGAAGAGGAGGAAAATGATACTCGTTTTCCAATTTCAAACTCCCGGGTCAAACCTACCATCACACTCTAATCAACTCGAATTCACAACCTCGAGTTCATTTGGTCCATGCCAAAACATATCAGCTAGAGAGCTCTTACCTTCCAAGGTACCGGAAGAGTTCCCTGTACCAAATCTGGCGACACAACAATGGAGAGTGGAAGATTAACCAACCTCAGGTACCGATTAGTCCTCACAACTCCTGCAACTCCAATTCGCCAAAACACTGAGGAATACAGAGGGTTAGGGCTCGACAAACTCCCAGACCTGGTGGCTACCAGCCGCCGAGAAACACCACCAAAAACCAGAATCCATCCATGTACTCACCCGATTCTTGGAGTTGTCCTTGAAACTGTTGGCTCCCGTGATGCTACCGATCTCCGACGAGTTTGGTCAGCCTTCCCCAATCTGAGATCCAAATCAGTGCGCCCCAGAGAAGAAGAGACAAGAGGAATCGGATATGTGTCGGCGCTGCTACGTGCGAATGAAGAGCTAGGTCACGCGAGCGAGGGAGAAGAGAAGAAGGAAATGGGTCAGCCGTCGAGTTCGGCCAGGGCAGCGAGACGAAGGAGGTGTTGCGGCTGTGGAGGAGTCGGCCGAAGTGGCTTGGCTGCGGCGGATCACTGAGCCCTAATCGGCTTATAAGTGGTTCTTTTTGCAGTTTAGTCCAATGGGTTTCGGCTATTTATAATTTCATCCTTATGTTTAAAATTTCTTTGTGCATTAGCCCTTGTAACTATTTATTTTAATTACAACTTAGTCCCTAATTTATGACCAAGGCTTCGGAAACCCTGGAACCTATCTGATAATCCTCCGAAAATTTCCGGGACCAAGTCAAAAGTGTCGGATTTAACAAATAGTATTAAGTTAAGGGGTTGAATTTTAATTTACTCGAAATTTATGTTTTTTTTAACTTAAACTGTTTACATTATTATGTATATATTTTTTATTTTGATTGCCCTAATTTAACTCGGATACATGCACATCAAAAAGGGGGAGATTGTAAGTACCTCTGGTTGATTTTGATGTGATCCACTAATTTAAGTTAGGTCCTGGTATGTTTAATCCCTCTGCTAAGTGTGCAGGAGCTTAGGTATGGAGGAAGTCGAGCGTAAGACGTAGCAGACGAGAAGGATTGTGCAGGAAAATGAGCCGACGGGCTCGGTGCAATCCGAGGGACGCGGAAGCTACGGAAGAGTACGTCGGTAGAGCGAGAAGGACGTGCGCGGTGTTCGAGGGACGAGAAGCCGAGAGGAAGGACACTCGAGGGACGAAAGGTCGGAGTCGGGTTTGGATGAGCCTAACTCCGGTTGGCCGAAAATCACCCAGAAGATGAACCAAAAGACTGGTCAGTTTGACCAAGTCAAACCAGGCACCTGAAACATAAAAAATCTTATTTGTTGCTGTAAAGATTCTAATCAGCAACCTCGCTTGCATATATCATCTGCCTTACCGACTGAGATAAGGATGAGATTTGATTGAAATTGTTGCGAGCAGATGATAAATTTATTTATCTGTTGCGAGCATAAGACAAAGTTATAATTAAACTTTATCTCTTAAAGGATAACTTTATCCTTTAATCAGATCCAATGGATGCAGTTTAAACCCATCCAAGATCAACCATCCAGATTACATCCATGGATCAACGGTCAAGAGAAAATTTCTCAACAATTGACAATCTAGATTTATTCTCTTAGGCTATAAATAGACTTAGAGTTTCAACTTTTTCAATCAATCATTTAATTCATTCTTGTAAATTCTCAAAAACTCAAGTGTGCTATTTTTGAAAGGTTTCTCCGCCACAAAGAGATTTTTATTGAGCGCCCACTGTCTTGGAAGCAACATTCTCAGTTGCAACCAGGTTTTTTTTAAAGACGAGTGCCTCCACATTCATATTTTTTTTACCGTCTATTCACCACCTCTAGCCGATCCAACCCGATCCAACAAGTGGTATCAGAGCCAAGGTCGCCGCAGAAGGACTAACCACCGACTACAGCAATTTCAAGAAAATGGTTGAAGCCGTAATCTACCCGCCGAAGTTTGAGGGGGAGTTCGCGATGTGGAAGCATCGAATGCAGGTATTTTTTTAAAATAGATATTGAATTGCTAATAATTATGAAAAATGGTTTTTCAGTTCCTAAAGACAACAACAGCAAGGATAAAGAAATAGAGTCTTGGACCAAGAAGGAGAAATTAGACTTTGAAGCAAACGACAAAGCTGAATTTCATCTACTAGCCGTTCTTCCCGTGCAAGAAGTTAACCGCATCGAGAATTACAACTCGACAAAAGAGCTCTGGGAGAAATTCCTAGAATTGCATGAAGAGAAGAATAAGAAATCAGACATCGACGCACTGAACACAAGGAAGATTCAACTCAACGATGAGTCCTTATCAGAAGAGTCGGAAGGGTTAGAATACGCGGGACTTGCGCTGATGACAAATCATCAAGAAGGGAGCACTGATGAAGGGGTAGAGACGTCCGAAGAAAGCGACGACGAAAGAGGAACCTCGCTTTTTGAAAGCGACCCGGTAAGTGAGGTTTGTTTTCTTCCTCATGATCAATTATATGTTGGAGTTAAAGCTTCGCTCAAATCTAATTGTATATTAGAAAAGGAAAATTAAAAATTAAAAAATGAATTAACACTTATATCCTCGTCTGAAATTTTGAAAAATAAAAATGATAATTTGAAAAACGTAGTGCAAAAATTAGAACTTGATATTGCATATTTACGACAAAAAAAATAGCTTTTCTGATAATTTAAATTGGTATTTTAAAAATCATAAGGGTTAATTTAAAAAGATGCCCAAAAGCTATATTCCGCCTATGTTTTTAATTAATCCTGTTGACAGGAACTTATTTTGGGTTCCTAAATTTGTAGTAAACTGATATTTTTTTGGTTATTATATATGTGCGCATTTTGTTTCTCTAACAAAAATTATGTCTTTATCTTTTTTTTTTTTGCACAATTATGCTGTCTATCTACTGGAACTTCTTTCAAATTTTTTCGAATATTTTTTTCCTTTGAAACTTGAAATTAAGAGTTTAGGGGAAAGACTCATTACAATTTTTTTTAAATTTTTCAAAGTATTTTTTCTAATTTTTTAAAATTTATTCTTCAAGAACTCTTATGTGTTGGTTTGCTATTTTTGGACTTGATGAATGAATTTAAAACTCAAAATTTTTGTCTAAATTCATATCTTCATTTTCGACTTTAACAAAAATATTCAGATTTTTTTGATTTTTTTATGAATTATTTATTGAAATATGATTTTTTTAAAAATTTGATAGAATAATATTTTGACCAGATCCGATTTTTTTGGAACTCCTCATCAGCTGTGGATTTTATCAAAAAAAATTTAGATTTTATTTAACTCATTTTTTTAAAAAAAATGGAATTAACTTTGAAAAAATATGCATTTTAAAATTTGAAAAATCTATGGCAACGCGATTTTTTTTACTTAGAATATTTTTTATCGCACTCAAAAATTTTTCTTCTTCCCTAATTTTATTTCTCCATTTGTTGATGTGATCAAAGGGGGAGGAATAGTATTAAGTTAAGGGGTACAATTTTAATTTACTCGAAATTTAAGTTTTTTTTTAACTTAAACTGTTTACATTATTATGTATGTTTTTTTTTATTTTGATTACCCTAATTTAACTCAGATTGATGCACATCAAAAAGGGAGAGATTGTAAGTATCCCTGGTTGATTTTGATGTGATCAACCGATTTATGTTAGGTCCTGGTATGTTTAATCCCTCTGCAAAGTGTGCAAGAGCTTAGGTACGGAGGAAGTCGAGTGTAAGACGTAGCGGATGAGAAGGATTGTGAGGGGAAGTGAGCCGACGGGCTCGGTACAATCCGAGGGACGCGGAAGCTACGGAAGAGTACGTCGGTAGAGCGAGAAGGACGTGCGCGGTGTCCGAGGGACGAGAAGCCGGGCGGAACGATGCTCGAGGGGCGAAAGGCCAGAGTCGGGTTTGTGTGAGCCTAACTCCGGTTGGCCGGAAATCACCCAGAAGATGAACCAAAAGACTGGTCAGTTTGACCCAGTCAAACCAGGCACTTGAAATAAAATAAAATTTATTTGTTGCTGTGAAGATTCAAACCAGCAACCTCGCCTGCATATTTCATCAACCTTACCAACTGAGATAAGGAAGAGATGTGATTGAAGTTGTTGCGAGCATATGATAAATTTATTTATCTGTTGCGAGCATAAGACAAAGTTATAATTAAACTTTATCTCTTAAGGGATGTTTCGATGTTAGATGTTTCGATACTTGATAATGATGTTTGAATATCGCATGATAGTTGAATATCGCATGATAGTTGAATATTGTGTGAGTCAAGTGGGTCAAGGTTGACTAGAGACTTGACTGGAAAAGACCTAATGGGACTAGGTGAAATCCAGGTGGATCGGGGAGATCGCACGCTGGCATGGGTAAAGACCTAGTGGGACTAAGCATACGTAGTGAGATTAGGTGATGTCCAGGTGGATCGGGGAGATCACACGCTGATATGGGTAAAGACCTAGTGAGACTAGGCACACCTAGTGAGAGTAGGTGAAGTCCAGGTGGATCGGGGAGATCGCACGCTGGCACGGAAAAAGTCCTAGTGGGACTAGGCACACCTAGTGGGACTAGGTGAAATCCAGGTGGATCGGGGAGATCACACATTGGCAAGGTGGAAGTCTACCGAGAGACTAGACCTAACTCGAGAATTAGGCAAACCTGGTTAGGAATCAGGTTAAGTCCTAGTTGGGAGCTAGGCAGTTGAAATCCAAGTTGGTCAAAGGGTTGATCGAACACTTGGTCGAGAAGTCCTAACATGTCACGGTTGACCAAGGTTAGGCAAGGGAACCCTAGACTTGTACACACAAGTTAGGGTTGGGATCAATCGATTGGGTAATTGATTGTGATTGGGTTCTCGCGAACAGAAGCTGTCTTGATCTATTGGGTGATCGATTAAGAAAGGCATGGATCGATAGGATAATCGATTGGGAGAAATAAGTTGCGAGAACAGAAGGTATCTGAATCGATTGGGCAATCGATTCAGCCTTCTCTTAATCGATTGATCAATCGATTAAGAGGTCCGGTAATCGATTGGGCGATCGATTACAGTAGTATTGCGCGAGAGCACAGAAAAGTGTTGAATCGATTCAGCGATCAATTAAGATTGTTGTTAATCGATTGGCTAATCGATTAAGATTCAAAAAAATAGTCGTTGAACGGTTAAGTCTGACGTGGTAGTTGATTGAGTAATCGATTAGGAAACCTTAGGCGTCGGGTATATAGGGTTTTCACGCAGGTTTGAAGCAGATCGCTCGACAGGGCTTGCGCAGTTTTCTCCTCCTTCCTCGCCATTTTAAGAGAAGTCTTGGGGCATAGTGTTGCTGCACTTCCAAGGTTCTAGATGCGATCTCAAGCTTGAAGAAAGCAAGGAAAGCAAAGAGAGCTGAAGATTTAAGATTTTCTATTGTATTTTGTTTCTCTTGTTGTATTCTTCTTGTAAGCTTGTATAAGGTTTCTCCACCTCAAAAAGGAGATTTTTCATAGTGTATGAGAGAGTGAGGACAGCGGATCCTTGGATTAGTCACCTTAAGGAGGTGGATACCAAGTAAATCGTAGAGCGTTAGCATTGGTTGAAGTCTTCCGCAGCGATAAATGTTCTACAAGCAAATCGGAGCTAATCACCCCCTCCTCTAACTCTCCTACCGGTCCCAACAGATACCATTGGGTGTGTGTATTTGCTCTATACTGCTCCACTCGACCACTGAAGGGTAGTAGTTCCGGAGCATGGTAGCGGGGAGGGATTCCTCCTCTTCCCATAAACTAGAGGAGATGAGAGATATCTCCCCTATATGACATGGGGCGGAGTATTTACTCCACTAACATCTTGTCCACTCGGTCACTCAGGAGCAGTGATGGCAAAGTGCATACAATGTCATATCCCTACCCACTCGGCTGACACATATGACATGTCTCGGTGGCTTGATTGGTGTCAGGGGTGACCATGACATTGCATCATGTGGATATGATGCATTGTGCATTTGATGGTAATTGCTGCATATGTTTTACATGTACATGCAGGAGATATTATATGTTTTGGTGTCGATGACCCTACACCTACTCGTATAATATGGGTCTGCTGTGATCAGGATAGGCTGATTTCTGGTATGTACATTCATTTAGTACTTTCAGTTTATGCATATTTTGATATTTTATATGAGACTATATCATGTGTTTCTTTATAGCTTGTACAGCTGCTTATACTGGCATGCATATCTTTATCTATATCTATAGAGTCCACTTGGACTCACCACTCGTCACAATATTTTTATTTTTAGATTGATAGGTCGTCAGGGAGAGCTCAGTTGTCAGTCTCAGGTCCTTACGACTCCGACTTTGGGTGCTTTCACAAGTTTCTATTTCTATTACAGCATACTTCTTGTTTTATATTTGATTTGTGACATGGTCTTTGTATTGAGCTATATTTGATACGGAGTTTTGTATTTTTGAGTCCTCTGTTAGACTATATGGGTATTGTTTTGCTGCGCACTGATAATTATCATTTTGTTGATAAATTTAGGCTCTCAAATCTATGTTTTGATCCACTTTTGTATGCTTAAGTTTGCATTTACTTAAGGTTTCATGAATTACCCTATTTTAGCTTTTAATTCAAATCTTTGTATATTTGAGGTATTTTGGTACTAACATGTGAATCTAATTTTGTAGGCTTTAATTGACCATGGACCTAGATCAGATTGGAACAGACTTGAGCCAGAATTGGATCCGGATCAAAGGGATCAAGCATCGGATTAATATGGGTCGTCCATTCAAAAGAACGGTCAGATCTAAGCCATCCGCCAACATCTAGTCAATCCAAGCTCAAGATAGACTTAATCAAGTTCATGGATCAAGATCTGAAAGTTTGGGCCAGATCAGAGTTAATTCAGCCATTGGACCAAGCTCGAGAGAGCCTAAACCGTCCGTTTGAAGATTAAAGCAATCTGAGCCATCCAATGTAAATCTGGAAGATCCGAGTTACTGATGGACAATCTTGAGCCTTGATCAAGATCTGGGAAGTTCGGTTCAGATCTAAGAAGATCCTACCGTTGGATTAGATCTGAACAATCCCGTCGTCCAAATTCAAATGGTTTTAATTAAAAGGGAATTCCCTAGCCAGTTCTTCGTCGCGTCGTGGATCGCCAGTAAAAAAGTAGTTTCGCCAATTCTTCATCATTTTTCCTTGCAATTTCCTTCTCAGATCGTGTGGCCAACATCAACTCATTTCTTCTCAAGATTTCAAATCATCTAGGTAATTTCCTTGCTCAATTCGCTAACATGAATCTTGCAGGTGAAGGAGGAAAGGGGAGGGTTTCGCCTGAGCTCATTCCACCGATTTCTTCCAATTGATCGCGGGGTTTCCATCTACCGAAGCTGAAGGAGTGTTAGGAGGGGTTCTCCGACGCAGTTCTGGAAGTTTTGGCTTGATCGCGAATCCGCGCGTCAAGAGGAGTTCAGCGTTCGGCTACTGTACGATCGGATTGATCGGACAGAAAGGACTCTGATCGGTCCCGTGACCGATCAGAGGAAGACTTGATTGGTCAGGTTGACCGATCAGGGAGAGCAGAACAGCAAGATTGACAGCAAGCTGAGCAGGGGAGTTTTCTTCAATGGTTTTTAAGCTAGGGGGTTCATAGCTCATCCTTCGTGTGACGGCGAAGGGAAGTTTTGATCAGAACTTGATTTGATGTTTAATTAGGATTACTTTGGTTTTATACAAGTATTTCTTCAAGTTGCTTTAGATTGTTTCATCTTCACTTCAATATTAAGTTCATAAGCCTTGCTTCGCTCTGTGTTTCAATTTGTGCAAATTCAATTCCTACAATTTATTCCCTGCAATTAGTTCTTTGATTTCAATTCAGTTGTTAAAGTCGAATTGTTTAGTTCCTTTCAATGGGTTAAGAGTAGTTCTTGCAATTTCTCTAGTTAAGTCCATTTCGTTCCATGCTTTAGTTAAGTTCATTCTATTCTATTTCATATAGCCCTTCTCTTATCGTAAAAACCCCCATTTTACTTTGAAACCTCAAACATCAAACGACAAATAAACCTGCAAACTCAAGTTAAACATTCATTCAACTAGTCCTTGGAAAAATACGACCTGAGGCCCCTCTACTACATTTCTACTTTGTTAGCCAAAGGGTTTTCAGTTTTATAAATTTCTAAATTTGAGGCTCACTCGTGACATCTATTTTGGGTCCTTCACGCGCCTACCTAGAGGGCAGCTTAGTTGAGTATTATTACTGAATTGTTGAGATGCTCTTACTTTCCTATACTATATCTTTTGTTTTGAGGTCTTTGGTCATTATTATATTGTGTGGTGTTATATGTATGCTTTAAATTGTCCGTCGTACAGGAAAGGTGTTGTTCGATTTTATATTGGATCAGCGACTCCTCTGATCTCGGGGTATTATAGAATATCTCCTTGTCAGGTTGGTTCCTACTTGGTCGATAATTAACCGTGTTAGTGAGTAGTCTGGAAGGCCTTAGATAGAGAAATAAGAAGTTAGAGGTATCCATTGTCGACCCAGGGCAAAGAAAAATGGACATCACGGAACAAGTATTACTAATCCGGCGAAGATCAAGAGAAATGTCGACCGCCCAATTTGGTCTCTAGAACTTTATCAACAATCCATAGACAAGTTGGGATCCTGCACACAAAGAGCAGAATTAAAAGAAAGATCGGGATGGATCTTGAGGAAACCCTCAAAGGTTCAAGTCGGGCAAATGAAGGAATAAGAAGGAGATCAAATGAAGTTGTTAGCTAGTAGAATCTAGTATTGTCTACCTCGGCTCTTATCGTGCATTCCACATTTTTCCGTACATCAATATAAGTCCTCAGAATGTGTCAGTATCACTTCTCCCACTCACCTATCCAATTGGCTAAGACCCCATCATACTTGATTTAGGTCAAACCATAGTCAAGTGGCGCCACTCTTAAATCTACTAACATGACTTGAACTCAGTCTCAAATCTAATCGTCGTGACTCTGCATTGATTGAGTCATAAGTCTCCGTCATATCATAAGCATGCAATTTATGATTAACAAGGTTTTTCTAACCTCGAACGATCGGTCCGATCTCACGAAAATTTCCCACCGACCGCAGGATAAATCGGGAAGCGCTCGCGATGGACGGTCTAGAAGTCTAGCGTCTCAGAATTTGCGCCCCATAAGTATGCAATTTGCATTGACCTATGGGGATAATGCGGTGATTTAATTAATAATTTTTTTATTAAATTTTGATCCCTGATTTTTGTTTTTATTCATAAAAATTAATTTACTAACCAAAATCAAGTTTGATTAAAAAATTAAAAATATTTATTAGTAATTGATATTTTTTATAAAAATACTTTTTAAGTAAAAAACACATTTAATATTATATTATTATTTCTCTCTAAATACTTTTTCTCTTTCTTTTTTTCTCATTTATTATCATTTTTATATTTGTTTATAATTCACCGTCGATTTTTTTATTAGCTAAATTAATTTAATTTATAATTTATCAAAATTCAAATTGATAAAAATATAGTTTGATATACAAACTTTTACGAGATTATAAGGAAGAGTTTATTATACTCAATAGCTATATTAGATATTCAAACCTGTTTCTTGTAGGTCACACCGTAATAATTTGATTGTCTCCTTAAAATTTTCCTTCATCGGAATTAAAATTTATCAATAAAAAAATTTAAAACAACAATTAAAATGTATATTATGTTGGATATCATGTGAATGAAAAGGGGGTGGTAGGACTTTAGTCTCACATTGGGATTTTCTAGTCAGTAGAAAGTGAGGTGGAGAATAAAAGACTCCCTTGTGAGTGTGATTTTAGTCCCACATTGAAGTTTTAAGATAAAATGGTTGGTTTATATTGTTTCACAAGCATGTTACTTGTTAACAAATGCTAGGAGAGATGCTCTCTCTCACGCATGGGTGCGCAGGGGTACAAATCCAGGGCCCAGATATATACTGAACCAAGTGAACTCGTGTGCGTGCACGACTTGCGCGCGTCAAATGTCCGACCGATAGTTCAAAATTTGTCCAAGCAGATAAACCAACATTTTGCCAAATTATTTTTCTCAAATGCAACTGATGCATTAACTTTTGATTAATGCAAAATCAGTCGCCACGAGCAATGAGTGCTCCGTTGTGCTCATTCGGCTGTTGTATCCTGAGAGACAGACGTACATCTGAGCCTCGAAGCATCGTCGGAGGAGGACAAATCTATATCAAGGAAACTGCATTGCGCAGGCCTCAACAACTTCTTGGTCGGGAGAAGTCCGACTATTGCTCGGGACGACTGCTCAACAAACCCGGTCGGGAAACTCACTCAGGAGCTCGGGAAATTCACTCGAGAGATTCACTCAAGAGCTCGGGAGACACTGTTCGAGAGCTCGGGACCCTGGTTGGGAGCTCGGGAAATACTGCTCGAGAGACTGCAGTTTGAGAAAAAAATAGATCGGGTCACCCAATAGATAAGTTGGAATTATTATTATAATTTTAATTTATTATAAATTTTCTGAATTCCCTCCAACATATTAATAATGTTATAATAATTTACTATTTGTTTCCAAATTAGTTATATTTTTAAAATTTTATTGGTGAAATTTAACTTTATTTATTTAATTAAAAATATTTTTAGATAAAAATATTATTTTTTAATAAATTATGATTAAAAATTTAACAGATATATATTTTTTAATTTACTAGTAAAGAAGTGGAATTTAATAAAGATAAAGTTATTGTTATATAGCCTAATTGATCATGATTTCCAATTGAGAAATAATCTTTTGTAATGTACAATAATTTTTTAAAAAATTTTACTAATAAAATTAAATATCTTTAATAATATTTTATATAAAATATATTTTTTAGAATATAATTTTTAATTTTTAAAAATATTAAGGCCTTAAATTGTGTCTCTCTAAGACCTCAAAAATTATGAGACCGTCTAAGACCTCAAGAATTACTGAGACGACTATGAATAACAATTGATATCCTTGTGTATATTCATCTAGTTTGTGAGGTTCGAGGTTTGAATCTTCACAGTAACAAATAAATCTCTTTTGCCTCCAGGGCTATGGTGCAATGGTAGGACGACTAGTCACTATCTCAGATATCCACGGTTTAATCCCCAGCTATGGCGTATTTATAGGAATTTTTTCTCCAAATGGGGCGTAAATCCTGGGACGCTGGGCTTCTAGACCGTCCACTGCGAGCAGTTCTCGATTTACCTTAACGAACAATGGGAAACTTCCGTGAGAACGGACCGATCGTCCGAGGTTAAAAAAACTTCGTTAAATTGATCTAATTTGTACACAGCTCATAAAATTGTGGACTTCCATACGACCAGAAGTGTCTTTGGACTTTTAACTATCTGTTAATTATCTAACTTCAAAGTAAACTAAATAAACAATGTGCAAATCACTCTAATTAATTACTTGATTTACAAAAACTAATTTACTAACAGTACCCAATTATTTAATTAGTATTTGTAATGCTTTCTAATCGTGCAAGAAATTTGTTAACACCAATTTTAACCTGTTTTTCTCATTCAATTTTGACTGAGACTATTCAAATGCTAATTTTATTTGTATTATTATTATTTTTCCTTTCCCTTGAAGGCTTGTAAACTGAATTTTTATTTTCTTTTAATTCTTACTCTTTTCCCTTGTAAACAAAAATAATAAGAACAAAAACACAAACATGAGTTAGGTAATAACACTTCGATCACAGAGTACAAACATCAACAGATTGCAGAATTCAGCTTTCCAAATCCCAAATTAAATCAATTTCTACTCTGCAGAACCGACATGATGATGGCTAACAAGTAAAAACGGATCTACAGAAGGACAACACAGGGACCAGGAAAAGAGTGTTGAAGTGGAACCGCCGGGAACCATCCGATAAACCGTGTCGCCGGAGGCAGCAGAGGAACAGGGCCATTTCCGGCGCCGACGCCAAAGTATTGAGACGGGAAAGCCAAAGGCGGGCACGCCATCGGCGGCGGAATCATGAAGCTCCCAGGTGGTGAAGTCCATGGGCGCCGAAGAGAACCGAGAGAAGAAGCGCTCTTGAATTCCTGGCAAACATTCTCCAAGCCGTACAGAATCATGAAGTCTCGACCGTCCATGACCGCCCACCTCTTATGCATCTCGTGAAAGGTCAGTCCGGTGACCAAACTGTCAAATCCCGCCTGATGTGCCACGCCGTCGGCCTCCACGTTCAGCATACTCGCGAGCTTCATCAAGCTGACCTCTCCGCCGAGGAGCCCCGGGCAAAACCGCGCCATGTATTTGACGTCATAGAGTCTTCCGTTAAAGATGCCACTCGCTGCCATTAGAAACCCTCCTGGTGTCTCCGGCAGCGGCCTTCCGCCGGCGAACAACTTTATCAAATAGCCCACGTCGTACGAGCCGTGGAACGTGACGAACGCACCGCCGTGGTGACCGAACAGTTTCTCCCGGAGTAGAGCGGCGCAGTGAACGGAAGAAATACCTTCGCGCCGGTTTCTTTGGACGTCGATACCGCTGTTCTTCAGCAGGTCGATGGACGCCGGCAAGCAGGGGTCGACGTCGGGGTCGAAGTCCGAGAAATTGATCTGCCATGCCATGCCGGGGTGGTTGCCGGCGTTGTCGAAAAGGGCGATTCCTAGCTGGATGATGCAGAGGTTGTCGACATTATACTTGAGGTCGCGGTATCTGCGCTCCTCGGCGGCGCGGCGAGGCGTGAAGCGGAGGAAGCCGGAGAATTCGGTGTCCACGGCGACGATCGGGAAGGAGCGGCGAAGAACATCGATCGACTCCATCTGCTCCAGTAAGTTTGCTTCCCACACTTCGATAATCTCCATTGCCGCAAGCGATCGCTCTCTGCTCTTCTCTGTTTCTCTCGGATCTGCGTTTTGCGTTCTTCCGTCACATCGAAGTAGTTATTTATAAAGATCGATTTACTAATCAGTTCAGTTGAGTTCAATTCGGAATTTGTTGCTGCGGATAATCTGCAATCCTAATCTGTTTCGAATTTGGGAGATTCCGAATTATATTAGGAAAAATTTCTATGTAATCTGATATTCGATGGCTTGAGAAAAATTGTGTGATTTGCCATATTAAGCGGTGTTCGTTTATTAATTAATCTTTTCTTTAAAAAATATTTGTTAGATGTTTTTTATTATTAAAATTGTCACTCTGCCCCTCGGATTTTTTTTTTATTTTAACCTTTAAAATTTCATAGTTTTGATCATTTTAATTAACGTTTATGAAACAAAAGATATTAAAATTAAGAATTTTTATTTCATTTAAATTAAGTTAAATTTTGAAGGTTCTTACCATTTGTATTTTATATAAGATATTTCTCCTGATTATTTTTTCTATTAATGTGAATTTTTTATTTAACTCCCATCTGAAGCCCGATGCAATTTTGATAATTTTCATTATGAAATATTCCATTGAGAAAGGACAACGAGGAATATTTAAGTGAACGTAAAATTTTAGCTACAAAAGAATATCAGTTAGAGAATCTCCATTTTAGGTTTTTCAAAACTTTGTAAAATAAAAAAATAATCAATAAAAAAATCTTGAAAGAGTGTGTGGAGGTGAGATTAGGGTTTTTAATTAAGAATAGGTTTGAAACAACAAACTTATTTGTTTTTCTTTTAAGATGGAGCTAATAATTAATGATATAATAATACTGCATATTTGATCATTTAAAAAAAATCGAATTCAAAATAATTAATTATAGTATTTTATTTCAGGAATAAATAATAGTAAAGACTACAATTGTATTTTTTTAAAAAATAAATATATTTGATAAGTTAAAAAATATATAAATAACTACAATTGAATTAAAAAACATAAATTAAATATTAAATGAAAAATATAAATGTAATAAAATTAAAAACCATAAATTAATTAATTTATTAATTATAAATTATAATAAATTAAATTAAAAAGCATAATTATTTAAAATATTAAATAAAAATTATAAATTAAATTAAAAATGATAAGTTAATTAATTTATTAATTATAAATTATAATTAAATTAAATTAAAAAGCATAATTATTTAAAATATTATAAATTATAAATTAAATTAAATTAAAAATCATAAGTTAATTAATTTATTAATTAGAAATTAGAAATAAATTAAATTATATATCATAATATATAAAATTTTTAATAAAAATTATACACGGATGTTAAATAAAAATAATAAATAAAGATATGTGATTTATAATGTAATATAAAAAATTATGTATTGATAATTTGATTGAGTAGAGAATATATTTTTATATTTGTAATATAATATTGATGTGATATATTAAAAAATTTTAAAAATTATTAAAAACTTTAACCATAGGAGAACTCCTTGAATAAAAGATCAAAATCTATTTTTATATTTTATATATTTATTTAAATCTTTTTCGACTTTTTATCAAACAGCGCACGTGAGAATTAGGAATTACCAAAAGGCGTACTGAGGTTTTCTTTTTACCAAAGGGCGCATCAAATTTAGTGATCTTCCTCTTATACCCTTCCCGCCAAGAATTCTCTTTCTCTTTCTTAGTTAGAATTCCAACACATCTGAATCCGCTTTTTCAGACTTTTCAATTTAAAATCATATATTATGGGAATCGACTAAAAACGTAAGGTAAACAAAGAAACTAAAAGAATTTATATTTATTTAATATAAATAAATATATTAAATATTTCAATTAAAAGAAACATCTCTTCTAGCATTATTTCAGAAATATAAAGAAATATTTCTTTATATTTGATTAATATAAATTAATATATTAAATAAAATATTAATAAATATATTAATATATAAAAAATCTATCACAGCATGTGATTTCAGACCCACGCTGACCCTGAAATCATTTGATTTCAGACCCACATTGGGCATGAAATCAGATGACTTTAGGCCCTGAAATCTTCACGTGTGCCCTTTGAAGTCCACTTCCCGGCTTGCCCCTAGAGTCCTCTTCCCTCGGCTCTCGTCCCTAGGATATGTGACTCACCAATTCCTGCAAACTCAATCACACATATCAAATCACAAAAGTAAACCTAACTTAAACCCTTTGCCCAAACATCAAAACACATGGTCACTCCGGACCATAGATTGCCCCAACAATCTCCCCCTTTTTGATGTTTGGCAATACGTTTAAGTTAGGGAAAACAAATAGCAAATATGCATGGATCCTATCACAAGGCATCCCCACACCTAACCTCCCCAAGTTAGGAATTTTTACCAAAACGGGCTTTTTAAACCTTTCCAAGGCTCCCCCTACATTGGACTTACAAAGGCTTTTTAAGAACCTCTCCAAGGTCTCCCTTACGCCACCAATCGAGCAACAATGCTCCCCCTTTACCTAAGCTCCCCCTAGACCAATGATTTCTTGCAAAGGAGTGTTTGGTTTTCCACTTAAACCTAACATTTCTCCCCCTTTGCCATACATCAAAAAGACTCCAACAATTCCCCTCTTATTAGATCTTTTAACTTTTAATGACCAGAAACACAGTGTACCAACCTCCCATGAGATTACACACTTATTTGACATCATTTGAACACCATTTGACTGCTGAAACACCAAAATTAGCCTTTATCAGTCGACTGCCCACTGTCCGAGTCGACTGGCACCCTGAAAACTCAAATTTCAGTCTTTCTGACCCAATTTCAGAAATGCACTATAAATTCCACAGATCTCCAAAAATTCCCAAACTTTGTGGAAAGATTTATGGTACTCATACTTACTTGGAAAAAATACACTCAAAAATATATCTATCACCATTCCCAAGATTGACAAAAAAACCCAAACACTAGCTAAATGGTTCAATTGAACCTTGGCCTAAAGTCCTAGTTTTGGTCTTCTCTTGATGTCGCTACCCATACCAACCCACAATGCATCCCTAGCATTGATTTACATGACATTTATACATCAAAAATCAACTTTCATGCTATATGACCCCAATGCCATATTTTCATGCATGAAACACAAATTCAACGTGCCAACACCCAAGAATTGAGACTCAAGTCCGTCTCCAACTCTTTTGGCACACTTCATGACCCCATCTAGACTTCCGAGAGAAACCCTCTCGGGATCCATAGACCATGGGTCCCAACATGACTCCTAGAGCTCCCCCTTGAGCTCTTAGCCCTTGCCACCTCCCTAGGTGACTCAACAAACGCTAGACCACACCAGTGTACCCCCGGTGACTTTTGGTCTACAACCCTAACCTTCTTAACCTTGGACCCCTTGTCCTTAGTTAAGACCTTCTTTTTGCTTTTAAATGGCACCCCTTGTCATTTTTGGACTTCCCCTCCTTGCCATAATTATATGCTACCCTAGCATATTTCTTCTCATTGGCATTGGAGACCCTAGATCGGTTTCCTAACCCCGATCTACCATTGTTGGGTTCTTGACCACCCAACCCCATACCTAAACCCTTAGATCTAATAGTGAATCTATCTAGGATTTTCTCTAACCTATCAAGCTTTTCCCACAATGCTTGATTTTCCCTTCCTAGGTTCTCAAACCTAGAATCAACATGTCCTCCTTGAACATTCCTAGACCTACCCACCTTCCTAGGCATATGTCTCCCTTTTTTGGGATTTATGCCTTGATCCTTAGGTCCAAAGGACTTGGATTTATCATGATGCATGATTTTTCTAAGGTTTTGATCTACAATATTAACACTACTCCTATCATGGTATTTAAAATCAAAATTATACATGGATAAATAATTAACAGTATTTCTATCATGCATGAAGGAGTTTAAATTTAAATTACATTTAAACTTAAAGTTAGGGATTACCTCCAACCCTTGTAGCTCCCCCTTGATGTGTTCTTCTCTTCTTCTCATCCTTCTCCCATCTTCTCAAATGCTCCATTTTCTTGAGCTCTCCTTTTCTCGGACACTTAGTGTGATAATGCTCTAGCTCTCCACAAGTGTAGCACCTAATATCCTTTTTCTCCTTCTTTTCCCTATAACCCATTGATCCAGGCGAGTAGTTTTCAAAGAGGATCAATGGCCCGGTCGGATCAGGACTGGGTTAAATAGGGCTAAGTCAGGTTGACCCTAGTCCAATGAGCCGGATATGAATCTGGGCAGGAGGAGTAGAAGTCGAGATAGGTAGAGCCCTGGTTCGGCCTCGGTCGCCCGGGGTCAGGCACTCGAGGTCGGCCACCCGGGGTCGGCCACCCGAGGTTCGTCACCCAGGGTTAGCCACCCGAGGTCGGACACCCGGGGTAGGCCACTCGGGGTCGGGCACCCGAGGTCGGTGACTCGGCGTCGGTCACCCAAGGTCGCCCACTCGGGGTCGGCCACCCGAGGTTCGTCATCCGAGGTCGGCCACTCGGGGTCGGCCATCCGAGGTCGGCCACTCGGGGTCGGCCACCAAAGGCCCGTCACCCGGGGTCAGGCACCCGGGGTCTGACGCCCGGGATCGGCCACTCGGGGTCGGTCACCCGAGGTCGTCCACTCGGGGTCGCCCACTCGGGGTCGGTCACCCGAGGTCGGCCACTCGGGGTCGGCCATCCGAGGTCGGCCACATGGGATCGGCCACCCGAGGTCCGTCACCCGGGGTAAGGCACCCAGGGTCGGACGCCCGAGATCGGCCACTTGGGGTCGATCACCCGAGGTCGACCACTCGGGGTCGGTCACCTGAGGTCGGCCACTCGGGGTCGGGTACCGCCAGCCGAACGCTCTGTGACCACCCCATGAACAGAAATGATTCAGAAGCCAGGCTTGTCCGACCGACCCAGGTTGTAAGTCAGTAGGAGCCGACCTGATGAACATGAGTGATTAAAGAGCCATCTCCGCAGTAATAATTTGCCAGACCTCTGACATAATCATTACCTGACAGAGCTGCCAACAGAGCAGCTAAGGCTAACCTGGACAGACTATCAGGCGGCTGTGGCAGTCTCACAGAGCAGCTAAGGCTGCCATTAGTTCAGTCTGCCAACTGATCATTCCTTAATGAGTCATAACAACTCTAATAAGGCAGAGAGCTTCCCCTCCCCTATATAAACCACCTTGGGGCTCCAAAGAAGAGGATTTTTGCTGCCATTTGGAACCTTTGCTCCACTTTGCGCTCTCGTTTTTGGTCCGATCCGAGTGACTTGTGTCCTGTTAGTGCTTAAGCCCGACCCCGACCCCCACGCTACTGTAGACCGGGGTCATGCTGGTCAGACCGAGTCATCCTAGCGAGGACCTTCTTCACTTGTCGACAAGATCAAATTTGGCGCCGTCTGTGGAATCTCAGCCTGATCGAAAGTTGAAGATGAGTGACTCTAACCGGGTGTCCGTTATTCTTTCACAAGAGGACCTTGATTTGCTGGTAGCAGCTAAAGCTCAGAAGTTGGCAGCAGAGCAGAAGGTCGCCGCCCGCCCGGCACAGGAGGGCCCTGCCGAGCCAACGACTCGCACGGGCACCAAAGGAGGAGCTCGCCCGGGTGACAACCCTCACTTTCCTCGAGCATTATTCGGTCCAGCAGAAGGCGGTGGACAATCCGACCCTCAAGAAGTTTCTTCTAGTCACACCAGGATCAACAAAGGGAAGGCCCCCATCAGTTAAGCCCCAGCTGACCACACCGGGTTCCCCTTCTCCACCCAAGTCCTACAAGAACCAATGCCCAAGCACTTCCGGCTCTTATCCATCCCTGAGTATGGAGGGACCACAGACCCAGAGGAACACTTAATGAAGTTTGAGAACACAGCATTGTTGCATCAATACTCAGATGGTATTAATTGTCGAGCCTTTCTGACCACCTTGACAGTGTAAGATCGTTTCCGGTACGCTAGAGGGGGGGGGTGAATAGCGATTTTCGAACCCCTTTCTTCCTACATGGTTAGTTGCACAGTGGAATATACAATAAAAATAATCAAACAACTACTAACCAATGCTAACACGGAAGATTTACTTGGTATCCACCCCGGTCGGGTGACTAATCCAAGAATCCGTCGGTGGATCACTCCCCGGATAACCTCCGGCTAGTTCTCGTTGCTCCTTGTGGGTGGAGAAACCTCACTACAACACCTTGAGAACCTCTGAGCACAAAGACTACTGTTTGGCCTTTAACCAAGACCAAACTCGTCAAAAATCTCAGCCACCACGAAGTCCTCTTTAAATAGGACTCGAGCTGAAACCCTCGCTACCAGTCGGCTGCCCCAAGGGCAATTGACTCGTGCCACTGAAATTTGACCGTTCCACCCCCAACGTTCGAATTCTCAGCCAACTCACCAGCCACCTAACAGTCAACTGGTCCCCGGCCAGAACCCTTCTGTGAGTTTTATCAGTCGACTGCCCCCAGGCCAGTCGACTGGTCTACTCACACACCTAAGGTTACCCTTCCTGAGTACATTTCACTCCGCACTCAAACCCTAGGATTTCCCGAGTACAATCACATAGCACTCGTACCCTCACGACTCGACTGACTCCTCATCCGCAGCCTCGACTATTGCCTTCGCGCCCTCTTCATCTTCGGCTCCCGTCCCTCGGATGCACGCAAGCCTCCAGCTTGCCTCCATGCCATCCTTCACGCATGCCTCGAAGTCCGCGCCCATCAGCTCATCGTCCCTGCTCTCCAAGGTCCCTCGGATGCGCACGCAAGCCTCCATCTTGCCTCCATGCCATCCTTCACCGTATCGAGGCCGTCCAGTCAAGTCCATATGTGTAACCTGTACAACCTGCATACTCAACATACACATATGAGATAACAAGGGTAAACATAACTTAAACCCTTTGCCCAAACATCAAAACACTTGGTCACTCCGGACCACAGATTGCCTCAGCAATCTCCCCCTTTTTAATGTTTGGCAATACGTTTAAGTTAAGGAAAGTAAAATAGTAGTCGATAGCAAAAGTAATGCATATGCAATGCATGGATGAATCCTATCCCAAGGCATCATACACCTAACTCTCCAAGTTAGGACTTTTTCACACCTAACTTCCCAAAGTTAGGAATTTTTCACACCTAACCCTCTAAGGTAGGAATTTTCACCACCTAACCCTCCAAGTTAGGATTTTCACCATCTAACCCTCCAAGTTAGGATTTTCAACCAAAACGAGTTTTTTAAAGCTTCTCCCAAGCTCCCCCTACATTGGACTTACAAAGGCTTTTTAAGAACCTCTCCAAGGTTCCCCTTACGCCAAGAATGGAGCAGCCATGCTCCCGCTTAAACTCAGCTCCCTAGCAAAGGTGTGTTTGGTTTCCCACTTAAACCCAACACTTCTCTCCCTTTGCCATACATCAAAAAGACCCCAATAATATCCCAATTATTGGTTCTTTTAATCCCTAATGGTCCTAAACACAGTGTACTAAACCCCCGTACACTTGTTTTCAATCATTCGGACCCAAGTCAGCTGCTGGATACCCACACCAGCCCTGACCAGTCGACTGCCCCTAGGGTAGTCAACTGATACTCTGATTTATCAGTTTACTGACCAATTTCAGAATTGCGCTAGAAATTCCATAAATCTCTAAAAATTTCCAAATTTCGTGGAGAACTTTGTTGTGTTGGATCGAGAAGAACGATAGAGGGGGGGTTGAATATCGTAAAATATTTTCGGATTCGTAAAGAGAATAAGCAGCGAAAAATAGAGAAACACACAAACCAAACACAGGTGATTTTACTTGGTTCGGAGTCGCGGTCGACTCTTACTCCAAGGCCCACGGTCGTTGACCGTTTACTGCGGGCAATTCTATATGTGCGCAAATGTTTACAGAGAAATTTTATAGTTGTAGTATAGTAAATAGAAAATTAAGCTCTTTTGTTACCGACGCCCGGTGTGGATTGTTCTTCGGAGCAGAGGGTCGTCGTCGGCGCTTCAATCTCGAGATGGGAGGTTTCTGGGGCAGAGCGCTTGAGTAGAAGAGCCTATTGGCGTTGGAAAGTTGTGTTGAGAAGCCTTGGGGGTCAAACCCCGTATATAGTGAGTCTGGGGCGCCCTCCACGTGGCCTTCGATCCGCAACAATCTCGGTCAGCCCTTATCCCGCTCGAGTAGGGATGAGGTTTGACTGTGGGGGCGCCCGGGACGCTGGGGGCCCCCCGGTTGACTTGGTCTGCTGGCTTCTCGGCCGATTCACTTTGTTGGCTTGAACCCAGGGCGCCCGGGACGTTGGGGGCGCCCGGGACACAGGGGGCGTCCTGGCCCAGTAAGCCTTTGAAGCGCTTTTTTTTGTTTACTGCTTTGCCTTGACCTTGGGGCGCCCGGGACCTCTGGGGCGCCCTACTCAGCTGCTGCCTCTCTCCCTTGAAGCGTTCTGAGCTGCAGAGACTCGTTCCTTTGGTCCTGCATCCAAGGTTAGTTGCAAATACAATAAACCAAGAATATGTTATGTTTATACAGCCTTAGCTGTCTTGGTTCTGACTTTGGGTCTCCAGAATGGAACCCTAGGTCGAACCGACGCCTATTGTTCCCTCGAAGGGGAGCACGTCCTCACCTACTCCTCTCAGGAGAATTTACCTGTTGCCAACCGGCTCCTCCGGTTGGACTTTTGCCCAACAGTCCTTCGCCAGGTCTTTAGTACCACGCAGTCCTTCCCCAGATCTTCGGTTCCAAGCAGTCCTTCGCTTGGTGCCTAGCAGTCCTTCGCTAGGTCTTTGACTCCTAGCAGCCCTTCGCTAGGTGCCCAGCGGCCCTTCGCTAGGTCTTAGGGTTCAGATGCCTAGCAGTCCTTCGCTAGGTGCCTAGCAGCCCTTTGCTAGGACTTCAATCTGCACACTCAAGTAGCATGTTAGATAAACATAACATCTTAACATTTGAACCCTTTGTCATTATCAAAACACAGGTTCGACTTGGGTGCTGTCTGCACCAATAATCTCCCCCTTTTTGATTTATGGCAACCCGATTTAAAAAGTTAAGTTAATTCATACAGTTGATGTAACAGTTTAGTTTCCTCCCCCTGGAAGGAATCTCCCCCTAGGGTTTTCAAAGGTTGTGGGGTTTGAAAAAATCTAAAATAATGGAATTAATTTTTCAATACTTAGAACATTTTTCAAAAGAAATTTTAGAAAAATATTTTTCAAAAAGAATTTGGTTGGGCACTTTGGAAAATTTATACTAAAAAAAATTTCTCAAATATCTCCTGAATGTAAGCTTTATACTTAGAAACTTTTCTATTAGAGAAGTTTAGAGATAAGTACTTAGAGATATTTTGAACATAACTTAAGTTTAAGTACTTAAAAAAAACTTTTGAAAACTGCTTGGGTCAAGTACTTAACAAAAATTTTGAAAACAATTTAGATCAAGTACTTTTGAAACAGTTTTGGAAAAACATAGATTTAAGTACTTTAAAAAAACTAGGTTTAAGTACTTTGAAATAGTTTTGAAAAAAAAACTTAGATTAAGTACTTTGAAATAGTTTTTTAAAAAAACTTAGATTAAGTACTTTGAAATAGTTTTCAAAAAAACTTAGATTAAGTACTTTTGAAGAAAAAGGATAAAGTTTTGAAAATTTTGAAATAGGAAAAAACTTAAAATTTTAAAGCTTCTCTCATTTTCTATCTCTCCCCCTTTGCCATATACCAAAAATAAAGCAATATAGCAAAAGTAAATTGCATAAGGATATGACAAAAGAATAATGTGCTGTACTGAACCAATTCAAGATATACACTGAACCAAGCCAATTTCAATTATCTCTCTAGGGTCCTGTCTAACCCACTTAGCTACTTACTGACTGTTATAAACAGTAGTTTTCGCTAGGGTTAGTCAAGTTAAGTGTTCTCTTCAAGTTAGATTTTCTAAACTTGACACTTAACCTGATTACTGTTTAAGTTGTATTTAGTGCCCCAATTACTGCAGATGCACTGACTTAAAGTATCTTGAATTAAGGCAAAGACCTAAGCATCTCAACCCATTCAAGGTTATCAGTCAAAAGTACTCTAAGGTGCTTGTGAGATGTTGGCTTCTAGATCTATAAGTGCATGCGGTTCTAGGGTTAGGGCCTAGGCTAAGTCCATTTGTGAAAAAACCTTAGTTTTGAAGGGGTAGTTTTAAATAAAACTATGTCGGAAAATTGATTTTTAAAATTGTAAAAAGATTTTGAAAATTAAGTAAAGCAATTTTAAAATTATTTTCATATCAAGTAAAAAACAGAAGAATAGAGTATACCTATTCTACCAAGCATAATCCTAACTGCCTTCTTAGTGAGCTGAACTCAGATTCAGGTAGGGGTTTGGTGAATATGTCAGCTAAGTTAGATTTAGAATCTACATGCTTAAGGACTATCTCACCCCTGGCTACGTGATCTCTTACAAAGTGGTGTTTAACTTCTATGTGTTTAGTTCTGGAGTGTTGGATTGGATATTTAGTCAGATTAATTGAGCTTATATTATCTATGTAGACCTGAGTTTGAGTGTAGTTAAGCTGGAAGTCTTTAAGAGTGTGTATCATCCATAAGAGTTGTGCTACACATTCTCCTAAAGCTACATACTCAGCTTCAGTTGTGGATAGAGCTACACAGTGTTATTTTCTGCTGCACCAACTTACTAGACTATTTTCTAACAGTTGGCAGCTTCCACTTGTGCTCTTTCTATCTAATTTACAGCCAGCGTAGTCAGAATTAGAGTATCCTAACAAGTCAAAGGTTGAGGTCCTAGGATACCAAATCCCTACATTTAGGGTACCCTTAACATATCTTAGTATTCTTTTTAGGGCTGCTAAGTGCGTTTCCTTAGCACAAATTTGGTATCTAGCACACATTCCTACGGCAAAGAGGATATCAGGTCTGCTAGCTGTAAGGTACAGTAGACTTCCAATCATACTCTTATAAAGTTTATGGTCTACTGGTTTACTATCAGGGTCACTATCTATTTTTACATTTGTGGCCATGGGGGTACTTATGCTTTTAGAGTTATCCATTTTAAATTTCTTTATTAATTCCTTAGCATATTTAGATTGATGGACATAGTTTCCATCCCTAGTTTGTTTAATTTGTAAACCTAGAAAGAAATTGAGCTCACCAACCAAGCTCATTTCAAATTTATTTTCCATTATTTTAACAAATTCTTTTAGGAAGTTCGAGTTGGTTGACCCAAAGATTATGCCATCGACGTAGATTTAGGCAATATAGATTTCTTTTCCTAAGGTTTTAATAAATAGAGTTGAGTCAATTTGTCCTTGTTTAAATTATTTAGAAATTAGGTAGGTTGATAAGCGTTCATACCAGGCCCTAGGTGTTTGTTTTAGTCCATAAAGTGCTTTAGTGAGTTTGTAGACATGGTCAGGTTTTTCTAAGTCCTCAAAACCAGGGGGTTGTCCTACATAAACTTCTTCCTTAATAAATCCATTTAGAAAAGCTGACTTTACATCCATTTGGTATAATTTAAATCCTTTATGGGATGTAAAGGCAAATAACATCCTAATGGACTCAAGTCTGGCTACTGGGGCATATGTTTCGTTATAATCTAACTCTTCTACTTGACTGAACCCTTTTGCTACTAAGCGGGCTTTGTTTCTAACTATTTCTCCTTGATCATTTAGCTTATTCCTAAAAACCCACTTAGTGTCAATGATGGATTTGCCCTCAGGTTTAGATACTAGTTCCCAAACTTGGTTCCTCTCAAATTGGGGTAACTCTTCTTGCATAGCTATGATCCAATCAGGATCAGGTAGGACTTCCTCTATAGTCTTAGGTTCGATTTTTTAGATCATTGCTATCTGACTAAGGTTTCTATAGGAGGACCTAGTTCTGACTCCTAAAGTTGGATCACCCACAATTTGATCAGTTGGGTGACTGAGTCTGGGTTTCTTGGTTTTTCTAGAACTTGGTTCAACCTCAGGTCCGGCTGGTCGGTTTGGTTCACTATTTGGTTCGACTACTCGAATTGGTTCAATAGTTGGTTCAATTGATTCATCAGTTGGTTCAATAGTTAGTTCATTTATGGGTTCATATAGGTTCAACAGCTTGTTCATTATCTTCTTGATCAGTATTTGATGAAGTTAAATCTGGATTATCATATTTTGAGTTGATTTCTTCATCAAATATTAAGTTTGTTGTTTCTTCAATTTTCTTAGTTTGTTTGTTGTAAACCCTATAGGCTCTGCTTGTTGTTGAATATCCTAGGAAGATGCCTGGGGTTGACTTAGACTGGAATTTACCTAGATAGTCCTTGGTGTTTAGGATATGGACTCTACACCCAAAGACCCTTAGGTAGTGTAGGTTAGGAAGTCTATGGTAGTATAATTCATAAGGTGTTTTATTGTGTCGTTTGTTAATTAGTACCCTATTTTGGATGTAGCAAGCCGTACTAATTGCTTCTGCCCAATATTGGTTAGCTAGGTTAAATTCGTTGAGCATAGCCCTAGCGGCTTCCTGTAGGGTTCTATTTTTCTCTCAACTAACCCATTTTGCTGGGGGGTTCTAGGACACGAAAATTCATGTATATACCCATTTACTTTACAAAATTTCTCGAATTGTTGATTTTCAAACTCTCCCCCGTGGGCACTCCTAAGTCTTTTGATTTTGGTATCGTTTTGATTTTCAATTAACTTACAAAAATCATTAAATAGGTTTAGGGTTTCATTTTTGGTCTTTAGAAACCTAACCCAGGTAAACCTAGAGTAATCATCAACTATTACTAAGCAGTACCGGTTTCCACTTAGTGACTTAGCTCTATGTGAATCAAATAGGTCAAGATACAGGAGCTCAAGTGTGGTTTGAGTTAGATCAGACTGAATAAGTTTGTGATTAGACCTGGTTTGTTTAGCTTGATTACATGATTTACATATTAAGTTTTCATGGTTTTTAATTTTAGGGATACCTTTAATTAGGCCATGTTGAGTGATTTTCGTAATTATTCTCAAATTTGTGTGACCTAATCTCCTATGCCAGAGGTTTGATTGTTCTAATTGAGTTAACATGCATTTAGGTACTAGAGGTAGGTTTATGGTGTAAACATTATTTTTCCTAGTGCCCTTAAGCATGATTTCTGAGTCTTGCAGGTTTCTAATCAGGCAGTTAGAATTGGTAAAGGTAACTACATAACCAGTATCACACAATTGACTTATGCTAAGCAAATTAAATTTAAAATTTTCAACCAACAGAATTTCTTAATAACAAAGTCAGATTTAAGTTCAATATTACCTGACCAATCACATTCCTTTGCATGATAAAAATTATTTTCTTTACAGAAAAAAATTAAATAAAATTAAAAAAATAAATTTTTATTAAAAATCTTGATAATTTTTCCGAACTGTTAAAATACAATGGTGAATTTCTAAAAAAATCAAATTTTCCAAAAATTAAATTTGAAACATTTTTAAATTTATAATTTTGATTTTTGATAAAAAAAATTCACAAAAAATTGTTTAATTGTCAAAATAAATTTTCCTAATAGAAAACATTTGTGTCTATCAAAAAAAATGTTCAAAGAATTAAATCTGACAAAAAATGTATTTGAAAGATTATTTTCAAATAACTATAAAATTCTAATATTAAATTATTCAATTCTAGCAATTAAATCCAAAAATAATTAAATTTTATCATGTGAATCATTGTAATTGGATAAATAAGATTTTGAAATCTAATATAAATTATTTCCTACTGAATTAATTAAATATTATTTGAAATATTATTTCTAGCAACTTTTACAATTTAACCCCTATAATTTCTAATATACAAATTAAACTGTCCATAATATCTAATTTTTAAAACTTGTAAGATAGTAGAATTTGTGCATGTAGAATTACTTTTTAATATTTTTATTTGTTCTTTTAATTTAACATTTTCAATTCTAATTTTATCAATTTCTTCTAGTTGCTATGCATGGTCCTTTTTCGATTTCATATATTTGATTCATAATTTGTAAAAGAATCTACTTAACATTTTTATTACATCGTATAACTTACTAAGGGATAAGAGAAGTATCTCACTTATCGTATCAGACTCGTCGATTGATGCTCCCCTTATTGATTCTTGTGCTTGATATACCCTTCTTCGTTATAGTTGTAGCATCTAACTTTTCTCTTTCTATGTAGGAGTTTCTTAGCTTGTGTCTCATTAAATTTATTAGTTTTAAATAATTTATTGAACTCCTAACCATGCAGGCCTTTTCGTCTTCGTCGAGGGATGTGTCTGAATCCAGTTCATTCTCGTTGTTTGCTTTCAGTGCTAGATTCTGATTCATCTCCTTTCTTAAGTCTGCACATTTAAACTCGTGTAATTAAAAAATTGAAAATAGCTCTTCTAATTCACTACTTTTCTCGAGGTCTTTTGAAATGCAATATTAATCTAAAATCGAGGTCCACTCTTGAGTTCTTGGAAAAGAATTCAAAGTGTATCTGATTGAGTCCTGATTAGTTATAGTTTATCCGAAGTTGGTTAATCGGGTGATTAGCTCCTTGATCGTTGTGTGTAGTGGAGCTATCATTTTTCCTTTTTCCATCTGGAGGTTCATTAGTTTATTTTGGAGGATGCCCCGTCTTGCTAGCTTTGCCTCCAATGTTCCTTCGTGAAGCTCCTAGAACTTTTTCCAAAGTTCTTTGACGGAGTCGAAGGCACTGATTCAATTGACTTCTTGTAGCGGCAATACATTGAGTAGATGGAACTTAACCTTACCATTGGCTACAAAATCCTCTCTTTGCTTTTTGATCCATAGACGCTCTTCAGTATCTCTTCCGTCTTCGTTCTTTGGTACTTCAAAATCATATTTAATTATTAGAAGACTTTCAAAATTAGTTTTAAATACATTCATTTTCTTCTTCCAAGTGATGAATTTTTCCTCGAACTTTGGTGAGTAGATGTTAGATCCGACCATCATATTGTTGCTTTAGTTGGAGGTTAATCCTTTTAAAGCAGCTGAGCTCTGATATTAAATATTGAATCGTATAGGCCGAGCTAGGGGAGAGGGGTGAATAGCCCTGAAAATAGATTAGCACATTCTCTTGCTTTCTATTTAGCAACGACCAATAGATTAATTTAAAAAAATAAACAACATAAAAAAACTAAGTAAGAAACACAAGAAATTACTTAGTTACAACCTAGATGGTTATTAATTCAAGACAATAAAGGCTCAACTAAAGTCTCCTTCATGAAGACGGAGTAGCCTCTTACTAACATTGGAAGCTCAAAAGACAATATAAAAATTGTATACAACTATTGTCCTTTACAACTAGCTCTAGGGTACTATTTATAGTTCAATGGTGAAAGTGACTATTTTGCTGACGTAGTACATCTAGATGCCTCTATCCTCTTGAGATGCCTCTATTCAGCTAATATGTCATCGCTTCGCCAATGTGTGTTTGATCTAGCGTATAGAGGCGCCTCTATCCCTTTGAGGCCTTGAATCGGTCCACTGCTTATCCCCGTGGCAATGTACCACTAACTAGGATAGAGGCGTCTCTATCTCGATCTTCGGGCACCTGGATTCATTCCAAGTGCCTGAATGGTCAACTATAGAAGTTGGCCCCTTCATTTTGCTCACATGGGTGATGTTTCGGCTTGTCCAGAGTTGAGCTCACCTAAACCCAACTCTGACCTTCTCCTCGAGTAGACTTCCTCCTCGACTTCTAGTCCCTTGGACATCGCGTGCATCCTTCTCACTCCACCGGTATACTCTTCCGTAACTCCTCATCTCTCGGATACACCGACCTGTTGACTAGCTTCCTGTGTCATCATTTTCACTCACTACGTCTTCCGCTCAACTTCTTGTGTTCCTAAGTTCCTACACCCTTAGACATAAGACATCAAAAACAAACAGGACATAACTGGACTCGGTTGATCACATCAAAATCAACCAGCAGTACTTACTCTAACTACACTTTTCTATGAATTTTTTGTTGCACATGTTATCCGTAGTTATACCCCCTACTCTAAACATAAACTTGATTCTCATTTTTTCTTAGTTATAGTAATTCGTAACATGGGTATCGTTGCTTGCATATACCAACAGGACGAATATATATTTAACGATATGTTACTTTTGATGAGATTTTATTTCCCCTTTCAACAACTTCTTCCTCCTCTAGATACAGGTGACACATTTTTGATGCCACCTAACATTGTCGGAAGTGATGGCATCCTGAGTCCTGCTTCGGAGCTCTCTGATAACTCCCCTATATCGTCGGAATCACCTCAAGTTGCTGCTCCAATCTCAGAATCCTCACCAGTACAAGATAATATGTTTTCTAGCTTTGAATCCTCAGATAATATAAGTTTTTCATCAAAATCACCATGTCAGCTTACTTCCTCATCGCCATAAACAAGTAATTCAAATGATAATGTTTATCGTCGCATGCTTCCCTTAAGCGACATCTATGCACGTTATATGTCAATGACAACTCAATATCCTCTTCCACAAGCTCAAGCAGTCTCTTCAAAATTTATTAAACCAACTTGTTTTTCCCAAACAAATAAGGATCTAAATTGACGTAGTGCAATGATTACAGAATTTGATATACTTCTTCGCAATGAACATGGAGTCTAGTTTCATGCACTTCCTCTATGAATGTTGTGGGCACTAAATGTTTATTTCATCTTAAGCATCGAGCTGATGATTTTCTTGAATGGTATAAAGTTTGACATATAGCTAAAGATTTAATCAACAACCATGTATCGACTTCAATGACACCTTTGGTTCAATCATCAAAATTACAACTATCATACTATTATTATCAAGAGATATTAGTTCTAATTGGCATGTACGACAATTAGACATTTTAATGCATTCCTTCATGGTCATCTTGAGGAAACAATATTTATGGAGAAACCACCTAGATTTATCCATTCATAATTTCTAACTCATGTTTGTCAACTCAAGAAATTCATATACGGTCTTTGACAAACTTCTCATGCATGGTTTCATAAATCATCAAACTGGTTACGAGCTCAAGGATTTTTTGGATCAAAAACTGACTTTTCTCTATTCTATAAATATAATGATGGATCTATGATATTTTTCTCATTTACATAGATAATAGTTTAATAACTAGCAATGATGAAAAAGGCATCACAACTTTATTGAGTCTTCTCAAACAAGAATTTTTTATTTGAGATATGGGTAATATTTTTTTTCTTGGTATTGAAATCATCTTATATGATTAAAATCCTCTTCTCTCTCAGAGTAAATATTACTAGGCATCTTCAAATAGCTAAAACGGATGGAGCACTTTTGGTCTCCACGCCAAGTGCTATTACTAACTTAATTCTCTGCACCTTCTCCTATTATATTTGATCCCCAGATTTATCGAAATATTGTTAGAGCTTTATAATATGGCACTATCACACGATCTGATATTACCTTTAAGGTAAAATCGTGCTTGTCAGTTCATGCATGCTCCCCTCGAATAAAACTGGGAATGTGTGAAAAGAATACTTCGATATCTCAAAGGTATTATTTTGCATGGTCTTCTTTTATATCGTCAAGCATCTTGGGATTTACATGTATATAGTGATGTAGATTGGGCAAACTCTTCTGAAGATAGACACTCTACAAGTGGATATGCAATATTTATTGGGCGAAATCTTATCTCATGGAATTCGAAAAAGCAACCTACGAGATCTTGTTCAAGCACCGAGGTTGAATATAAAGTTATAGCAAATACGACATCTAAAATTATTTGGTTTTAATCACTTCTCTCTGAGTTTCATCTTGCGTCAAATATTACACCAAAAATTTAGAATGATAATATTGGAGTAACATATCTCACAACAAATCTAATCTTTCATGCTCACACAAGATATATGAAAATTAATTTTCATTTTATTTGAGAGCGTGTGGTGACTCAACAATTATCAGTATTTTATATTTTTAAGAGGATCAATTTGCTGATGTCTTTATTAAATCATTATCCAGACAACGGTTCATATGCTAGTGTTGGGGATACAATCAAAGTCCAACATTAACAAAATATGGAAATGATTATGGGTTAAAATTATGAAAAATATCTCCATTGGCATGATGCATTTTAGGAAGAGTCCAAGAGAAAAGTTATAAGGGTTTAGGCCCAAAATGGATAATATTATGTTATTGTGGAGATATGCAAATCCTTGGAGCCTCAACAAATGGTATCAGAGTCATGGTCCAGACTATGTGCCATGTAAGGGGTCCTTGAACAAAGTTGAGGGGAGACTCAGAGCAGGTTAAGAATATGGTCGGATGCTCGCAGGGAGGTCCGAAGGCTTGGAGCGGGTCAGATGCTTGTGAGGAGACCTAAAGGCTTGGAGCAGATCAAAAAGTGACTGGATGCTCGTGAAAGAGCCCGGACTAGGTCAAAGAGTGATCGGATACTCGCGGGGAGGCCCGAAACAAGTCAAAAGTGATTGGATGCTTGCGAGAAGGCCCAAACCATAAGAGTAATGATGATTTTTCGTTTGAGATAAAGATTGTTGGGGATACAATCAAAGTCCCACATTGGCAAGATATGGGAAGACTATAAGTTTAAAAGGATGCAAATATCTTCATTGATGTAAGACCTTTTGGGAAGAGCTCAAGAGCAAAATCACAAGGATTTAGGCCTAAAGTGGATAATATCATGTCATTATGGTGATATATAAATTTTTGAGACCTCAATAACTAGCAAGTAAACTTCAGAGATCACTTATTGAATTTGTTGGGGATAAAAGAGAATCCTTCAATATAATCAAAATCACCGGATTAAATTATGGGATCAAATTAAATTAATATTAAGATTTACTAATTATTAGAATAATTCTATCCTTGATCAATGAACAGAAAGAAAGCTATGATTATCACTTTATTTTCCTATCTCTGAATAGTAGTACTCTGCTATGTATTTATCTTTACAATATATATATTTTAAAACTAAAATTATTTCCCATAAAATTATCTTTACAATATCTTTACAATATCTCTGTATTTCCCATAAAATTATTCATATTTAAATTTATTGATCCTGTCGCCAAGTGAGTCGGGCGCCCTTACAGCGAGATTAGTCTTCGAGGTGAGCGAGGTCGCTGAAGTGGCGTGACGAGCTGAGTCACTCCAAACTTGCAAGACAGGGACCGTTAGAACCCGCCGGGAAAAGTCCTCAGCCAGGCACTCCGACGGTCAAGTCAGTACACGATGGTGGCGATGAAAAATAATAGAACAGTAGTGAAATTGCACTATCGCGCGTTCCTGAGAAAATGCGGAGTAAGAAGTATATGTAGCCGGGGAAGCTGACAGGTTTTGCCTCGCCTGCCACCCGTTGTCACGTAGTGATGACAAGGTAATGGGCGTCCAAGGGTGGCAGGGCAAAGTGGCACATGCTGTATTAAGGAAAGAGGCCCTGTCAACTTAAAAGTTTGCGCCATTGGACGCCGCTCGGTCTGACATCAGGGTATGTGGTCGAGGTACGGGGTGTAGGATCGGGTCGACCGGCTAGAGGGGGGTGAATAGACGGTTTATGAAAAATAAGCACTAACACTCGTATTTAAAAATAAATAAATTTGGTTGCAACAGAGTCGTTGCTTCCAAGACGGTTAACGCTCAATCAGAAAATCTCCTTGTGGCGGAGAAGCCTTACAACTGAAGCACACTTAAACTTAAAGAAATTACAGAAAGAATTGAATACTTTGAATCTAAATCTCTAAGCCTATTTATAAGTTGAGTGATATGATCTTGATCGTTGATACAAGATTGAGTTGCATCTTGATCGTAGATCTAAGATTATCTCAACCAGATTTTTTTTTAAAGGATAATAAATTTTTTTTTTTAAAGGATAAATTATTATCCTTTAATTGTTTATCATTAATTTATTATTAATCCGAACTGTAGCCATTTGAATCGGCTTCCGTTTGAATCGGCTAAGCTTCCGCTTCCGATTAAATCAACTGTAGCGCACTTCCGTTTGAATCCGATTAATTGCTGTCCTTGCCTCCGCTTGTAAGAAGCACAAAAAAAAAGCTTTAATTACAAGAAAGTCCAATTAAGAAATAAAACAAAATTAAAAAACGTTTACTTAAAAACTTTAAATTAAATTGAAACTTTAATTAAAGTTTTAATATAATTAAAACTTTATTATTTTAATAGCAAGTCAAATGTTGACTTGATAAAAGTCAACTTAGTTGACTTTTTGTCAAACCGTCGATTGGGTGATTTCCGACCAACTAGAGTTAGGTTCACCCGAACTCGACTCTGGCCTTTTGCCCCTCGAACGTGCTTCCACCAGGCTTCTCGTCCCTCCGACGTCGCGCACGTCCTTCTTGGTCCACCGGCGTACTCTTCCGCAACTTCCGCGTCCCTCAGATTGCACCGAGCCCGTCGGCTCACTCTCCCGCGCAATCCTTCTCGTCCGCTGCGTCTTACGCTCGACTTCCTCCGTACCTAAGTTCCTGCACACTTAGCAGAGGGATTAAAATCAACAGGACCTAACTAACTTGGTGGATCACATCAAAACTAACCGGGGCACCAACAATCTCCCCCTTTTAGATGTGTATCAATCCAAGTTCAATTAGGGTTAAACCAAAAAATAAAGAATTTAGTAAAACTAAACTAAGCAGTTAAGCATGGGAAAAATTATTGACATCAATAACCACAACCTCCCCCTAAACTTAAGCTACTCTCCCCCTTTGATCACAGCAAAAATGGGGCACAAAAAATAGGGAAAGGAAAAAATATGATTAGAACTTAGAAAAATGTGAAACATTTGTTTTTTTTGAGCCGTGAATAGATTAAGTGCATATCACCGAAATTTAATTTTTGAATAAAAAATTTTTAAATATTTTTTAAAATTAAAAAATATGAATTTCAATTAAAAATTTATAGAAATTAATTCGTCCATTGGAAAATTTTAAAAATTTTTATACAGGTGGAAGATAAAATTATTGCTTTTTACAAAAATTTTGTAAGAAAGTCTAGGTAAAAAAAAATTTTCAAAAGAAACTTAATCATAAAATGTGTTAATCTATTTCTAATTTTGCAAGAAAAATTATGCAGTAATAGAAAACTAATTCAAAATTGATTTTGGTATCCAAAATAGATTTCTATCGACAGGATTAACTAAAAATTTGGATGGAATGTAATTCTTTAGCACCTTTTTTAAATTGGCCTTTATGGTTTTTAAAATACCAATTCAACTTTTCAGGATAACTATTTTTCTTGTGTCGCAAACAGACAATATCACATTCTAATTTCTCAACTAAATTTTTCAGATCAATATTTTCATTTTTTAATTTAGAATTTTCTTTTTCTAATCTATAATTAGATTTGAGCAAGACTTTAACACCAGCATACAATTGATCATGAGGAAGAAAACAAACCTCACTTACCGGATCGCTTTCGAAAAGCGAGGTTCCTTCTTCGTTGTCGCTTTCTGATGTCGCTCCCCCTTCAACACTGCTCCCCTCTTGATGACTTGTCATCAACGCAAGTCCCGCATACTCTTGAACTTCTGATTCGTCCGACGAGGTCTCGTCCCAGGTGGCCTTCAATGCCTTCTTTTTCTTTGGCTGGTTTTTGATTTTGGGACACTGATCTTTTAGGTGTCCCTCCTCGTTGCAGTTGTAGCATCGGACAGTTTGTTTCTTCGGAGACCGCCTTTTCTTTTGCATTCTCGAAAAGTTATTAGCTTTAAAAAGACTTTTAAACGAACTTACTATTTGCGTTGTCTCGTCGTCCGTCGAGGGTTCTGACTCCTTCTCCGTTCTCCTTGTGTTTAGGGCCAGATTCTTCGTCTTTCTAGATCCTGTCCACCGAGATTCGTGTAATTCAAAAATGGAAAACATTTCATCTAATGTACTTACCTCTAAATCTTTGGAGATGTAATAAGCGTCGACGATTGAGCTCCACTCCTGGGTCCTTGGGAAGGCGTTGAGGGCATATCGAATGGAGTCGCGATTACTTACCGATTCGCCGAGTTGGGTGAGTCCGGAGATTAGCTCCTTTATTTTGGCATGAAGTTTAGCCACTGTTTCTCCTTCCTTCATTTGCAGGTTTATCAGCTGGTTTCGGAGGAGATCCTTTCTTGCTGATTTGGCTTCAGAGGTACCCTCATGAAGTTCTAGGAACTTCTCCCATAATTCTTTTGCGGAGTGGTAGTTGCCGATCCGGTTTACCTCTTGAGTAGGCAAGACTGTTAGGAGGTGGAACTCGGCCTTACCATTGGCAACAGATTCTGACTGCTCCTTCTTATTCCACAAGCTTTCTTCTTTTTCATCCCCATTCGCATCTTTAGGAATTGCAAAACCATATTTTATTGATAAAAGAATATCAAAATCTGTACGAAAAAATAGCTTCATTTTTTTCTTCCAGACGATGAAATCCCTTCGAATTTAGGTGGATGAATGTGCGCGCCGGCCATCGTCTTGTTGCTTTCTCAGGCGATTAGTCCTTCAAAAGCTAACCTGGCTCTGATACCACTTGTAGGATCGGGTCGACCGGCTAGAGGGGGGTGAATAGACGATTTATGAAAAATAAGTACTAACACTCGTATTTAAAAATAAATAAATTTGGTTGCAACAGAGTCGTTGCTTCCAAGACGGTTAACGCTCAATCAAAAATCTCCTTGTGGCGGAGAAGCCTTACAACTGAAGCACACTTAGACTTAAAGAAATTACAGAAAGAATTGAATGCTTTGAATCTAAATCTCTAAGCCTATTTATAGGTTGAGTGATATGATCTTGATCGTTGATACAAGATTGAGTTGCATCTTGATCGTAAATCTAAAATTATCTCAACCAGATTTTTTTTTAAGGATAAATTATTATCCTTTAATTGTTTATCATTAATTTATTATTAATTCGAACTGTAGCCATTTGAATCGGCTTCCGTTTGAATCTGATAAGCTTCCGCTCCAATTAAATCAACTGTGGCGCACTTCCGTTTGAATCCGATTAATTGTTGTCCTTGCCTCCACTTGTAAGAAGCACAAAAAAAAAAAAGCTTTAATTACAAGAAAGTCCAATTAAGAAATAAAACAAAATTTAAAAACGTTTACTTAAAAACTTTAAATTAAATTGAAACTTTAATTAAAGTTTTAATATAATTAAAACTTTATTATTTTAATAGCAAGTCAAATGTTGACTTGATAAAAGTCAACTTAGTTGACTTTTCGTCAAACCGTCGATTGGGTGATTTCCGGCCAACTGGAGTTAGGTTCACCCGAACCCGACTCTGGCCTTTTGCCCCTCGAACGTGCTTCCGTCAGGCTTCTCGTCCCTCGGACGTCGCGCACGTCCTTCTTGGTCCACCGGCGTACTCTTCCGCAACTTCCGCGTCTCTCAATTGCACCGAGCCCGTCGGCTCACTCCCCCGCGCAATCCTTCTCGTCCGCTGCGTCTTACGCTCGACTTCCTCCTACCTAAGTTCCTGCACACTTAGCAGAGGGATTAAAACCAACAGGACCTAACTAACTTGGTGGATCACATCAAAACTAACCGGGGCACCAACACGGGGGACAAGATGTGTCAGGCATATTAATATCCCGGTGAGATATCCGCCGCTGGCGGCCAGGACGACCAGGGTCCTGCGCCACCCCGTACAGCTTCTGGTAACCCAATGTCAGGGAGTGGTTGTGCTGACTGGGGCACAAAGGTGAGGAGGCCGGCTGAGGGTCTATGAGGGTGCCGACTGGGGGCACGAAGGTGAGGAGGCCGGCTGAGGGCCTATGATGGTGCCGACTGGGGGCACAAAGGTGAGGAGGCCGGCAGGGGACCTATGAGGGTGCCGACTAGGGGCACAAAGGTAAGGAGGCCGGCTGAGGGCCTGTGAGGGTGCCGACTGGGGGCACAAAGGTGAGGAGGGAGGCTGAGGGCCTATGAGGGTGCCGACTGGGGGCACAAAGGGGATCACTCCTTCCACCCGAGCTTATCTGACTCAGCAGAAAGCTATTATAGGCCTGCATGGGCCTTGACACAGAAGCCCAAGGGGCCTAAGCTCACGTGCTTCTTATCCAGCGGGACCGTCCAGGTCACTAGCCCTATTCTCTGACTGAGCGTCAGGCTGCCGGGCTAGACTACACGCAAGCTGACCCGGGATCATGAGCGTCTCCCTCAAGTCTAGTCGAAGGAGGTACGTAGTCCGACTGACTAGACCTCGAGTCTGGTCCGAGCCTGGCGCGCCCATCGGCAAGGCTGGCCGCCATCTATTGCGGCATTTCTCACGCACCCGTATCCTGTCGTCTCGGGTATGGCCCGAGTCTGATCGGATGATTTCAGCAGGGTCACACGTTTCGTCCAATCGCTCATCCGACGACTGGCACTCCTCGCCTACTTCCCTAACGTGAACACCTCATCCGCCCGCTTCTTCTTCACGCATTTAAAGCCGTCTTGCTGCGCCATCTCCAGTCCTCCGCCGCCTTAGGTATCATTACGGTTGCGGCCTCGCCCTGACTTTCCTTCAGCGATTCCTTCTCACCGGTTAACCTCTCTCCTCCACCTTCTCCGATGGCCTCCTCTTCCTCATCTCCACCTCCGCCTCAGCCTTGGTATTCCTCCCTGATCACCACCCTCACTACCCACGACCTGCTCCAAATACAATCGGACTTCCTGCTTCCTGCCGACCTCCACCCGGTTCTTCCCAAATCACACGAGCGTCCAAACTCCGCCCCCTTGGGTTACATTACCTTGTCCCGAGACCATCTTCAAGCTGGCCTTCGTTTCCCCGTCCACCGCTTCATTGCTGTCGTCTGCGAGTATTTCCAGATTCCCCTATCTCAACTAGCCCCCAATGCAATACGTATGATATGCGGCTCAGCCATCGTTTTCTCCCTTCTCGAGATTCCCCTGGTACCGGAGAACTTTCACTACTTCTTTTACCCAAAACAGCAGGAAGTAGGTGACTTCTCTTCCAGGACCGAGCCAAAACCTCCTTTCTCCTGAATCTGCCTACCTCAAACAAGGGCTGGAAGGAGCGGTACTTCTTCGTTGGGCCGATTGCCAACCCGAGCTGGCCTACCACCTGGGTCGAGCGGCTCCCCGTTTCTGAGACTCTCCCCCGACACTATCGTACTTCCACCGCCTATTTAGAGGTTGAATTGGAGGACCGACACTTCCATGGCGGGCTTCTGCTAAAGGAAGGGATTCTTTCCACCTTCGGTCTTAGCCCGGGCCCCGCCCCTTCTCTCCCTAACGCTGGTAAGTTTTCCAAGGTCTGTCAAGTACGTCCCTTAGCCCTGCCTGAGCTTGTTTTGCTTTTGCAGTTTCCCTACTTCTAGCTACGGCCCTGAAGAAAGGGTTCAGGCTGGAGAGATCCGAGCTGCAGGTTCGGATTGCCTCCGCGTTGACCGCCAGAGGAGGCTCTGAGGCGGAAGTCGCCCCTGCCCTCCCGACCCCGATTGTATAGGGGTCAGTTCCTTCTGCCTCGGGGATGATTCCGCCCATAGTGCTCAACCACGCCTTCTTGCTATACGCCGACGAGCATCTTTCCCACAGGGGACTCGTCCCATCCTTCCTCTAGTAAGCATCTGGAGAAAAGGAAAAAGAGAGCGGCCCCCGAGCCAGCGGTCCGCCCTGCTTCCTTGGAGAAGAAGAAGAAGAAGAAGAAGAAGAGAGTGGCTTTCGGGCCAATGTCTGCTCTGCTTCTCTGGCCATCGTCCCATACATGGCTCCCACAGTCGCTCCTCCGATTGTCACCTCAGTGACCAACTTCCCAGTTTGTCCACCCGAGACTACCTTCGCCATTTCCCCTAATACCCATGCTTCGGCTGATCCTTCTGTCCCCATATCGCCTGCCGACCTTTCTGCCACTTCCCCCACTTTCGACACCTTGATGTCTGCCCGACCGGGAGCCCCATCCGCCGAGGGTCCGTCTGAGGACCTAACGATGCATCTCTTGGTACCTTCTCGGCCAGACCGCTATCTCAAGATGCCCCCAGGTGAACTGCCCGAGCCCCACCAGAATCTGCGCCTCTATGGGGCAGTAGCTGATCGTTATGCCCAAGGGTCCGAGGAGTCCTACTTTCGGGGTTCTTGTGACAAAGTCAGTGCTTTCTTCCTTAAGGCCACGCAGGTACATACAGACGATTCAGGTCTGGTATTACACCTTCCTTTTCTAACTCTTCAGAACATCGCTTTCTCCCGCAGTTTGTCGGGGACTGCCATGGTGTCTCGATGTTACTCCTAGACCAAGGCTCAGCCAGGGATAAGGCCGAGAGGGAGGTGGAGTGCCTGCGAACACAGCTGGCGCACTCAAAACTAGTCGCGGACGAGCCCACGCTGAACCGCCTTCGAGAGGAGGTTCAAGACCTGCAGGACAATCTGACCCAGTCGGGGGAACAACTTGGAGCGGTGCGCGGTCAACTTGAGACGGCGTAGCAAACCACTTCCCAATCAAACATCCGGCTTTCCGCCCTAAAGCACGCCGAGCGGAAAGCGTGAGCTTTGCAAGGAGAGGCCCAGGCCGAGTCAGCTCAAGCGAAGTCAGACCTCCAGAGGGCGTTAATTACCCTCGACTCTGTTCGGGCCCAATTGGAAGCCAAAGATATGGCTGCTCTAGCCCAGTCTCAGAGAATAACTGAGCTATCCATGGAGTTCTCTTCCAAGGATCAACTGCTGTGCGTCCAAGGAGAAGAGCTTGATCGGCTACAGAAGGAAAGGTCCGAGTGGGAAACTACCCGATCAGAGTTGAAAAAGCTACGCGCTTGTAGGGAGGCTGAACAGGCCAAGTGGGAGGCGATCAAGTCTGAGCTGAGGACGCTCCGAGCCTACAAGGATGTTGAAGATTCTCGGCGGGAGGAGTATAGGCTTGAGTGCATCAACGACTCTGCCCACAAGGCCAAAATTGCGAAACGATTCATGGATGTCATGGAGCTGCAAGGGCTGAACATAGTCCGACGACTTAGGCTTGGCGGGTATCTGTCTCCCGATGTGCCTCCCACGGCCGTGAGCCTTGAGGACATGTGCGAGGACTTATCCAGCGTGACCGACGAACCCTTCAAGTGAAGGATAAACTGTTTGTATCTTTTGCTTTGCCTTGCTGTACCCCTGAGCGGGTGGAAGGTTCGGAATGATGTATTATCTGCGCCTTGTTGATTAGAACCTCTTCATTTACCTCTCCGAGTAGTTAAGGCAGGGACCATTACTGATCTCCCAGGCTATGACTGAAGCGTCCTGATCGGGGCACTTTCTTACACGGTGCAGGCCATCGATCCAACGGAGTCGAAATCGCTTATTCGGGTTTGACCGCTTGGTTGGGTCGAGAACCAAGAACCACGGGTCGCCATGCGCCCGACCAAACTCAAAGCCCAAGGATTGGGGGGAGCTTGCATATTTGTGAGAACCTCCGTGCGCCTGTCCCATCGAGGCAATTCATATCTCAATCTCTGATGCCTGCTTTAATGGGCGATGGAACAGGGCTTGAGCGACACGATGCCTCGACTGGCGAAACGTCTATCACTAGTCGTAAGCGCCTCGGGCAGCGAACCGCCCTTTTTCATTTGCTCTGGATCTACCATCCCTTCACACCTTCTCCTCGTATGCCTGACCGTTCGATCATTCAGCTTATCGAGGTCCCTAGTGGACGGCTGCGATATGTTTCCTCCTCCTATATATAGGCGACTTCTGCCGCCGTCGTTTCCAAAGAGAAAATTCACGAAGCCGAATGTCTTGTTCATTTCCTCCCATGGCTACTGACTCCTCTGAAGAAGCTCCCTATTTGGGGGGACTGTGTGCTCCTTCGGATGACTCGCACTCCTCCCCCTTAGAGGAGGTTGACCAGGAGTATTTTGAAATGATGCTTCCTCCCGATTCACCCCTTTTGCCTCGGTCGTTCAAATCCACCCTTTCCCCTTGCGGAGGCACTTCACAGAAGGGGAAAGGGTCTATGCCGATGAGCTCCTCCTTCCACCAGGGAGTCTCCGATACAAGTGGTTCTCCGCTAAAAACTTGCCCTCAGTCGCCTCATGCGGCTGACTTTTCATCTCCATATGCCACCCCCGCTCTTCCCCGCCGAGCGAAGCGAGCCAGGGTGCCGGCCTCTGCAGAACCTGCTGTCGCGGCACCATTATCTTCCCGCGTGACCTCCCTTCCTGGGCACGCTACTCCCTTATGCAGCCCTGAGGTATCGCTTTCTCCAGCGCCTCCTGAGCTTACCACTCCTCATTCGGATTCCCTGTCCGGGGCGTTCTCTCCTGCTACTCTCTTGAGGAGGGTTTGGAGGGGTATGCCAGCAAGGAGTGTGAAGGGAATTGTTCACCCTGCCCTTCGTCATTCAACTCGTCATGGCTCTATATGTCGACCGGCTGCCCATGCTGGCTCGTCGAATGCTGGAGGGGGTACTACCACATGCCCCCTATCAAAGCAAAAGCTAGGCTGGGGTGACCGGCTACTTACAGGCTCCTTGCCCCTTTTCAACCCTCGGGTCTTTGCGGGCGAGGATGCTGCTTTCAGCTCTCCTGTACCAGTCTCTCTGCCTGCCGCCATTCCTTGGACACTATCCAGTGTCTCGTGTTCAAGTGATGGCCGGGGTAGGCAGTCTGCAAACTTGGCCCAACCGAGAGTCCGGAAACCCTGCTCGGGCGAAAGCTCGTAGGCATGACCCGGAAAACTTCAGCTTATGAAAGGTGTTGTTCTCACTCTTCTTTTCTTCGTTTCTGACTTCCGCCGTCTTTTGTTAGCAGGTGTCACCGTGAGATTGGATTTTTGAGGAGTGGTTGGCGCTCCGAGCGCAACCTTTTGAGGCACAACACCTCATCTCTATCTTGCGGGCCGATCTGAGGGCCAAAGAGGCGGAGCGGGCCGTTAGTGCCGCGAAGCTCGGTGAACTGAAGTAGAAGTACGAGGTTCAAACGTCCGTGCTGAAGGCCGTCCAGCGGCGCATTCGACGTCTCAGAAGCTACACTGACTCCTTGCTCCATGGTCGGGTCCCGAAGAAGGCCGGCCGAGCACCGTGAGTTAGGGTCGGGCATTTCTGAGACCCGATCGATTTTGTTTCGATTAGCCAAAGAGAGATTAAGCCCCTACTTTGTACTTGCCCTGGATAATAAAATGCTGCTTTTCCGTATATGTGTGATGCTTGCAAGTCAGTCGTCTGGACGATGTTAGTAATTGGCATGAGGGCTTCCCTTAAGATTCACTTGCTCTTGGTGTTTATGATCGTTGCGGGCATTGGGTTTTTCTTCTGTGGGGGTTGCCCTAACCAGAAGATGTTGCGCTCCCGCGTCGGGGTGGGGTACTTTCAAGCGTAATGCGTGGTGTGATTCGAGGCGAGGCGGACACCTAAGTGTCGATTGAGGGGCATAACCATTGTCCGAGTACATTTGCAATGTTCTGGCCGGGCCGCAGATTTTGAGCGGCCTTGTCGGGCCTCGTGTCATACGATTACGCTTGACCTATGAAACACCCGAGTCAGGGGGATGCTCACAGAGTGTTTCTTGTCTTTGTATTTCGAGAATTTTGGCCCCCTTGGGCGGGTCAATAAGAAGGAACACTAGGTCACCCTGCACTGGGTCAGGGACCGAGCCGAAGGAGTGCTGCGACTCGTTAAAAGATGGGAGTTCGACCACCCACTCAGGCCAATTCTCCGGAGCGGGGGCCGTCACACGTCCTATCGGAGCCACGAAGCCAAATGAGGCGTGGAAGTCCGAGCCCTTGTCACCTGCTGGCAAGGCAAGAGTTGGCGCGCCCGGTCAGGCCAAACTCAGGGAGCGTGGGGCGCCACGCATCTTACTGAGTAGCCGAGCTGCGAAAGAGCACACACGGTCAGACAGGCTGAACCGCGGGATATTAGCGCACACAGTCGGGCAGGACTCAGGGAGCGTGGGATGCCACACGTCTTACTGAGCAGTCGAGCTACGGGATATCACACACGGTCAGGCAGGCTGAGCCGCGGGCAATTAGCGCACACAGTCGGGCAGGACTCAGGGAGTGTGGGACGCCACGCGTCTTACTGAGCAGCCGAGCTGCGAGATAGCACACACGGTCCGGCAGGCTAAACCGCGGGATATTAGCTTACACAGTCGGGCAGGACTCAGGGAGCGTGGGACGCACGCGTCTTACTGAGCAGCCGAGCTGCGGGATAGCACACACGGTCAGGAGGGCTGATCCGCGAGAAAGCACACACGGTCAGGCAGGCTAAGCGGCGGGAAATTAGCGCACACAGTCGAGCAGGACTCAGGAAGCGTGGACGCCACGCGTCTTACTGAGCAGCCGAGCTGCGGGATAGCACACACGGTCAGGCAGGCTGAGCCGCAGGAAATTAGCGCACACAGTCGGGCAGGACTCAGGGAGCCTGGGACGCCATGCATCTTACTGAGCAGCCGAGCTGCGGGATAGCACACACGGTCAGGCATGCTGAACCACGGGATATTAGCGCACACAGTCGGGCAGGACACAGGGAGCGTGGGACGCCACGCGTCTTACTAAGCAACCGAGCTGCGGGATAGCACACACGGTCAGGCAGGCTGAGCCGCGGGAAATTAGCGCACACAGTCGGGTAGGACTCAGGGAGCGTGGGACGCCATGCGTCTTACTGAGCAGCCGAGCTGCGGGAAAGCACACACGGTCAGGCATGCTGAGCCGCGGGAAATTAGCGCACACAGTCGGGTAGGACTCAGGGAGCGTGGGGCGTCACGCGTCTTACTGAGCAGCCGAGCTACGGGATAGCACACACGGTCAGGCAGGCTGAGCCGCGGGAAATTAGCGCACATAGTCGGGCAGGACTCAGGGAGCGTGGGACGCCACGCGTCTTACTGAGTAGCCGAGCTGCGGGAAAGCACACACGGTCAGACATGCTGAACCGCGGGAAATTTAGCTTGAGAGCCTGATACATCTGCAAGCGAGGTACAAACCACATACCTTCACTTGCTAGACGTGTTTTACATTTACATCCCCATCTGTTATTCAGCACATCTGTTATTCAGTAGCTCGATAAGGTTGAAGGTGGACCGCACTCCACGGCCGATCCAACCTTTTTCCCTTTTCATTTTCTACGTAATATGCCCCTGAAGAAAGCTTTTGCACGATCTTGAAGGGTCCTCCCCACTGCGACTAAAGCTTGCCTACGTCCCCCACCGGCTTGATTCTTTTCCAGACAAGGTCGCCCACTTCAAATGTTCTGGGCAGTACTCTTCGGTCGTACCGCTGCTTCATCTTCCGCCTGTATGCGAACATTCGAGCTGCTGCTTTATCACGAATTTCATTTACCAGGTCTAGCTCCAACCGCCGTCTCTCTGGATTATCTTCATCATACGCTGCCCTTCGATCCGACTCGCACCCGACCTCGACCGGGATCACTGCCTCAGCTCCATAAACCAACTGGAAAGGTGTGCACCCGGTTGTTTCTTTGATGGTGGTTCGCAAGGCCCATAAAATGATCGGGAGCTCCTCCACCCAGGTTCCGCCAACGTGGTCGAGCTTGGTCTTCAACCCCCTGAGAATCTCCCGATTGACCACCTCCGCCTGGCCATTGCTCTGAGGGTATACTACAGAAGTAAACGCCTGCTTGATGCCGTATTTGGCGCACCATTCCCGTATCTTCCTGCCCTGGAACTGCCTCCCATTATCTGAGACAATCTTGTGTGGGATCCCATACCGGCATAGTATGTCTCGCCACAGGAACCTCTTCACCGCCTGCTCGGTGATGCGCGCCAGAGCCTCCGCCTCTATCCATTTGGAGAAATAGTCGACTGCTACCAGCAAGTATTTCTTCTGAGCGGTGGCAGTAGGGAATGGCCCCACGATATCCATGCCCCACTGGTCAAAAGGGCAAGAGACTACTGACATTTTCATGGCTTCAGTGGGTCGGTGCGGTAAACACTGGTGCCTTGACAGGATAAGCATTTAGCCACCAACTCATTGGCATCCTCCTGCAGGGTGGGCCAATAGTATCCTGACATTATTGCCTTCCTAGCCGTCGCGCGAGCACCAGCATGATGCCCGCAGATCCCCAGGTGAATTTCTCTCAAAACATAATCAGCATCTTCCTCGTTCAAACACTTAAGGAGGGGTCGAGAGAACGACCTCTTGTAGAGAATGTCACCAATCATGGTAAATTTGGACGCATGCTTCTTGAGCCATCGAGCCTCCTCGTGGTTGGTCTGTAAGGTTCCCTGAGTGAGGTATGCGATGACCGGGGCTCGCCAGTCAGACTCCAGCTCCAGGTCGGCCTGTCTTTCTATCTGCATGATTAGCAAAGCTGGGCCGCCAGCTTGAGGGAGCACCCTCGAGCCGACCGAACTAGCCAGCTTGGCCAGCTCGTCCGCCTTGAAGTTCTCCTCCCTTGGGATCTTCCTCACTTACACCTCTTTGAATTCGGCTTTAAGTTTTTCATAGGCTTCTATGAAAGCCTGCAACCGGTCGCTGTTAACCTCAAACTTGCCGGCTACTTGCTGGGTAACTAACTGAGAATCCGAGTAGAGCATTACTCGGGCAGCCCCCACATGCTTGGCAGCCTGTAATTCAGTTATGAGGGCTTCATACTCGGCTTCATTATTAGTGGCCTTATATTCCAATCGCACGGACAGGTGCATTTTCTCCCCGCTAGGGGAGACCATCAGAATACCGATCCCACTCCCCGACCAAGCAGACGAGCCATCCACGTATATCTGTCATGCTTCTTCGATCTCATCCGAATGCAGCTCGTTTAGGAAGTCGGCTAGGGCTTGAGCCTTGATGGCCGGTCGAGGCTGATATTGGATGTCATATTCGCTCAGCTCGGTAGTCCATTTTATCAGCCGTCCAGATGCTTCAGGATTTGAGGCTACCCGGCCCAGATTGCTGTTTGTCAAAACTATGATAGGATGCGCCAAGAAATAAGGCCGAAGCCTTCGGGCACCAAGCAATAGCACATACATCAACCTTTCGAGTGTTGTGTAGCGGCACTCGGCTCCCTTTAATAAATGAGCAAAGAAGTACACTGGCTGCTGCTCGGCCGCTTCCTGCTTAATCAAGACTAGGCTGACCGATTCAGCGGATGCAGCCAAATATACATATAACGTCTCTCCTACCTCCGATTTGGCCAGCACAGGCAGTTCAGCGAGGTAATTCTTTAGCTCCTCGAATGCCTTATCACAGTCGGCATCCCATTGGAACTTGGTAGCCTTGCGGAGGGTCTTGAAGAAAGGCAACCCTCACTCTGCCGACTGGGAGATGAATCGAGACAGGGCCGTGATTCGCCCTGCAAGCCGCTGAGCTTCTCGCAGATTTCTGGGTGGAGGCATATCCAATAGGGCCTTGACCTTTTCCGGGTTGGCTTCTATGCCCCGCTCAGTCACAATATAGCCCAGAAACTTTCCCCTCCGAGCACCAAAAAGACACTTAGCTGGATTCAGCTTAAGCCCGTACCTTCGTAGCGTCTGGCAGGTCTCCTCGACGTCCACCACCAAGTCCTTAGCGCGAGCAGATTTGATGAGGATGTCATCAACATACACTTCTACATTTCTCTCGATCTGGGACCGGAAGACTTTATGAAGCTAACCGTCTGCCGTTATGAAGCTAACCTTTTCTTGATCTTCCACTGCCAGGGGTAATTGATGATACCCCTGGTAAGCGTCCAACATGGATATGAACTCGCTGCCTACCGTCGAGTCCACCATCTGATCAATCCGGGGCAAGGGGTAACAATCTTTCGGACAGACCTTGTTAAGATCCCGAAAGTCAATGCAAATTCGCCATCTGTTATCTGGCTTAGGCACCAACACCACGTTGGCCAGCCAGGACGGGAACTGCACCTCTCTGACGTGCCCTGCCTCCGTGAGCCTCTCGATCTCCGCCCTGATCGCCTTATTCTGCTCGGTGCTAAAGTCCCTTTTTCTTTGCTTCACAGGCCAAGCGTGGGGGTAGACGTGGAGGTGGTGTTCCGCAACCTCCGGCTGGACGCCCCTCAACTCCTTGACGGTCCAGGCGAAGACATCTTGATTGCGAGCCAAGCATTCTAGCAGGGGGCCCTTCAGTTCTCTCGGCAATCCTGCCGCAATCTTGACTCGGGACTCATCCCGGTCGGGGAGGAGCTGCACTTCTTCCTTGTCCTCCTGCAACTCGGACCACGGAGAGGCTTGGGACCATGTTGCACTCAGGGAAAGGACGGGGGGGGGGGGGTTTGCGACTGTCCACGCGAACATCGTCCGCGTAGCACTTTCGGGCTATCTTCTGATCGCCTCTAACCCCTCCTACCTGGTCCCCGGCCGGGAATTTGACCTTCAAGTAGAAGGTGGAGACGACAGCTCGGAATTCGTTGAGTGCCGGCCGGCCCAGGATAGCGTTGTAGGACAAAGGGGCGTCGACCGCCAAGAAGGTGGTCCACCTAGTCCTCTTCAATGGCTCCTCGCCCAAGGAGATAGCCAGCCGCATCTGGCCGATGGGATGCACCGCATTCCCGGTGAAACCAAACAATGGTGTCGCCACCGTCTCCAGCTGAGATTTCTCAATCTGGAGCTGGTTAAATGCCCTCTTGTAGAGGATGTTGACCGAGCTGCCCGTATCCACAATGGTGCGGTGTACCTGATAATTAGCGATGACGGCTGTGATGACCAGCGCGTCATCGTGGGGGACCTCTAACCCCTGAAGATCTTGGGGCCCGAAATTGACTTGTGGCCCATCTGCTTGGGCCAAACTGGTGCCGACCTGGTGGATCTCCAGTCGGCGCACCTGGGCTTTTCGAGCCCGGTGGGAATCTCCTCCTGTTGGGCCGCCCGAGATGACGTGCACGCCACCATGAATGACGTTTTGCTGGTTCGCCCGGTCTTCTTCCGTCTCTTCTTCCACCGCTCGATTCCCTTGAGGGAACAGGTTCCGAGCGGCCGACGGGTTTTCTCGCATTTCCTCGGCCATCGGGTCGGCGTTCGGGCCACCCCGACCTGCTCCTAATCCGGGAGGCGTTTGTCTCCCTCGGCCTCTGGGGGCCTGAGCCCAACCCCGACCAGCTTGTCGGCACTCCTCCGTGGCGTGCCCGTGGCTTTGGTGGAAGGTGCAGTACGACCTCCATCGGGCAGGGAAACACCCCTGCGCCACCTGCTGCATGTGGCGCCTCTCCATGCCCAGGGGCTCGGCGGGGCCCCGTGGACTTCTAATGGGTCCTCCCGAGGGCCTGCGGTGTGAACAGGAGGCGGGGGTGCTGGGGCCGCCGATTCCTTGCGCCAGCTGCCTGCGCTTCCTCGACGTTGACATACTTGTCAGCCTTCCCAAGAAGACTGTCGGAGTCCTTCGGGGGCTTCCTGATCAGTGAGCGAAAAAACTCTTCCTCCTGAAGACCCTGGGAGAATGCGCTTACCATGACTTCTTGCGTGGCGGTTGGCACGTCCATTGCCAACTCATTGAACCTCCGAATGTAAGACCGGAGTGTTTCTTTAGGCCCTTGCTTCAGGGCGAACAGGTTGAGGCTCGTTTTATGGTGCCTCCGGCTGCTAGCGAAGTGCTCAGGAACACCTTCTTGAACTTTTCAAAGTTGGTGATCGACCCGTCCAGGAGCCGGTCAAACCATCTTTGAGCTGCACCAGAGAGTGTGGTTAGGAAGGCTCGGCACTTAACGCCTTTCGGGTACTGCTGGAGCATAACAGCAGTTTGCTGGGCTCGCGTGGCCATGAGTACCTCGTACTCTTCGAGAGATATCCATGTTGATATCGTAAGGTTCATCCATCTTCACTTCCGATCAGGCTGCTGGTGTCCCTCCTTCTAGCGCCAAATTTGATCCTGTCGCCAAGTGAGTCGGACGCCCTTACAGCGGGATGAGTCTTCGAGGTGAGCGAGGTCGCTGAAATGGAGTGACGAGCTGAGTCACTCCTAACCTGCAAGACAGGGACCGTTAGAACCCGCCGGGAAAAGTCCTCGGTTAGGCACTCCGACGGTCAAGTCAGTACACGACGGTGGCGATGAAAAACAATAGAACAGTAGTGAAATTGCACTATCGCGCGTACCGGGAAAATGCGGAGTGAGAAGTATATGTAGCCGGGGAAGCTGACAGGTTTTGCCTTGCCTGCCACCCGTTGTCGCGTAGTGAGGACAAGGTAATGGGCGTCCAAGGGTGGCAGGGCAAAGTGGCACATGTTGTATTAAGGAAGGAGGCCCTGTCAACTTAAAAGTTGGCGCCATTGGACGCCGCTCGGTCTGACATCAGGGTATGTGGTCGAGGTACGGGGGACAAGATGTGTCAGGCATATTAATATCCCGACGAGATATCCGCCGCTGGCGGCCAGGACGACCAGGGTCCTGCGTCGACCCCGTACAGGTTCTGGTAACCCGATGTCAGGGAGTGGTTGTGCCGACTGGGGCACAAAGGTGAGGAGGCCGGCTGAGGGCCTATGAGGGTGCCGACTGGGGGCACAAAGGTGAGGAGGTCGGCTGAGGGTCTATGAGGGTGCCGACAGGGGGCACAAAGGTGAGGAGGCCGACTGAGGGCCTCTGAGGGTGCCGACTAGGGGCACAAAGGTAAGGAGGCCGGTTGAGGGCCTGTGAGGGTGCCGACTGGGAGCACAAAGGTGAGGAGGCCGGCTGAGGGCCTATGAGGGTACCGACTGGGGGCACAAAGGGGATCACTCCTTCCACCCGAGCTTATCTGACTCAGCAGAAAGCTATTATAGGTCTGCATGGGCCTTGACACAGAAGCCCAAGGGGCCTAAGCTCGCGTGCTTCTTGTCCAGCAGGACCGTCCAGGTCACTAGCCCTATTCTCTGATTGAGCGCCAGGTTGCCGGGCCAGACTATACGCAAGCTGGCCTGGGATCATTTATATTACTAATTTAGTAATTCAGAAGAACTTAACATTATCATTTTTATTTTTGACAAAGAAAGATGTCATATTTTATACGTTATTAACCACCTCGTATTTAAAATAGCCTTCTGACGATATAAATACATTATGTTTTCCCTAATAATTTATTTCCATATATAAAATCTATAAATCGGAGAAGTTTCTGACTGCTTTAATCACTCCATTGTGCCAAAAGATGCCATATCACATGATAAATGCCATAGCCATCAATACGCCATGAATCCTCCAACAAATAGAAGTGAAACAAATTAGAACTTGCTCCTGTCTCCTCCAATGCCACTTCTTTGCTGAACTTGGCAGCCATGGGCTCGTGTGTTGGCAAGATCTTTATCGTTCCTTCGAATCCCGCCGGAGACTCTATCGTGGTGGTGAAAGACAAGCTTGTCGTCTCCGAATCACCTCCTCCAGTGCTAGTCTCTCCCTCTTCTTCAAGTTCGAGGAGTACTACTACTAAGTCTTTATTATCCCATTCTTCCTTGCGAGTGAAGCCTAGCACAATGCAAAGGCCATACACAGTACTGGTAGGTGATCATAAAACTGTCAGTCCTTGGCGGGTGACTCTTTCGAGCAGGAACCTGAGCTGTTCCTTTCACAAACAAAGATGCCCAGAGAGAAATGGCAAGACATGACGAAGTTGAAAGGAAGGAGGAGAACATTCAATCTCGGAGTCTCTGCGGCACTACAAACTGGCAGAGATGGAAGAAGAAGGAGATGAGAATGCTTCGTGTCCACCAAATCCTGAGTGAGAGCAGAATCGTCTCAGCAGCAAGGATTGACCCTCTCCTTGAAGAAGAGCTAACTAATCCTCTTATATTTTTGGAGTGCTATATTTTTCTTTAAAATTAAGGTATGCGATTAGTTTTGTGTACTAAAAGTTGATGTAGATGGTAAATAACATCAACTTTCATTGTAGATTCGCTTTATCATATATATATATAAATCTTCTTAGTTGGTTATCAAGTCAGTCTAACCAATATTGTGATAGGGGTGTAAATGAGTCGAGGCTCGTGAGCGCCGCGAGCCGCCGGTCAAACCGATCGAGCTGGAGTGACCGAGCCGAGCGAGCTCGAGCTGGCCGTTACATCGAGCGAGGAGAATTCAAGCTTGCTCGATGGCGTCGAGCATATCGGCCAAGCTGGCTCGTTTAAAATAACATTGTTTTCCATAAATAAATAAGAACTTGATAAGTATTTGTGTTAGAAGTTTGGTGACTGTGAGTCCATGTAGCAGTAGCAGAGGTTGCAAGTCGAATCATGACCTTACCCATTTTATTAGATTTTCGCTCGAATTGGTCGAGCTCGGCTCGAGCTCGACTCGAGCCGAGCTCGAGCTCGATTTACTAGCTCGATCGAGCTCGAGCTCGACCGAGCTCTTTGTTTCTCGAGCTCGGCTCGAGCCGACTTCTCGCTCGGCTCGACTCGTTGCAGCCTATGTGAAGTGTTGAACTGATTTTTTTTATTTTGGGCAATATGTTTGTTAACCAATACACAAGATTAAAAAAATAAAAATAAAAATAAAAAAACAGATATGAAAAATCATGGTGTACAATATAATACACAAATCCTTCAGATCTGCAGAGGTGCAGTGCCATTCCCACTGTCACCTCGGCCGCCTCCCGTAGACGAACTGTTCTTCCCCCAATGCACCAGCATGCTCTCCCAATTGCAGAACTCCTCGGAGCACACCTCCAATCTCGGATCCGTAATGTTCTTCCTCCAGTGTCCGTCGGCAAACCCCTCCGCCTCCGCCTGCCTCCTGTTGTACTCCAAGAACGCCTTCGCCTTCGTCGTCAGACGGCAGAACCGCTGCAGGCTCTCCGGCAGCGCGTCGTGGACCCGCCACCACTTCCCGTGCGCTGCGTCGCTGGCGAACTTCCAAAAGCTCTTCGAATTCCAGTTGCAGTCGTAGTCCCGGAAGCACCGCCACGGCTTCAGTCCCAAGTAATGCGCCAGGTAGATCGCCGGCGGCTCTGCCGCGAATAACCGCTCATTCTTTGCCCTCCTCTGTTCGTCGCCGCCGAAGTGCTTCAAGTAGTTGACGCTTTTGGGCAGCCGGTGCCACCACGTGAAGATCTCGTTCAAGTACCCCTGGTCGCCGCCGTTGTAGGACGTGATCTCGTCGACGTGATCCATCAGTAGCCGGAACGTGCACTCCGACGGCTCCACCACCATGACGCCGGAGTTGAACAGAGTCGCGTCGTTCCCGACGGCGCTGAGCTCCGTCAGCGAGAACAGGAAGTCGGCATTGCGGAGGACGAGAAGGTCGGCGTCGATGAAGACGACCTTGTCGTAGTCGGAGAGCTGCCACAGCCGGAACTTGCTGTAGTTCCACTCGTTGTAGGCGTCGCGCTTCGCCTTCGGGTTGCGGATCCGACGGATCGTGCGGACCTTCCACCCGGCGTCAGCAAGGCCGCGTCGGTACTCCTCGCCGATCGTCTTGTCGACGAGGACGACGAGGTCCCTCTTCGACCCGGCCAACCGGATGCTCTTCGCGGCGGCGATGGCTCCGCAGACGTACTGCTCCGCCGAGTGGAGTATGGTCACGTAGGCTTCTCGCCGGCTGCCGAATTCGGTGTGCGATCTCTCTGATGTCATCGAAGATGAGAGAAATTAACATAATGCACCCCTAAAATTTACGTTTTTTAAATACCTCTTTGAATTTTATCAATATCTATTATATAGTCCAGATGTGCCGATGTTTGTGATATTAGTAAAAAATTAGGGACTAACCTTTTGCTTCGAAAGGGACGACGAGCTCGCACGACCCGACCGGAAGCCGGAGCTTCTCCTCCAGCGCTGCCGTCTCAGGCTCGTAAAGCCAAAGATTCCCCTCGCGCTTAACAAGATCTCTGCACCGGAAAAGATTCGGAATCGGGAAGCAATCGCTGACGATAAGCACGCGCACACGAGCCGCCGCGGCTTCCGCCGCAACTCTGGCGGCCGCGAGCTGGAGGTGCAACCTCGCCACGTCCCGCGACCACCCGCCGCCGGAGCTATGGCAAGGCAGTTTGACGGCGACAAGATCGAATTTTGATCCCTCATCCGATACCGGTCGAGGGAGAGAAGGGCAAGAAGGCACATGGTATTCTTCTTCCTCGTCGATCCACTCCGGGTAGAGAATCTCCCAGGTGATGCTCGTCGGAGCGTACTCCAGGCCGATCGGAGAAACCACTGATTCAGGCAGAGTCCGCCGCCAGAATCCCACCTCGCTGGAGTTGAAATTTAGCAATCCGATCCTTAGATTCGTGTCATTAATGAGATTAGATACCTGAACCCAATTGATTTCCACACGCGACAGGTATCGAGGATCTGAGCCTGTTGCTTGCAAAATCCGCTTCATATCTTCAAATCTGGACCTGAAAAATCTCCAGAAAGAAAAATACCATTTTAGTGATATGAAATCATTAAAGTCGATTATAATCGCGACAAAATTGCACCTTGATGATGAATCCGACAAGGGCTGTTCTTCTTTGTGGATTACAGGGGAGAAAGCAAGAGAAAGAACAGTGCAACAAACGACGATGAGCAGAGTAAGCTTCAAGGACTCAAATTTGCAGCTTGAGTTCTTCTCAGAAAACAGAAATCTGTATCTTTCGAACTTGAAATCTCTCAATTTCCGAGGATTTATTTTGCTGACGAAAGAAGAACACTTGAATTTCTGCAACTTAATTACTGTTATGAAACTGATTAAATTGATAAGAACATACTCTGTCGGTGTCGATCTCTGCCGGGCTTCAGTGGAGCCATTACCAGCAACGACGAGCTCTTTCATGACCATTAATCTGCAAGAACAAAGACTTTGCAGTGTTAAAAGATCAAATTCATCAAATGTTGAACAAAACTGAAAACTCACCAAAAATTGAGAGGAAGAGGAAGAGAAACTGGTTGCTTTGGGGATTTTGTTCACTTTCTCTTTGATTTTGGGGGGCTTTTATGGATGATCATTGACCCCATTGATTGAAGTTGGACTACAAAATTTGATTTTAGTGCAAGGGAGGAAGAAAACAAAAATTCCAGGTAATTATCTCCAATTAATAATATGAAAGCGTAGTAATTTCAAAATAATATATCTGATTTTTTTTCCAAATAAAAACTAAAAAACTTTGTCATGAATGCTAGCATACCTAATCTAAGAAGTCCACAGAGTATTTATTCAAGTATTCTTTGTTCCCTTTATTTAAGCTGTTGAAACAAATGTAATTGCCATTGGCATTGGGGGAAAAAACTCAATATTCAAATTAAGTTTGGCTGGTCATGACCTTTTAACTTCTTGTTGGAAACAAAATATTTAAGATCATTTTCATCGTTGCATTCATGGAGTTCATTCCAGTTATTTATTTCATATATTAAAAACTACAAATCTAATGGAATCTTTTAATGTATTTTTTTTCTTCAGATCTTTGGAGGATGGCCACTTGGCCAACTCAAGTTAGGCGAGGAATTTTTCAGAGTTAGAAAACAACAACAATTGACATGTGCTTTTTGATGCTACCAGATGTTGAAGCAATCCGTAAACTATTCCCCCTAATTTTGTTTGACTTCTGAACGGACTTGCTCCGTGCAAGTTTGAGTGATCAAGAGAAACAAGGAAGGTGACGTTGACCGACAACGGTCAACTTAAGTTAGATAGGTCAACTAGCAGATAGGTCGTGTATGTAAAGCATTTTAATTGTTTGACTGTTGGGATCCAATAGATCAAATCGACTCAGCAATCAGATATGATTTTAGATAAGTTTTTATTGTTAAAAGTGATATATATTACAAAATTATTATAATATTTATGGTACTTTTAGAAGTTCATGAGGTTTTTATTTTATTGTAACCTCTGGAATGCCATTAAAACTGTTTAACTAAACTATTTTCATATTTTATAGGTAAAATAATAAAATAAGACCACTATTACATTTATTATGATTTTAAAAAGTAATTTATATAGTTACTCATTGTTAGGGTGGTAAATGAATTAAGCCGCTGTGAATTATTCGGAGCTTGATTCGATAGAAGCTCGTTCGAGCTCGTTTAATAAAGCTCGTTAATATTAACGAATCAAACTCAAACTCAGCAGTATTCGGCTCGTTAATAAGCTCGTGAGCTAGTTCGTAAAATATAAAATTAATATTTAATATTAAATATATAATTTTAACACTTTTACATTTAATAAATATAAAATATCTAATAAAGCACATTTGTATGAATAAAATTATATATTTTAATAAATATTTTATATTTTTTAGAATATATAATTTATTTTTTCAATAAATTGATGAATAATTTAATTAATCATTTATATTTAGTAAGTTCATTTTGGGCTCAATTAAGCTCGAATATGCTCGTGAGCCATCACTATATTCGATAAATTAAGCTCGAGTTCGGTTCAATAATAAACAAACTAAACTCAAACTCCGATAAATTAAGCTCGAGTTCGGTTCAATAATAAACAAACTAAACTCAAACTCTTAGGTATTTGGCTCGATTACAGCCCTACTGATTGTTTTTGACTATTGAAAAATCTTCCAAATATTTCTTTTAGAATTTTTAACGTTTATAAAGATGTTTTTTTAAATGACATATGTGTTTTAATACATTTAAAATTATGGTTGGAAATTTTGTTATAATCTATCATTTAATCTGACGCCAAAAAACATAATAATAATACATCAATTTACAAAATGGTCGTCGACAGCAGGATTCGAACCTGCGCAGGCAGCGCCCAACAGATTTCGAGTCTGTCTCCTTAACCACTCGGACATATCGACGTACTCTTTAAGGCGAAAATTTATTTTATTTTAATATTATTATATTTTATCATAGAAGAACATACCATCAGAATATCTCAAATTGAGACACCAAATGGTGAAGAAAATGCTGTAGAAGACGACGCCGTCAACCAGAATTGAAACTTCCATATTCGAGGCTTATGGCATAAAGAAAAATAGCCTCAAAACATCATAAGTAACATTAGCAAGTCGTTTAGTGAATCACCCATCTAAAAGGGTCTGTTCTCAATATCTTTGAGAAGTCAAGTTAGAAGTGTTATAGAGAGATCTCCCTGGAAAATATTTCTGGTTTCTTATGTTGTACATGTAACACGGCTTTTTTTCTAATTGATGTTGCTTTATCTTCACCATCATAAACAGGAGCTGAGCTCCCTTTCAAAAGACTTTTGTGGTTCATAGAGAAATGTGAAAGAATGATAGCTACTGAAACAAGAATGATACTATCTAATCTCTGGTTGATGATGTTTTTTTTCTAATGCGGTGTTCTTGATATTATTCTTTTCCTGATCATTTATAACTCCACTGTTAAACAAGGTACAGCTTTTTTATTTAAACTGTATTTGAAAAAGAGCGAAACATGAATCCAGATGAACACTGGTTTACAACTTGAGGCACTGTAGTAGACATAATGAATAGTTTGAAGTACTTCTGTCTTATTTCTAAACTGCAAAGAGAACAATCTTCCTCTAAGCTAGTTAACCAAATAATTTTTCAGCATCCATGCGCTCGAGGACTCGACGAGCTTCTTCTTCAGTGGCGGGAACCACATTGCGAATCTTCAGTCCATTCTTCAGGGCATCATGATTGACAGTGAAAGTGAAGTAGAATGTGTTTGAGACCTGCACATTGATGACACAATAAAGTGAAGCCGTGCGTGTATACGTAGATATTCCATCATCATTGTGACGAAGCACTTGAGATCTTGCTTCACCGTCTTACCTCACTAGTTCGAAGCTCAGGTCTTGTTACATGAGCAACAACTTCAACACTGATCAAAGGTTTCTCCGGGCTCTCTAATTGTGTATAGAGAACGCAAGATTTTAGTCGCAAGAAGTCTCCTACATCGACCTGAGAAAGAAGATACAATTTTTCTTTAATATGCTACACAAACAAAACAACAGTTTCAGTGAGTGAGTTTGTTAATACTCACTGGTTTTAAGAAATCAACATGGTCTACTTCAAGAAAGGAAGGCATCTGCCCAACAAATGCATATGCAGTAGAGAAGGCCAATTCATATGCCAAGTTCATCAAAAATCCTCCAAAAATCCGGCCATGGAGATTTCTTTGTTGAGGTTGACAGATCAGTGAATTTTCGAGCCGGGTGTCTCTTATCAGAATGCTGTCTCTATCCCCTAATGCAGGCATATCGCAAAACACACGCCCTTCTGCTAACAAATCCTTTAACCTCTTGGCATCATCGCCACGGAAACTATAGACACCATTTTCGTGTCCCCTTTTCTGTTCCTCACGTTTTCTTTTCCGGAGTTTATCCTTTTCTTCTGCTTGTTCAAACAGCAACTTTTCTTGCTCTGTCTCAGGTGACAAGCGGTTTACAGGAGCTGACTTCCCGATTTTCGAATCGCGTGCAACGAATGTGAAGTTTGCCGTCAAGGCCACAGGATTTGACGGTTGAGAGTCATCTGCAACAAGAAATATTCCAAGATGAAAACTGAAAATTTGAGGATGGAATGATGCTTTTAACCGTGAGTGACAAAAGAGAAGGCCATGTATAAGGGAGGAATATTCAATCATTAAAGGAATGATCATGATTACCTTGTTGATTCTGTCTAACTTCAATTTGGATCTCAATGGATGAACGACCCACCCAAGTGACAGCACCTTCGATCTTTAGATCAGTGTCCACACGCAATGGCTTCTTCAGAACCATCTTATCCACAGAAGCAGTGACCAACAAGAGAGGCCTTGTGGTGCTATCGTCATCCGAACAGTGCTGGAGAAATGCAACAACACATTCAAGAACATGTGCTATAGCATGTTTGCGATTTTAGGGGTAAAGGGATGGGAGAGAATCAAAGATAAAAAAAAACTGTTAACCAAATAGCTGGAGATCAAAAGGGAACCTTCACGGCGATCGTCCCGGCGAGAGCATCAAGATCCTCCAGCAGCTTTTCGATTCGGACTTTATACCATGGATCACGGTACTGCTCTCTCAGTATGTAATCGCTCGAGAAATTGTACACGATGCTCGTCCTGCTCTGCGCCGGCGTCCTCGTGAGCAACTCCGTCTGCGGTGGCCCGTCCTTGGCCGGGTCCAGAAGCCTCTCGAAGATGCTCGAGCGAGCCTCCCAGAGCGCGTTGGTCACCGGCGAATGGTACATCCCCGGCCACAAGCTGAGCGGCTTCCGGAATGACGAGCCCGCGTCGATGTGAGGTGGAGCCGCGTCGAACGGCGACGCGAACGTCGACACCACGCGAATTGGCGAGGCTGGCTCCGCCGGCGCCGAGCCGGCGGAGGGTTCCTGTGGCGCATCGTTTCCCATGAACCTGATCGGAGAGGTGGAAAAGGGGGAAAGGTACGATCTTTGCGAGAAATCCGCCGATTTCTTACAAATTCGTGAAAAAGAGAGCGAAATAGATCTCGACACGGAAAGATTCGATTTTGAGAGGAAATTTATGGGGTTTTGTGGAGGAAACTGGGTGTTCGGATCGGTAGAAGGCGTTGGAAGCGAGGATTGCTTTGGGATTTCGGGGAATCTGTGGAGGTTGACGTATGCTCGGGATGAGGCGTGACCGCGGTGGAAGACAGTCCTAGAGAAGAAATATGTGGAGCGGCGAGCGAATGCCCTGTTCATGGTGGGCTTGGCGAGAAGGTTAGTTAGGTTTCAGAGTCGGTTGAAATGAGTGGTTGAATGGCCTGTGCTCCAATAATTTCGAAAGGGAGGATGGGAAATCTATCTTACTATTAAAAGGATAAATAGTTGTTTTATTTTGCATTCCGAAATTTTTTCTAATGATAAATGACACGCTTAGCCAATGTATTTCTAATGTTTGTGGGACTTGAAAATATTATTGATCTGAACATTTAATTGTGATAATTTGATATATGAATATGGATACAGGGTGTGATTGGGGGAGTTCTAGGTTTCTTAACCATGTAGGAAAAGTCCTGGTCAAATAGGTAACGTAGATATGCTGGAGGACACGTGGTCGTAGGAGGCTCAAGAACAGTGAACTATTCATGGTACGAAAGGTTAGATTGGTCGATCGGCACCTCGCTCCACATGGTCGATTGCACGTTGCTCCACCCGGCCAAGCAAACATGTCATAGGGTTGATCGACATCTCGCTCCCTAGGGTCGATTTGTGTTTCACGCCTAACAGCCGATTGGCAGACTACTTGACCAAGGCAATGACCTTAAAACCCTTACATGCATTCGAGCATCCTCGATTAGCAGGATTCACCCATATACCTATTGCCAATCAACGGGCATACTCCTTGTTGGTGCAATCGACCCAAATTTGATCGGTACAATCATGAGTTTTTATGTGTGTCAATATGATTAAGTTAGGTTTCATATTAGTTTGATGTGTATTTGAGTCATGCAGGACTTGGTGGAATACACATATGAGAGATCTCATCTAGGTGCTTGGGTCCTTGAGTCGGTGAAGGATAACGCATCCGAAGAACCGTCGGACAAGGAGCAACGGAGTGGAGCCGAGGGAAGCAGGTTTCAAGACATACGCGAAGGATAGCATCTGGACGAGCCGAGGGCATGGATGCATTCAAGAGATGAGAGCTAAAGGAAGAGAGCTTCAAAGGACGACTCCGGAGAGGATTAGTGTGAGTGTGTAACAAGATCAGTCGACTGATAGGGACACCAATCAATTGAACTTTTTGTAAGTTTTGAACAGTAGGATCAGTCGACTGGTCTGGATGACAGTCGACTAGTCTGTTCGAAAACTAGCCGTTTGGCTAGACGTTGACTAAGCACATGTCAATTGGGCTTGGTAACAGTCGACTAATGTCGGGGCAGAACTGTTTTATTAACAACTCTCTCCTTTTTATAAAGGGAAGTTTGAGACTTGAGAATGATTAACTCTTAAGTGAGAAACCTTCTTGATCAAGTGCGCAAGCTCCCAAAACTCATCTCTTCCTCCTAACCCTAATTCTCAATCTTGTAAAGGTGAAGAGTATCTTGTGAGAAATTATTCTCCACCGAGAAGGAGAAAGTTCTAGTCGGAGATTGCCAAGAACTAATCCACCAAAAGATTGAGGGATCGTCCACCTCAAGGATACACCGTGGAGTAGGAGCAAGTAATCTCCGAACTATGTAAAAGTTAAGTGTTAGAATTGCTTCTAATTGTTTAGTTTGTATTTCTGCTAGCACAACTGACTGTGTAAGAAGAGAAGACGATATGGGTGAGAAGCTATTCGCCACCCCTCTAGCCATATCATTCCCAACAAGTGGTATCAGAGCACAAAGTCACCCTTCAATGAACTAACCTCCTAGAAGAGTAATTTTATCAAAATGGTCAGCTCACACATCCAACCACCAAAATTTAAAAGAGAATTCTCTTTGTGGAAGAAATGAATGGAGGTATTTTTTATGCCGATTTCGATATCATGTTAATTATGGAAAACAGTTTTGAAATGCCTAGGGATCAAGAAAATAAGTCGCTCCAAAAGATAAGGTGGAGCAAGAAGCAAAAGGATGATCATTTAGCAAATTCAAAAGCCTTGCATCATCTTTTAAGTGTGCTTCCTCAACAAGAGATCACAAGGATTGAAAGCTACACAAGTGTCGAAGATTTGTGGGATAATCTAGTAGAGCTTCATGAAAGCATATCAGAAGCAAAATTAACAAAAAGAGACCTTCTTTGATCTCAACTCAACAATATAAAGTTTGACAAAAGAGAAAAGGTATCTAGCTTACAATCTAGAATTAAGAAAATTTTAAATAGACTAATAAGCGTAGGTGAGCAACTCTCCAACCGAGACATTTTTGATGAAAGCTATCACTGTCTTCCCAAGAACCACAAATTGTAGCTCAATGGTAGACTCATACTATATATGCAAGGATCTAGAGAAAAGTTCTCTAGATGAATTTTTCTTAACCATGGAGCTCCATGAAACCCGGATTAGAGGATTAGATGTAGAAGTCTACAAACCAAGAGGAGTTGCCCTTGTGACAAACAAGGAAAAGGGCAAGAAGAAGAAGGCCTTATCATCTGATTCGGAAGAATCAAACAGATCCACGGATAGTGATGAAGAGGCATACATGGTAAGAAAAATGAGAAAATCTTTTAAATATTTTCAACTAACAAATCTCATGCTAGGAAAAGCTCAATAAGCACAAGTAGGAGGAAAAAAATAATATGCTACAATTGCCAAGAGAAAGGACATATAAGGGATGATTGCCTCCTTTTAAAAAAGAAGGAAGAAAAAAAGAAAGAAGAAAAGAAGAAAACAAAAAAAGGGAAAGAAGGTCCAAAATTTAAAGGCAACATGGGATGATTCTTCATCATCAGAAGAGGAAGAATACCATGTGTCCCATTTTGCTTTAATGGGAATTGAAGATATTGTCTCTACGCCATCCGAAGATGAAGAAGAGAAGAGCTCAAGTGAAGATTGTTAGGACCTTGACGTTTAGCTAGAGGGGGGTGAATAGCTACTTTTCGATCTTCTTCCTACAACGGTTAGCAAGCACAAGCGGAAATCTAATAAGAATAAACTAAAACAATACTAACACAAGACCTTTACATAGTTCGGAGATGATACTCCTACTCCACGGCTATCCATAAGGTGGACGATCTCGATCCTTCGGTGGATGATTCCCCGGAACACCTCCGGCTAGCTCTTGTCGCTCCTTGTGGGTGGAGAAACCTCGCCACAATACCTTGACAACCTTTGAGCACGTTTAGGCTACTAACAGGCTTTACCCAAGCTTGTTTCGCCCAAAACTCTCATCCAAAACCGAGCTCTTTTAAATAGAGCTCTTGGCTGAAATGACCGTTACCAATCGACTGGTCAAGCACCAGTCGACTGGTCTCACTTGGATTCGAACGTTATAGCTCAATGTTTGAATTTCAGCCGCCATCAGTCGACTGGTCCTTGGATCAGTCGACTGATCTTTCTGTGGACTTCATCAGTCAACTGATCCAAGCATCAGTCGACTAGTCCACCCCTAAACCTAATGTTTCCCTTCCCGAGTACATTTTTCTCAGCACTCGAACCCTAGGATTTTTCGAGTATACTTCTCTCAGCACTCGAACCCTCACGACTTAGCTGACTCTTCATCCAGCAACCTCGACTTGTTGCCTTCAAGTCTTCTTCGACGTTGGCTCTCGCCCCTCGGATACATGCAACCCCACGGCTCGTCTCCCCATGTCATCCTTCACGTATGCCTCAAAGTTCGCTTCCCTCGGCTCATCGTCCCTGCTTTGTCCACGGTCCCTCAGATGCATACAAGTCCACGGCTTGTCTCCTCACACCATCCTTCACCGAACCCGAAGTCGTCCAGCTAAGTCCATGTGTATCCTGCAAACCTGCACACTCAAATACACACATCAAACACAAGGGTGAACCTAACTTAAACCCTTTGCCCAAATATCAAAACACATGGTCACTCCGAACCATAGATTGCCCCAACAATCTTCCTCTTTTTGATGTTTGACAATACGTTTAAGTTAGGGAAAACAAATAGCAGATACAATGCTAAGAACCATTTGGACTTACGTTGCTAAGGCTTCACCTTGGACTTATACCGCCAATGTGTATGCAATGCAAACATGCATGGATCCTATCACAAGGCATCCCCACACCTAAACCTCCCCCAATGAGTTTAGGACTTTTACCAAACCAGACTTTTTAAGACCTCTCCAAGGCTCCCCCTATATTGGACTTACAAAGGCTTTTTAAGAACCTTCCCAAGGTTCCCCTTTGCCACCAAATGAGCAACAATGCTCCCCCTTTACCAAAGATCCCCTTTGACCTAGGATTTCTTGCAAAGGCATGTTTGGTTTCCCACTTAAACTTAACACTTTTTCCCCTTTGTCACACATCAAAAGGACTCCAGCAATTTTCCTCTTATTAGATCCTTTGACCTCTAATGATCATAAACAAAGTATATTACCCCCATAAGATTATACACTTGTTTTATATCATTATGACACTTGTCGATTGTTGAAAAAATAATTTCAGCCTGTATCAGTCAACTGCTCTCTGAACCAGTCGACTGGTACCCTAAAAACCCCATTTTCAACATTTCTAACCCAATTTCAGAAATACACCAGAAATTCCATAAATCTCCAAAAATTCCCAAATTTGTGGAGAGGTTTGTGGTACTCATATCTACTTGGGAAAAATACATTCAAACATGTATCTATCACCAATCTCAAGATTGACACAAAACCCAAAACTAGCTAAATGGTTCAATTGAACATTAATCTAAAGTCCTAGTTTTGGCCTTCTCTTGATGTCTCTGCCCATACCAAACCATAATACATCCCTAGCATTTGTTTATATGACATTTACACATCAAAAATCAACTTTCATGCTATATGACCCCAATGTCATATTTTCATGCATGAAACTTAAACTCATTGTGCCAAATCCCTAGGATTGAGACTTCAAACCCATCTCCACATCCCTTAGCACACTCCATGACCCATCTAGATCCGAGAGAAATCCTCCCGGGATCCATAGACCATGGGTCCCAACTTGACTCCTAGAACTCCCCCTTGAGCTCTTAGCCTTAGCCACCTCCCTAGGTGACTCACTTATAAACACAAGGTCACACTGGTGTACCTCCGGTGACTTTTGATCTACTCTCTTAACCTTCTTAACCTTGGACCCCTTGTCCTTAGTTAAGATTTTCTTCTTGCTTTTAAATGGCATCCCCTCGCCATTTTTGGACTTCCCCTTGCTATAGTCATATTGCACCCTTGCATATGACTTCTCCATAGCATTGAAGACCTTAGATCGGTATCCTAACCCCGATCTATCATTGTTGAGTTTTTTACCACCCAACACCATACCTACAACCTTAGATTCAATAGTGAATCTATCTAGGGGTTTCTCTAATTTATCAAGCTTTGCCCTTAAAGCTTGATTTTCCCTTTCTAGGTTCTTAAACCTAGAATCAATATGTCAACCTTAGACATTCCTTGACCTATCCATTCTAGGCATGTGTCTCCCCTTCTTGGGATTAATGCTTTGATCCTTAGGTCTAAAGGTTCTAGGTTTTTCATGATGCATTAATTCCCTAGGGTTTTGATATGCAACATTAACCCTATTTTTATCATGATATCTAAAACCAAAACTATGCATGGAGGAATTTAAATTTGAATTACATTTAAACTTAAAGCTAGGGATTACTTCCCTTACCCTTGTAGCTCCCCCTTGATGTGAGCTTTTCTTCTTCTCCTTCTTCTCCCATTTCCTCAAATGCTCTAATTTCTTGAATTCTCCTTTCCTTGAGCATTTGGTGTGGTAGTGCCCTAACTCACCACACGTAAAGCACCTTATATGCTTCTTCTCCTTCTTTTGCCTACAACCCATGTTAGAATTTAAAGGAATTAACTTAGGTTTAGGATTTACCTCCGTTTTCTTACCCTTCGGACACTTGTCCTTATAGTGCCCTTTTTCATTACACCCAAAGCAAATAATGTGATCCTTTGACTTTGCTTTGGTGGAGGTGGAGGTGGAAACTTCTTCTTGCTCCGGTATTGAGGATGATCTTTCCTCCCCCTCAATCCTTGAAGTGGAGACTTCTTCTTCCCCCTTTGATGAAGTGGATGGTTCTTCAATTTCTTGTGCCACTTCAATTGAGGAAATGGATGAATCTTTTTCTTCTTTCTCCTCCTCTTCAGATGTTGAGCTTCTTTCCTCTTCCGATTGGTCCTTTTCCTCTTCTTGGACCATTAAACTCATTTCCTTGGGCTCTTCTACTACTTGAGCTTATGTAGGATTTTGATGTAAAGCTATCATCTTGCTTTATAGCTCGTGAGCATTTTTGTATTGACCTACACCACTAACTATATCATTAGGCAAAACCTCAAGCAATATTGAAATTACCTTCTCATTTGCTTTTGATTGAGTTTGTTGCTCCTTGGTCCAATATCCCATGCTTATCCTTCAGGGCTTCAAATGGATATTTTAGTGCGATCATTAAATCCCAATCCATGTTGAACCATACCTCTATTCGCATCCTCCAATAATTGAAACTCTCTCGATCGTAAGGAGGTGGAATGTTAATGTCGTCCCCTAAGCGTTCTTCACGCGCCATTTCCTCTAGCTTTTTGCTCTCCCGACGGTTAGTCCGTGGACGAGCGACCTCGACTCTGATACCACTTGTTAGGACCTTAACGTTTAGCTAGAGGGGGATGAATAGCTACTTTTCGATCTTCTTCCTACAACGGTTAGCAAGCGCAAGCGGAAATCTAAAAACAATAAACTAAAATAATGCTAACACAAGACCTTTACGTGGTTCAGAGATGATACTCCTACTCCACGGCTGTCCGTAAAGTAGACGATCCCGATCCTTCGGTGGATGATTCCCCGGAATACTTCCGGCTAGCTTTTGTCGCTCCTTGTGGGTGGAGAAACCTCGTCACAATACCTTGACAACCTTTGAGCACGTTTAGGCTACTAACAGGCTTTACCCAAGCATGTTTCGCCCAGAACTCTCAGCCAAAATCGAGCTCTCTTAAATAGAGCTCTTGGCTGAAATGGCTGTTACCAGTCGACTGGTCAAGCACCAGTCGACTGGTCTCACTTGGATTCGAACGTTACAGCTCAACGTTTGAATTCCAGCCACCATCGGTCGACTGGTCCTTGGATCAGTCGACTGATATATCTGTGGACTTCGTCAGTCGACTAATCCAAACATCAGTCGACTAGTCCACCCCTAAACCTAAGGTTTTCCTTCCCGAGTACATTTCTCTCAACACTCGAACCCTAGGATTTCCCGAGTATACTTTTCTCAGCACTCGAACCCTCACGACTTAGTTGACTCTTCATCCAGCAGCCTCGACCTGTTGCCTTCAAGCCTTCTTTGGCTTTGGCTCTCGTCCCTCGGATACATGCAAGCCCACGACTCGTCTCCCCATGTCATCCTTCGCGTAAGCCTCGAAGTTCGCTTCCCTCGGCTCATCGTCCCTGCTTTGTCCATGATCCCTCGGATGCATACAAGCCCACGGCTTGTCTCCTCACACCATCCTTCACTGAACCCGAAGTCATCCAACTAAGTCCATGTGTATCTTGTAAACCTGCACACTCAAATACACACATCAAACACAAGGGTGGACCTAACTTAAACCCTTTGCTCAAACATCAAAACACACAGTCACTCCGGACCATAGATTGCCCCAACAAAGATGAAGGGAGCTCAAGTGAAGGGGGAGGATAAACTTCAAATTTTGGACGTCTCGGTAAGTGAGGTATACAATCTATTCACTACTACTTTGGTTAAAATCATTTCTAGCACTAATGATGACTTATTTAAGGCTAGAAAGAAAATTAAATGTTTAAAAAATGATATTTGCATGCTTAGAGAAAAATTAAAATCCATGACTCTTAAGGATAATATGCATGTTTCCTCAAGTTTAAATGATTCATGTTTAAAAGAGGAAAATAAGGAATTAAGGAAAAAGATGGATAACCTCACTAAAGACCTTAGAAAATTTGAAATTGACTCAAAAACCCTAGACATAATCATTGGGAGCCAAAAGGTAAGTTTCAAGAAAATGAGTTTAGGATACAATGATTCTAGCAATGAAAAGATCTATCATTGTTTATCTGCTAGAGGACAATCAAAAATCAAGACCCTAAATAGAAAATAGGTCCCCAAGGAATATTTGGTTAACCCAATTAGGAAGCATTTCTATTAGGTACCAAAGTCAATCCTCAAAGATTGGAGGTTTTAGGGATAAATCAACCATCGCATGTTAAAATTTTAAATTTTTGAAAATTAGTTGACTTAGTACCATAAGGGGGTGCACTTATCCTGAATAAATTCATAATCAAATCGGATAAGTAGAGATTACCTTTATTACATCTCATAATGACTTGATTTATATTTTTATTTATGCATATGAGATGTTAGGATTATATAAATAATTCACTTGCGTTTACGACATTTTGATGAGTTATTAGATGTATCAATTTAGTTATAATATACCAACTATGGGGAAAGTAAATATTTAATTAATGGACGTCTTGCCCATAGATCATAGTTGGGCATTTTATGTTTCACTTACTGGTGTATTGATTTAAAAAATATATATAGTTTCAAAACCAAGTTTTAAAGTTGATACAACACTTTAGTGTTTTTCATATTTTTGAGTTTTGGTCAAAAATTCAAAAAATATTTTGATTTTTCATGAAAATATATTTTTCCCTGTTAGAGGATATCAAAAGAAATATATTTGTAAATTTTTATATTTTTTTGAATTTTTAAAAAATTTTAATGTATTTCTGAAATTCAAGTTAGAAGGCTGAAATTTGGAATAGTTTTGTGCCAATCGACTGGTGCAGAGGACCAATCAACTGATAATTCTCTGGGGATTATTTCAGTGAGGTTATCGACTGATATCTGTCTCAATTGATTGGTACCCTATGTTTCTGATTTTTACTTGTTTTCAGAATTTAAATCCTCAATTTACTTTGATATCATAGGTTAAAATTGATTGATACAATCTTTTTGATCGCGTCAAAGGGGAAAATAAAAAAGTTTATGTTAGAACTTAACTTATTTATTAATGTTTTACAAAATTTGAAAATCATGTGATAGAGCAGAGGTTAAGGGGGAGGCTGCATGTTTATACTTCTTATTATACTATGTCTCTAATTTTCAAATTGTTATTTATGTCTAACTTAAATATATTGTCACACATCAAAAAGAAAGAGATTGTTGGTGCAATTGACCCAAGTTTGATCGGTACGATCATGAGTTTTGATGTGTGTCTCAATATGATTAAGTTAGATTTCATATTGGTTTGATGTGTATTTGAGTCATGCAGGACTTGGTGGAATACATATATGGGAGATCTCATCCTAGTGTTTGGGTCCTTGAGTCAATGAAGGATGGTGCATCCGAGGGACCGCCGGACGAGGAGCAATGGAGTGGAGCTGAGGGAAATAAACTTCAAGGCATATGCGAAGGATGACATCGGGACGAGTCGAGGACTTGGATGCATCCGAGGGATGAGAGCTTCATAGGGTGACTCCGGAGAGGATGAGTGTGTGTGTAACAAGATCAGTCGACTGGTAAGGACACCAGTTGACTGATCTTTCTATAAGTTTCGAACAGCAGGATCAGTCGACTGGTTTGGATGGCAGTCGACTAGTGTTGAGGCAATCTGCCCTTAAATGATTGGAAGATCATAGTTTTGATGTGTGTGTATGAATATGTTTAAGGTTAGAGTGTTATGTTATATTTGATGTGTGTGATTGAGTTTGTAGGACTTGGAGAATCACACATGGTGGACATATCCGAGGGATGAGAGCCGAGGGAGGAGAGCTCCAAGGGCAAGCCGGGAAGTGGACTTCAAGGGCACATGTGAAGGGTGGCATGGAGGCAAGCCAAGGGAAGGCTTGCGTGCGCATCCGAGGGACGATATTCAGAGGAAGAGGACTTCAAGAGGCAAGCCAAGGGAGCAGACCTGAAGGCATACGTGAAGGAGAAGGTTCGGAGTGGCTGGGACTAAGCTGAAAGGTAGGGCAGTCGACTGCCAAAACTCACAGAGAGTTTTCGGCCTCAGACCAGTCGACTGGCCCCAAGGCAGTCGACTGGTATACCCTGAAAACTAGCCGTTGGCTAGCAATTAATGCTAGGCCAGTCGACTGCCCCAGGGGCAGTCGACTGGTGCGGGGCTGGACAGACTGTGAGTTTGTCCTGTTCACCTATAAAAGGAGCACCTTTTTGCGCGTGAGCGGTACGGTTCCGTACAGTGTCGAAGTGTTGCTCGTCTGAAGAGTGTCTTCTACTTCCTCTCTCATATTACTGCATTCTGTAAAGAGGAAGATTATTCTGTAAAGGTTTCTCCACCTGAAGGAGATTTTTCGATAGTGGAAGTGGTGCTCGCGGCGTGGATCCTTAGATTAGTCACCCATCTGGGTGGATGATAACCATCATTTTGTTGATTATTTTCGGCTCTAAAATCCATGTTTGCTCCACATTTTATATGCTTAAGTTTGCATTTGTATTAGGTTTCATGTATTCCCTTTATTTTGGCATTGAATTCAAATCTGTGTATATTTGGGATATTTTTGGCACTAAATTTGAATATTATTTTGTAGGCGTCAATTGATCATGGACCTATATCAAATCAGGTCAGATTTGAGTCAGGATTGGATCCAGATCAAAAGGATCAAGTATCGGATTAATAGGAGCCGTCCATTGCAGAGAACGGCTAGATCTGGACCATCCGCCACTGATCTGGTCAATCTGAGCTGGGGATAGGTAGATCAGGGCCATTGATTGGGATCTATGGAGTTTGGTTCAGATCTGAAGAGATCCGACCGTTGGATGAAGCCAATTCAATCTCAGCCGTTCGTTGCTAATTCTCTTCTGACTTGTGGCTTGGTTGACTGGACTGAACCATTGACTGGACTAAACCCAATTTTTGGCTGGGCTGAATGAATCAAGATTGAACCCGAGCTGGATTGAACCCAAGCTGTGCCGAACCAAAAGGTCTGAACCCAACTGTTTTGGCTGACTGGACTGATCCGCTGAGCCAAACTCGAGCTGAGCTGAACCACGCGCAGAAGCTGGCTTGACTGACCCAACCACGCAGCCGAAACAAACAAAAGGGCACGCCGACGCGAATCTTCGGATCCTCTCGACTCCATCTCCACACAGCGGCGATCGCGATCCTGTCGGCACTCCACCATCTCCGGCCATTGCACAGCTAGGGTTAGGGGTTCCAACCCTAGCCGGCCGGAGTTCCATCACCGCCACCTTCTTCCTCTCCTCCAACCATCATCGGGTTCCTTCGCAGCTTCTTCTTCTCCATCTCGCCGCCATCGCACAGCTAGGGTTAGGGGTTCCAACCCTAGCTGAGGATCAATTTCATCGCCGGATGCACGATCTAGGGCCAGGGGTTCCGACCCTAGCTGAACGCAACCGATTCTTCATTTACAGCACAGTTACTTCACCGTCGGCAGCCGATTCTTCATTTCCAGCAGTTCTTGTTTTCCTTTGCATAGTTTCAATTTCCTTCCAGCAAATTTCTCTTCACAGGGCGAGCGCAGCTTCTTCTTCAACATTTCCTCAGATTCGACAGTTCATTCCTTTCACAGAAGTTCTTCGGCAGTTCATGAGATTGGATTCATTGGTTTTCTTCTTCAGTTTGTGTAGTTAGTTGTTAATTGTGCTTAATTGAATGTTTGAGATAGATTGGTGAATGATTGTATTTGATGGATCCCTATGTTTCAACTTGCATGTACTTTTGTCAATTTCCTTCATGCTCATTACGTATTTGATAGAATTCCCAAATCATTCGTACTACTTGGATTTGTGCAATTAAGTTCGTTGAGTTCTTACAATGTTTCGTTAAGTGAATGTTTCATGTTTTTCTTATGTTCTTGTACTTAATTTGGATGCAATAGGTTAGATCAAATTAGATTTCTTCCATGCTATAGGTTTTATTCCATGTCTAGGTTTCATTTATGTCATATTTCTTGAATGCTTCTTTCACGTTGACTTTTCCTTCTCTGCAATTATAGTTAGGTTAAAGTAGATTTCCTTATCTGTCTTGCCTTTCCTTAATTAGAACTAGATTTCATACCTGCTTTGCTATTCCTTTTCGTAGTCTTAACGTTCAAACCCAAACCCCATTTCATATTCAAAACCCAAAAGTAATAAGAGTCAATTCTGAGATTTATCTTGCACCAACTACATTCGTTGGGAGACGACCCGAGTTACTCTATGCTACATTAGTTTAGAGGAATTCGGTACTTAAATTGTATTTGAAACCGTAACGCGACAAAAGCGGTTTTCAAATTTGGCGCCGTTGCCGGGGACTGTAGTGGTGCTCGATAATTCTATCTTTTGATTTTGTTCTGATTGCTTTATCTTTTATATACGGTTGCTGCCATTTTTCTTGATTGTTTTGTGACAGGGCTGCATGTTCAAAATGTTTTCATCCACTTACCAGCAGTCATGCCCACAGTTTCAGCAGAACCAATCATTCAATCAGCAACCAAATCAATTTTTTCAACCACAACAATTCCAACAATTTCAGCCGAATCCCAGCAATTTACAGAATTTCCAAAATTTTCAGAACGGGCAGCCGCCATTCCAGAGTTTTCAGCCCCAGTTTGAGCAACCATTTCAACAATTTCAGCCTCAACTTCAGCCATGGCAGCAAGAATTTCAACCTATACAGAATTTTCAACAACCTTTTCAATATTCGCAGCCATGCGATCCAAATTTTCAGCTTCAAAACCAGAATTTCCAGCCCACTCAATTTCAGTGTTCACCACCACAATTTCAACCTCAGATCCAAGATTTTCAGGGCTACCATTCTCAGCAAGTTCAACCATCCTTTCAACCTCAATATCAACATTTTCAGCAAGATTTCCAGTTTCAAGGACAAAATTTTCAGCAAGACACTCAGAATTTTCAGCCCCTCCCATTTCAGCAGTTTAATCAAGGAGGCTTTGATGATCCTGATTGGGATGAGGCTCTACACCAAAGGATGATGGAGATGTGTCAACAAATCCGACAACAACAAGAACAACAACAACAACGGTTTCAAAACATACAAGATAAATTGAATCAGATACAAGCCCAAATATCAGAACAATTAGCTTCTCAAGCTACTTTTAATTCTGAGAGGCATGATTGTGATTCTATAGGTGTAGGGGATTGCACTGAGCCCCAGGGACCACCATCATTGGTTGATGTATCAGAAAATCCAGAGGATAGGATTGAGAGTGTAGGGGATTGCACTGAGCCCCAAGAATCACCCATTCCTACTGGTTTAGAGGCATTTGAGGAGATTGATTGTAGAACTTGTGATAGTTTTGAAGTCAATTCTAAAACTTTACAGGATCATTCTGTACTTTTATTTTGTGATGATTTAGTTGTTGATGATTCTAACTTTTCTAATATGGGTGTTGCAGATATGGTTGATGAAGCATGCGTTGCAGATGAATCTATAGGTGTAGGGGATTGCACTAAGCCCCGGGGACCACCACAATTACCAGAAAGTGTAGGGACTTGCATGGTGGAAGCAAGAACCCAAGGATCACCTACTCCAGTTGAGTGTCCACCAGAACCTGAAGTAGAGCTTGTACTTGACCAGGAGGCGACCGCAGTTACATCTATTCTTGTAGAACCTTCAGGTATTCTTCAGCACGAACAGGTAAATATTCCTTCTATTTCCTTGGAAAAATCAATAGAGGCACCTCACTCTGAGTTTATTGTTTGTGATGAGTTTATTGACACATCTTTTGTAGAAATTGTTTGTGAGAAACCTGTAGAGGCTCCTGAAATTGATGTTGTATGTTATGATGAGTCTTTTGATACATCTTTTGTGGATATGGAGTGTGAAAAATTTTTAGAAGAGCCTGAAATTGAAGTTATTTATTGTGATGAATCTCTTGTTATATCTTATGCTGAGGTTGAATGTGAAAAACTTATGGAGGTATCCGAGATTGATTTTATTGGCTATGATACATTTCATGATATATCTTATGCTGAAATTGATTGTGAAAGACTGATAGAGATACCCAAGATAGATTTCATTGGATGTGACGCATATCTTGAGTCATTTTATGTAGAAGTTGTTCACATTTCACTCTGTTCTTACCTTGCATGCGTGCAGGGGGTATTTTCTATACATGGTTTTGCAGGATCCCGTAGGCTTCTCGAATGGGTACTGAAACTTAATAGCCTACGACCTCCCGGAAGGACATCTAGGGGGCATGCAGTGGGAGGGGTCGAGTTCACTTTAATTTTCAATAATCTACCCCAAGAATGGATCCTGAACCTGAATCGTCTCCGACCACCGGAAGATGCTTGCGCAAAATTAATAAGGGAGAAATCCGTGCACTACGAGATTGACTACTTGAGGATAGATCTCCCAAGATGGATGCTACGTGCCCTTTATCCTATTTGAAGGGGAGTTATTCTCTTCTTACCATCTTATTTCATTGTGAATATCATTTTTATGTTTTCAAGTAATAATTTTCTTTTTTCAATGAGTCTTGCTAATAAATGCTAGAATAGAGTAGGATGCATCAGAGCTATTGTAGATATCATTTTATTCCTTTTGGCATTCTACTTTTTGCATGATTAGGAATAAAGGTATCCATCTAGATTTTCTTATATCGTTTTAGAGCCCTTTGAAAGTAAATTAAATTTGATTGTCAAAACTTAGGATTTAAGCCATTGGATGAAATTCTTGGTTGCTTGAGTACCTCTTAGTATTGGATTCTAAATTGATGAATTGAGATGATTTCTTTTTACCTAGTGAGGAATTAGCCAAATTTTTGTGATACACACATGTGATTGTACTCTAGAACTTGCTTAGGTTCTTTCAAAGCTATATTTCTATGATTGGACCACATCTATCGAAGTAAATCACTTTGTTTCTTTTCTTATATCGTTTTTGCAAATTCCTTGTTGATACACTCTTATTTCATATTTCCTTTCCCTCTTGTTCATATTCATAATAATATTTTGCATGGACTTGGATTCCTTAATGTGTCTTAATGTTAGTTTGCCCGAGACGGACAAAAGTTTAAGTGTGGGGGAGGATGCAAGCATACTATCATTAGAAGCTCCAATGAAAAAAAAAAAAAAAAGTGAAAAAAAAATGTGAGCTGAAAAAAAAAAAAAACTGGAAAATAATTGGCAACATTGAATTTTCATAGTTCTTCAATTCCTACTCCACCACAACCATGATACATGCAAGATAACTCAAAAGAAATGGGCAAAGTGCATTGGGATACATTTTTGAGTGTCCAAGTCTTCCACATTCCTTAATTCTTCCACACTTTCTTATCAGGCTTTATTTCTTCTCCATGTTTCCTTATCATATTAGTTTCTTTGCTTTGCCATATCTTTTTGGTCATTTCATATTCTTTATTTTTCTTTATCTTGATTCATAAGTATCAAGTCCGTCAATTTTCTATTTCATCTTTATCATTGCATATATCTTCTTTAGCTTGTTTGAATAAGCTTTTGTAGGTGTGGTTCCAATTCATGAATAATGGTGGAGAGTAGATAATAAGCAAGCTTATGGTAGTACATGAACCATGGTTGTGTTGGAGTGAGCTCCACTTTCATCATGAACTTAGAATTCAAGAAGAGAGCCACCAAAACTCCCCTTGAAAGGCTTAGTGAGTTAAATTCATCTCAATGAATCATGAAGGTTGAAAATGCTAAGTTGTTGATTTAAGGACAAGCCTCTAGTCCATTGAGCTTGGATTTTTGAGAATTGACAACCCTAGGTAATTTTCTTTCAATTGTTTCTAACTATGATTGAGAATAATCTAGGGGGATACATCCTTAGTTTACTAGTTGACTTGTGCGAGACGCCCAAGAATAAGTGTGGGGGAGTTTGATAACCATCATTTTGTTGATTATTTTCGGCTCTAAAATCCATGTTTGCTCCATATTTTATATGCTTAAGTTTGCATTTGTATTAGGTTTCATGTATTCCCTTTATTTTGGCATTGAATTCAAATCTGTGTATATTTGGGATATTTTTGGCACTAAATTTGAATATTATTTTGTAGGCGTCAATTGATCATGGACCTATATCAAATCAGGTCAGATTTGAGTCAGGATTGGATCCAGATCAAAAGGATCAAGTATCGGATTAATAGGAGCCGTCCATTGCAGAGAACGGCTAGATCTGGACCATCCGCCACTGATCTGGTCAATCTGAGCTGGGGATAGGTAGATCAGGGCCATTGATTGGGATCTATGGAGTTTGGTTCAGATCTGAAGAGATCCGACCGTTGGATGAAGCCAATTCAATCTCAGCCGTTCGTTGCTAATTCTCTTCTGACTTATGGCTTGGTTGACTGGACTGAACCATTGACTGGACTAAACCCAATTTTTGGCTGGGCTGAATGAATCAAGATTGAACCCGAGCTGGATTGAACCCAAGCTGTGCCGAACCAAAAGGTCTGAACCCAACTGTTTTGGCTGACTGGACTGATCCGCTGAGCCAAACTCGAGCTGAGCTGAACCACGCGCAGAAGCTGGCTTGACTGACCCAACCACGCAGCCGAAACAAACAAAAGGGCACGCCGACGCGAATCTTCGGATCCTCTCGACTCCATCTCCACACAGCGGCGATCGCGATCCTGTCGGCACTCCACCATCTCCGGCCATTGCACAGCTAGGGTTAGGGGTTCCAACCCTAGCCGGCCGGAGTTCCATCACCGCCACCTTCTTCCTCTCCTCCAACCATCATCGGGTTCCTTCGCAGCTTCTTCTTCTCCATCTCGCCGCCATCGCACAGCTAGGGTTAGGGGTTCCAACCCTAGCTGAGGATCAATTTCATCGCCGGATGCACGATCTAGGGCCAGGGGTTCCGACCCTAGCTGAACGCAACCGATTCTTCATTTACAGCACAGTTACTTCACCGTCGGCAGCCGATTCTTCATTTCCAGCAGTTCTTGTTTTCCTTTGCATAGTTTCAATTTCCTTCCAGCAAATTTCTCTTCACAGGGCGAGCGCAGCTTCTTCTTCAACATTTCCTCAGATTCAACAGTTCATTCCTTTCACAGAAGTTCTTCGGCAGTTCATGAGATTGGATTCATTGGTTTTCTTCTTCAGTTTGTGTAGTTAGTTGTTAATTGTGCTTAATTGAATGTTTGAGATAGATTGGTGAATGATTGTATTTGATGGATCCCTATGTTTCAACTTGCATGTACTTTTGTCAATTTCCTTCATGCTCATTACGTATTTGATAGAATTCCCAAATCATTCGTACTACTTGGATTTGTGCAATTAAGTTCGTTGAGTTCTTACAATGTTTCGTTAAGTGAATGTTTCATGTTTTTCTTATGTTCTTGTACTTAATTTGGATGCAATAGGTTAGATCAAATTAGATTTCTTCCATGCTATAGGTTTTATTCCATGTCTAGGTTTCATTTATGTCATATTTCTTGAATGCTTCTTTCACGTTGACTTTTCCTTCTCTGCAATTATAGTTAGGTTAAAGTAGATTTCCTTATCTGTCTTGCCTTTCCTTAATTAGAACTAGATTTCATACCTGCTTTGCTATTCCTTTTCGTAGTCTTAACGTTCAAACCCAAACCCCATTTCATATTCAAAACCCAAAAGTAATAAGAGTCAATTCTGAGATTTATCTTGCACCAACTACATTCGTTGGGAGACGACCCGAGTTACTCTATGCTACATTAGTTTAGAGGAATTCGGTACTTAAATTGTATTTGAAACCGTAACGCGACAAAAGCGGTTTTCAGGCGCTCGAGGAGCTGGATATAAAAGAACCGCTCTTTTCATCCCTTGTGGGAAGAGGAGAGACCCCCAAAAGCCTATGACCAGAACGGGCGGTGACGCCAAATGCCCCTCAGGACCCAACTGGGACGAAAAAGAAATGGAAGAATCGAGGGGTCAGGGGAATGTCAAAAAGTTTGAAGAGGATACAGGCTCCACCAATCTGGGTAAAAGCATTAGAGCCAATTGCTGGAGCGGGATACCGAATTTAGCGACACTCATGTAAAAAGGAGGAATAGAGAAGCGAAGTCCTAGTTCTAGTTGCCTCAGGAAGAAGGTGAAAAAATCCTTAGGGGTTTGCATAGGTGACTCATCTAAAGCCAGAACTCTCATCACCTAGCCTTCCGGGACACCATACTTCCGGCAGGCGGCCTGGAGGGATTCTAACCTAACCCTAGAAGAAATGGTGTCATACCACTCGGTACGATATTTTAGTTCCCCCGAGGAACCCTCATTATCATCTCGAAGTTTCTTTTTCTTCTCCATGGGGGCCATGGGGAATGGAGGACAGGGAAGAACAGACAGAAACTTACCCTTGTGAAAAAGGCGTAGCAGCGAGACGAATAGAAGGAGGAGGGTACTTGAAGAGAACTAGGGTAGGGAGGTGGAAGGGTGTCGTTACACCCGCTTTTATAGGGAGAAGCCGCACCGCTATAAGCAATAAGAGAGCAGCACGTCAAATGGCATTGATTGGTCCTCCCGAGGAGCCACTAGCCCTTATTGTCGTCGCTTCGTATGGCCCACGACAAGCATTGGTAAGAGTTCACTACGCCAAGGGGGAGAGTCCACGTGGCGCAATCACATTAGTAAAGCAACCAAGCTTCCATTGTAAGATCCCAGGTATGTATAGGGGTCTGAAATAGCTACCAAAGCGCCACCGTCAAATTTGCGGGAAGGTTGGATGTATTTAAAAAACCACCCAGGGGCCCGGGTTGCATGGGTTGTTTCTTAGGGCCCCGAAGGTCGCCGACGAACAAGTTTATAAGATGGAGAAGCCACCTAGGCACATCTTCTTCCTCACGTCACCAGTCTAATCAGTCAGACACACTTCCTTCGATTAAACTTGAAGGGAGAGACATATGATGGGGTCGAATAGCCCGTGGTTGACACGTGGATGAAGAGGTTGCATGGCAAGACACGACGAGTCTGAGCAACTCTCCTTTTAGAGTTCCCGGGTCACCCCGGGAAGTCGGGTACCGAGACCACCTCAGGGAGGTAGAGCGCCCGCACTCACCCGGGCCAGGAGATCCCGAGATCACCTCGGGGGAGCGGAGGCCGAGCTGCCTTAGACATCAAGTAACGGTCCCCCTATCGGCGAATAATAATCATCAATAATCACGGGATGAGCATGATCCGTAATCCACGGTCATTAGTGCCTTCATCCCTATAATGGCTCAGATTTAATAACTACGATGGTTGTTACAAGGGTTATCCAGTAACCGAAGATAGGGGGAACATGGCGAAGATCGTGGAGACACGTACATTCGCCGCCTCAGGTATATAAGGTATCCTAACCCCTCTGGTAAAGGGGTTACCCATTCTCTACAACTTGTACTATTTTCTCTGTCTTACACCTTTCTCACACGAGGCACTAACTTGAGTGTCAGAGTGGGCTCCACTGGACAACCTCCGGCGTGTTCCCCTAACGCTCGTGTTGATCTCTCAGGGCGCGGAGTTCCTTCCCTTAACATCAACATCCACGTGGGTTAAATTTCGGTGACTGTCTGTCGACTCCTTCTGAAATATATATATATATAATGAATCATCCACTATGAATTGTCTGAGATATCGATCTAGGTGTATAGTAATATTTTTTTTTATTTTTATTTATAAAAATATATTATATATATTTATGATTTAATATTTTAAGATTGGAGTAGGAGTGGATTTAAGTAAGATTTGTTTTTTAAGATTTAGTTTCTCCTCTTAATTTAAGATACGGATATTAAAAAATTTATCTGAAATGATTAATTAGGTCGAGTAATATTGAATGAATTTAAAAAGATTGATTCAATTTCATAAAAATTTCATACTAATTATCAAAGTAAATAGGAAAGTATTCGTTGTGGACTGTCCAAAAGTTCAACATCCTACGGTTACGCAGTCCATTTAGAAAAAAAATTCTTATAAAATTCATCGTAGATAGGAATCAAATCGTAAAGTATTTGAGAGATAATTAATCGCCCTTTTACTGCATAATAGTCCTAAGGCCATGGAGTTTGATTTTGAAATAAAATGCCTAGGTAATTAGAGAGAATTGGGATTAGATTATTATTATTATTATTATAGATTTTATCTTTTTTATATGATTAGTTGCATATAGGGATGGAAACAGGCTAGGCAGGCTAGACTTTTGTCATAAAATGGCCTGAGTCTGGCCTGTGGTCTGTTATAGGCTTTGTTCTTGGCCTAAGCTTGATTTATTCAATAGTCTGGCTTGGCCTACGGTCTATTTACAAAGCCTGTAAATTAAAACACTTTATATAGTACAACAGACCAAAGTATTAAACAAGACGAAAATCAATCTTAATAGACCTCGTATCATACATGCCTCAAAACAGACCTTACATCATACAGGCCACAAACAGGCCAGACCTACAAATATATATATATGTATCTAATCTTAGCAGCCCCAGGCCAACCTGTCAGGCTTGAAAGTCTTTATATTGAGCCTAGGTCTGGCCTGATAAGAAAAATAAACTTTGAAACAAACCTGAATGTTATCCTATTTCTAAATAGATCAAGCTAGGTCAGGCTAATTAAACACAGACTAAGTCATAGGCCCTGACAAGACCGCCTGATCTATTTCCATCCCTAGTTGCATAGAAGATCATTTAATGTGTGTTCTAACAAGGGTGTCCCTAATAATCATATCATGCACCATCTGCCTAATAAGTGTCTTAAAAAGGTGTGTCTATTTATTTTTATTTTTAGTAATGTCGTTATTTAATTTTTAGAATATAATTAATTTTGAAAATGATTGATTCGATTAAATTTCTCATTGATATCAAATTAAATGGAAAAGTACAAATAGGTGTAGATGATCCACAATCATAAATAATTTGAATTGATCAAGTTTAATATGTTTGATTGAGATTTAAATTCTCATTATTTATTAAGCATATTCGATTATTTACCACCCCTCTATGAAAAATAAAAAAAATTATCCTAAATCTTTTAATAGCAAACTCAACTTTCTCTTCATTTCTGCATCAGAAAAAATTTTATTTTCACTCCCTATATAGAATATTTTATTAGCTTTAACTATCGATTTACCTAATTACCCTTAGTTTTTTTTGTACAAATAGTCTAAAATAAAATATAATTCCTCCTAAATTCAACATTATTTAATTAAAATCTAATATATTTTCTATGGAATTGAATACTGCCCAATTAATTCATCTTAAGTTAATTGATTAGTATGAACTCCTAATCAATTGATGAGGAAGAAAAAGAGTTGTATACAATTTGAAAAAAAAATATACTAACTTTTAATTTAAATGTGCTGAATTTAGGAAGAATTATATTTACTTTTGGACTTTTTATACCTATAAAAAAATAAGGGTGATATTGTTTCATGATAAATACAATTGATCGATTATCAATTAATTTCTAATGATCGGTGCTTCCCAATCGATTGCCACAATCGATCAGAGTGACTCTAATCAATTGTGGTCAGCTCCAATTGATTCTCGATCAACTCGGTTTGAAAGAGAGTTGTTCTCAATTTAATAGAAAATATATTAGATACTAGTCAAATAATACTGAATTTAAGAGAATTTATACCTCAAATAATACTAAAAATAATGATGACAATTAGATAAATCAGTATGTATTAAGAAGTTAAAGGAAATAAAATTTTGAATGTAGAGAGTGAAAATGAACTTTTTTGACATAGGGACTGATGATAAAGTTTAAGATATAAATGGATATTTAAAAGTAATTTACAGTTAAAAATATGTGCCAATTCAAGATCTATCTTTTCTAGTTATAAATTATTATTCTGTAATATGTGATATACTAATCTTGGATACTTTAAAGAGTCGACTCTAAAATTATTTATAAAGGGTAAATAACTTTAAACCCTCTTTATTTTTTATCGAATTGTATTTTACTCCTCTAGTTTTAAAAATAACATTTAACCCCTTGTTTTCTATCAAGTGATATTTTATCCTTTGTATTTTAAAAAAATAACATTTAATCCTCTTGACCAAATCAGATATGAGAAAATTTATAAAAGACAATTGTGTCATTGTCTTTTCTCATTTTTCGATAAACGTCAAAAGGAAAAAAAACACATTGAATTGACCATTATATTATTCGATACAAATCTTCACAAAATTCATATATTTATCAACATAAATAATAGAAAAGCAATAACTCTGAAAAGGATAACCAACTAAAAACTCATTCCATCATTCTCATCAAATCAAAAAAGAGTCAGAATTCCAAATTGATGAAGCAAGATCAAATGAAGATGAAATAAGGTTTATCATTAAAACTCTCCTTCTTATCGTCAAATGTGGCATACAATGAAGCAAAAGTGAAGTGTTCGTGTGGCAAAATTACACTAATACGCATATCAATGACATTACAAAATCTATGAAAAAAGTTTATAGGCTGTTGTAACTATGAGATTAGTACTCAAACATCCACATAAATCCAAAACCACTAATATTTAATAGATGTCAACTATTATTTGTATGCAGAAAAATGGATGAGGAGAAGATTTTTAATGATGGACTGTGTTCCACCTTTATTTGATTTTGGTTCACCAATTTAGAATTCTGACTTTTTTTTTGGTTTAGTGAGGGTGTTGTCATGTCCCGGAGAGCTGCATGTTCGATAGAAAATAGACATCATCTCCCTAATATGACAGAAAATCTAAAACATACATACAAGGCCAACACGACCACACATAATTTCTCCGCCCACATGGATGGCAACCACAATAGATTATAACAAAAGACAACATAAATCAAGTCAGACTTATCAAAGTCACATACTAGTACGATTTACGATGAGAAAACATAACCACAAGCCCCTCCGAGGCACACAAATACATAGTACACAAATCCACTACAATACATGTCCACAAATATAAAGAAAAACAATACAATACATCACCGGAATACAAAACCAGACGAATGATGTGTAGGGATTGCCTACCGGACCCTCTCTAGGCAACTCCATGAATATCAATCTAAAAATGAAAAATATAGCGACGGTGATAAGTTCGAGCGGACTCTGCGGGTATAGAAATAAAGATATGCATTACAATAAATAAGGTAATATAAGCAGTAAGAATCAAACGAGTAGTCTCATAGAAATATCATATATACATGATTGAATTAATGAACATACCAGAATCAGTCTATCATGCTGGGAAATATATTAAAAAAAATCTCGGTAACATTCACAAGACTGCTCATACAACAAGAGCAATACCAGATCGATATACCAAGTGTGCATACTCGACTTGTATGTGCATGTCAACTAAATGCAACAACCATAGCTCAAACAAATACAACAAGCACAAACAAATGCAATGATACATCATATGCACATGATATAATGACATGTGTTACCCCTGACGCTAGTCAAGTCACCATCATATTACATCTGTGAAGCTGTGTGGGTAAAGTTGTAACAATTGTATGCAATCTAACTACCACTGCTCTGTGTGCTCGAGTGGATAGGATGCTGGAAGCTAACTGTTTCAAAATCCCAGGAGAAGGGGGTGTTAGTAGAACACTAGAGCCAATTATGTGATGATTGACTAGAGACTTTTTGTATCATATTCTATCATTAATAAAGGCATGTTTGGTTATTATACTTACTTTATACTTGTGACAAATAACTAAGTATAATAATGTCCTTGGGTAGTAGGTTCTTATCTACATCATATCGATTGATTGAATCGATAGTGAGATAATGTAGAGAACACTATACTAAATCATTCCTAGTCAAACATTAATATTCAAGGGCAATATTAATGCATGGAGACTAGCATGTAGGTCAATTGATGACTTGAGCTCACAAGTCATGGATATGTGATATCAAGTTGACACATGGGTATACATTAGAGAATGTGTACTGAATTGACCCGCCATGAGAAAGTTTCATAGATTGCCATATGAGTGTCATAAACTTTCTCATGTGACTATTAGTATAAATAGTCCTTAGACCTGAAGTCACTACGATTCCCTACATGAGGAGTTATGTACTTTGGTATCGTCAAATGTCACCCGTAACAGGGTGGACTATAAAGGCGACCACTGGGTATATAATGAATTATGCGGAGGGATGTGAGTGATGTAGATGAGATCTATCCCTCCCATAGGACGGGAGTGATATTTGTGGGCCCCTTAATCCAATAGGACTGCTAGAACGCATGGTCATGCTCAAATGAGTCAATATGAGATATTGAGCTCATTTTTTTGAGTAAGTCTACTTGGGGATCAAGAAAAACAAAGATTGATCGAGGATGACACAGTCTATGCCTCATTGGTCAATCTAGATATCGAGGATAGAAGGACAAGGTCATACGTTATCATAGTCACGGAGGTTAAGTCAGATCTCGACTTTCTTGTTACTTGGGTAGCAATGATGCATTGCTAGATGCCGCTCATTGCTTATGTGTCTAAAGCGGTTTAAACACATTGCCAATGTTACAAAAACCTATTGGGTCACACACTAAGGATACGATGCTTCAGAGATTAATTGATCTTAGTTTGACTAAGATTTGATCCGAATTGGATAGATTGAGTTAGACTCAAGTGAATCTAATTGGATTATGGGATTGAGGTCCAATTTGAGTTAGACTCATTAGATTAGACTCAACCACATTTGGATGAGATATTAATTAATTAAAATGTTTAATGAATTAATAATAGAGGAGGATGAAAAGATTCTCTTTATTGAATGGAGAGAAGTTGAAGAGCCACATAAGAAGATGTGCTCTTTATTAGCTTTAATGAAGGGAAGATGAAGGGACAAAAACTCTTCATATTCATAGGATGAGTATAAAAGAGTTTTCTTGTCATTTGGATGATGTTATGTCATCTTTCGTTCCTCTCTTCCTCCTCTTCTCCCTCTTGGTCGAAACCCTTTCTTTGGGGTTCTTGGTGGTTTTGTGAACTACCTTAAATTGCTAGCATAACTAAGGAAGTTCTTCTCCGAAGTTCAAAGATAGTGTTCATGTGGATATGCATAGAGACACGGACACTTGAACGTGCAAGAGATCCAGCGTAGCTTGGACAAGCGGGATAAACGCAAGGGCACACTTCAAAGGTATACACATAGATAGCTCTATTAGCAAGATGAATTTCGTACGAGTTTTTCATTCCCATGGATCGCTCGAGGGATCTTGTTTCCGCTGCGTTTTTGTGTTTATGTCACCGGGAGATCCCTACAGGGGGAGCCACGAACACCTCTACAATCCCCCAAAATAACGGAGGGTGTCAATTGCCTACACACAACTCCAGCTACCACCACCCCTGAGTGGTCGAGCATGACACGATAGGATAACTGCTCATACTCCAACTACCATTACCCTGAGTGGCTGACGGGGCAAAACTATATGATTGACAACGTGCTCGGATCATAAGAGAGTCGATGATCACTAGTATGCAACAAATGCAGGGATGATGCATGATACTAATATGCACTGCACCAATCAGATTAACAATCATGCAACAACATAATACACATGTATCCATCAACCATCATGATCCAACAATCATACAACTAAGTAAATAGGTGAGGTATAACTAGGTATCAACCAAATGTAAGGTATAGCCTAATGACCATTCCTTTGTACTCGCATATATGCGGTACTTCTGCAGATCAAGAGGTATCAAGTTGAGACTGTATAGACATAAACGTGATCATCTCTAGGTCAAAAAATTTAAGTATCAAGCAACGAAATAAAAGGAGCTGAGACAAGATAAAAACAACCTATCACAAATAATGGTACTAGCCATGTATTTAAGTACAATAAACTAAGATTTTAAGGTAGAGATACTCACCTAGAAATGTAGTATGTATCAGAAAGAATTCTCCATGATCAAACGCACATATCTGATCAATATCCTATATCAAGGACACAGTTTACCTATTTATACAACAATATTTAGTTAAACTAAATTCTATACAATATTTGGATTATCCCTAATTGTAACATCCATTAAATTAATTCTCAACTAAACATCGATTCCTACTTAACCAAATTATCAAGATTAGGTTTTTTTAAGGTTAGAGGGTTGCAAACCACAGGATTGACCCATATCACGGATTAGTTTCTAATTAACCCATATCGTTAACCAAGTTTAGAGTCAATTCCTACATTAACTCCTACTTAACTCAACTTATAGAGATTAGGGGCAACCATGAACTAATCCCCATAACCATGGCCTATTCCCAAAACCTAAAGGGGTACAGAGAATGATACAATAGCATCAAATGGAATTAATTTAATCCCTATAAGGTATCAAAAAGTGTTCTGATCATAATACAAGATTTCACATGCGCAAGGATTAATATCTACAACAATAGTGAAGAGCAAACACTACGATCACCACCTTCATCTCTAAACCAAAATCCATGCCAATGGTTGCTCATAGCAGGAACAAAAATTCAATAGAATTCTGCCCAAAACTCTCACGAAAACCAAACCCCTACTACAATAGCAACTTTCGATCCAAAAACACAGATTCAAACCAATAAATACTAAGCTAAACTGATGTAATAAAACACAGCTCCAATCCACACAAACTCATTACAGATTGTTATCCAAGATCAAAATATCATGCACATGCAACTATTAACAAGGGAACTTTTATCCAGTAGGTCTTACTAGAGGATGCGCCGGCGAAGCTCAGCCCAACTCTGATATGTCCAAAACTAGGCTTGCGCAGGAAATCCACCATTAGACCACCGTTTCAACCCCAAATCCCAATCCTGAAGCCAAGTAAATCTCGAATCAAACATCAAAAATACATTGCGATCGATCTAATACCGATACGATCTCGATAAGATTCAACCAACAAGATCATGGGTAACCTACCTACCTAGTGGATCGAGGCCTGCCAGTTGTCTTCGGCTGATGGGATGCCCGTGATTCGTCTGATGCCGTCGTTACGGGTGATCGAAAGGGGCTCTGTCATTGGTGTCCCACCCTGTTGTGGTGCCCGAAATCTCCCCAATCGGCTACTCCTTTGTGAAGAGAAACGCTAGCTCGAGCGGAGAAGAAAAGGCTTGGAAGAAGCAGCAATTGAGGGAGGAAAAGCTTCGGGGAGATCGATCCAAGGAGGAGGTGGAGACACAGAGATCGCTGAGTGAACTGACGTGCGATCATAAGAAAACTCCACAAGGGAAGGGATTTAAGGCATTCCATTTTTCTAACTAGGCCCATTAACTTTCAAATTAGTTCAACTATGCTACTTAAATTTGGGTTTTAGCCAATCCAACAACCCCTCCCCCAATTTGATTTGAGCAAATTGCCCCTCCAAAGTTTGAATGGTCATAATTCCCACCCCTAATCCTTGAGTTTTATGCAATCTAGCCCTCATAGGTTTTGAAATCTCAAACCTAATTTGCCATATTTAACAGTGGTGGTATGAGATTTTACTGATTATCACTTTCAGAGTTATTATTTTTTTATTATTTATGCTGGTATATATATAAATTTTATAAGGATTTTTATCAAAAGATATAATGATCAAATCAGTGCTTTTTTCCTCTTGAGGTATATTAAAAAATGATAAAAAGAATAAGAGCACAAGTATTTTTTATCAATTTTTTGGCATTTAACTTTTGGCCGAAGGGGGTTAAGTATTATTTTGTTCAAAATATAAGGGCAAAATATAACTCAATAGAAAACAAAAAGGTTAAATATTATTTTTAAAATATAGGGATAAAATATAACTCAATAAAAAAAATATAAGAAGTTTAAAGTTAGATAAATTGAAAAATTAAATAGATCATTCATGCTAAGATAGGATTATTATGAAATCTAGTAATAAAATTATTATGATTTTTAGGGAATTTGTCCAATTAAGAATTATCTAATTTAGTCATACTTTACTCATTTTTTTGGGAAGATAGAGAGGTCTGAGATGAGGTTAAGACAGAGAGCAGAGCCACGCGTTGATTTAAAATCAAGAGTCGAGCCACTTGAATTATTAGGTTTGTTTGATAAGGATGGCAATTTCTTGACAATTTCCTCAAGGATTCTATATCTGATTTGAATTAAAAAATATATATAGAGAAAATTTTTAAATTTGATTAAATAATTGAATAATGGCACTACAAAAATATCATCGAAGAGTGATAAAATTAATGACAAAATTTAATTCCGTCTCCATTTAATAATTGAAATATAGATTGGTCGCTACATTAGCGTCCAAAATATACTTTGATCGCTAAATTAACAACCATAATATATTTCGATCAGTAAATTATCAACTGAAATATACTTCGGTTGCAAATGTAGCAATCAAACTATAATTCAGTTGCTAATATTAATCCTAAAATCTCAAAAATGAATCCGACGCATCCCTCACTTGCCCCGAACCCAATAATAGTCCCATAGCCTTGTGACCTTCCGAACCCTTCCAATCGTCGGACACGGTATGATCTTCTTTTCAACCCTGATAAGCTTCTCTACCTCTCCTTTCCTCTCCCTTCTCCCCTCGTGTCGCTGCAAGGTGTGGTGGTTCTCAACCATCGCTACCTCAACCATGGCTCGACCGCATCCTCAATGTGGGGTTGAATGCGAGATTGGTCGTGGGGTCGAACATGAGGCTGGCCGTGGGGACCAAGATGATAGCTGCAAGGTCAGTCGCGAGGCTAGCCATGAGCTCGACCCTGACCAACGATGGGGCTAGCCACATGGATCTCTGTGATATCAAGCTAGGCTGGTCGCGAGGCTTCTCGCGTGGCTGGTTGCAACCTAGGCCATAGGTAGACTCGACATTGGCCCTGGATGACCGCAACCTTAGCCCCAACCCCTGGGGAATTGGTTGGCCTCGAGCTCAAGCCTATTTGAGGGGTTGGGTCATGTGCAACCATGTTCGAATGCACATACATTCTTGGCCAGGACGTTGGGTACGAAATAGCCTTAGCCGGGTGGCAGATGACCACAAGGTAGGCCACGAAATGATCCCTAGCAATGAGCTCAACCACGACCTCAACCTTACCCGTGATCTAGACTGACCCGAAGCTCAGCTATGAGACATCTCAAGGCAACTGGAAGGAAATGGTATGACTTGCTTATAGTTATAGGAATAACCTTATTGATACTGAGTCATATCTGTACAGGTATGCCCCATCGTATCGAGTTAACCCCACTCCGTCGAAGTGGTGGCCTGGGGCGACCACCACGTAGGATGAAAAGGGAGCTTAAGGGAGTTGCGACCGTCAGGACAGAGGCAGAGTCTCCAGGGAGTCGACCCGAGGTTGAGCCCAGCCGTCGAGGACAGGCTCCTCCAGAGATATGGGGTGGTCAGAGACCTCTATCACCGAGGGTTCCCCTAGTGTTTTTGATGGTAGTCCCAGTTGTACCCCTAGTAGTACCCACCATAACATTGCCAGTGGTACCCACTAGGTATTTCCAGCCGTGCAGTCGACACCACAGTCTCTTCAGCTAGTACTTCAGACCATTTAGCAGCTGCTGCAGTTGATATAGCCAGTACCCCCACCAATGCAACTAGTACCATCCTCCGTACCACCAGTCCCTCAGACGGTTCAGCCAGCACTTCTAGAGGGACTGGTGACATGTCTGTTGGTACAACCGGTGTAGCCAGTACTCTCAGCAGCACAACCGGTTGCTTCAGCAGTACCACCTACGGTACTGATGTCCCCTATGGGCCGAACCATGGATAGGTCCCGGATCCCGGCTTTGGCTATGTCTGTGAAGGGTTGGTTCACCCTGGTTCACGAGGGAACCAACTTGTGGACATCTCGGTCCTAGCTTGAGACTATAGAGGATACTTTTCGATACATGTCCTGCTCCGAATGAGAGAAGGCTGAGCTGGTGGCCTATCATCTATGTGATCAGGCATCAACTTGGTGGACAACCCAACGGACTATTTTTGATGAGTGGTCGGTCACCTGGGAGTTTTTCAAGGAGTCTTTTGAGAGGAAGTATTTTCCAGTCGCATTTCAGATGGCCCACCGACCGGAGTTTCTGAGTCTCTAGCAGGGAGATCGATCAGTACTAGAATACGATGCAGAATTTAACCATCTGGATGAGTGCTGGCCTCAGATGGTTATAGTAGACTCGGAGCTGATGATGCATTTTACTTAGGGTTTAGCTAGGTACATACAGATTCTAATATCTTCATGTGTTATTACTTTATATCGGAATGCATTGGAGTGGGCCTTTATTATTGAGACGACTTAGCAGAGGGTATACGAAGGTAAGATGAGAGATGAGCAGCTTGTTTCAGATACATATTAGATTCATCAACCGCAGACCTCAGGTCGAAAGCGAGGCAGTCAGAGTCAAATAGGGCAGGATAGTTCTGGGGCTTCTTCCCAGCCTCAAAAGTCAAGACGTTCCTCAACAGAACCTTCTTGAGATTCTCAGCAGGACGGTGTTAGATCGTTGACGACTTGCTAGAGGGGGGGTGAATAACAACTTTTCGTTTTCTTCCTACAATTGTTAGTGCGCAAGAGGAAAATACTAAGTAAAAACAAAACTAACAAATGAGACACACCTATTTACGTGGTTCGGAGATAGAACTCCTACTTCACGGCTGCCCGTAAAGTGGGTGATCCCTAATTCGTCGGTGGATGATTTCTCGGAGCACCTCCGGCTAGATCTCGTAGCTCCTTGTGAGTGGAGAAACCTCTCCACAAGCTTTGGACACTACCTGAGTATAATAGGCTACTAACAAACTTTGACCAAGCAAGTTTCGCCATGAAACAGTAGCCTTAAACGAGCTCCTTTAAATAAAGCTCGAGTAGTAAATGGCCGCTACCAGTCAACTGCCCCAGGGGCAGTCGACTAGTCCCACTCAGATTCGACCGTTACAGCCAACGTTCGAATCCGCCAGCCATTACCAGTCGACTGCTCCCAGAGCAGTCTACTGGTCCTTCACTAAGCCTAGGGTTACACTCCTCGAGTATATTTCTCTCTGTACTCGAACCCTCCCGGCTTAGTCCCTGAGTACAAACACTCACTCGGACCCTCACGACCTGGTCAACTCTTCAATCTGCAGTCTCGATCTATTATCTTCACGCCCTCTTCGTCTTCGTCTCCCATCCCTTGGATGGGCACACAAGCCTCCAGCTTGCCTCCATGCCATCCTTTACACATACCTCAAAGTCCGCATCCCTCGGCTCATCATCTCTACCCATGGTCCCTCAGATGCGCACACAAGCCTCCAGCTTGCCTCCATGCCACCCTTCACCTGAAGACATCCAACCAAGTCCATATGTACCTGCAATCCTACAAACTCACGTACACATATTAGAACAATAACAAATCCTAACTTAACCATATTGACACACACATCAAAACCCATGATCCTCCAGATCATATTAGGGTCGATTACCCCAATAGACGGAACGCAGGTCGTTGATAGATTTCATTATTTCCAGTATGGATCTAGGGAGCACAGAAAGGCGTAGTGTCATGTGGGTCAGAATGCATGTTACTACCTTAAGCTGCCAGGGCATTAAAGCAGAGATTGTGCTTTGAAGGCACAACATGGGACTGCAAAGGTCACCACTCAGGGCGATCGATTAGGGCAGCAGAGCTCACAACGGGCTGGCCGGGAGACTCAGACCTCCTCACGTCAATAGTAGATGGCTCCCCCAATGATTCGGGTTTACTATATGTATGGATGTGAGCCGGGTTACATCCCAATGACACCATAGTTTCCTGCGACAGGCAGTTATCAGCAGTCATATCCAGTGCCTCAGTCTCTGCAGCCTATTGTAGCTCCTGTGATCCAGCCTCAGCCTGATCAGGGGATGCCACCACCGGGTCCAGAGATGGGTCGAGGTTATGTGGTCACCAGAGATGAGGCACCGTGGACCGATGGATCGGTCTCTCACAGTATGATGTGTATTTTTGCATTTTCAACATATTGATAATAGATATTGGTGGTTCCCTTACATGCTTGACACAGACACTCCAGGGTGGGATTCATAAGTGTCCACATTTAGTTCGTGGCGTCTAGGGGCGATCATACTGGTTGATGACGATGTGATCAGGGGATTATGGGAATCCATTGGCTTCAATAGGTTACTACCCTACTCGGGAAGCATATGGTTGGTTTAGTTCAACATTGACATTGGGTATGGATTGATAATATCTACTGTATGTAAATAACAAAATTTGGGGACCAAATTTTTATTAGTGAGGGAGCATGTTAAAATATGAAGAAAAGGAGGGGCTAAATGGTTAAAAGGGCTAAATTAAGGACTTAGATTCAATTGTTGGGATCTGGAGGGTCTATTTGCAAGATGGCCAACACTTAAGCTTTCCCCCTTTCCTTGCTTCCTCGCAGAAATTGCGATCAAAGCCTCCCTTCTCTCTTCCTCACCCCGACGAAAGCCTTTCCCCGATCACTCCTCTGCTTTACCTTTGCATCCTTGCTCCACCCAAACCATCGAACAGAGGTTCCTTCTTTATCATCGCAAAGTCGGCAGTTGGTGATCCACCTCCTTCTTCTCCATTCTGGCTCAAGCAACAGCATTAGACTGTGGGATTTTGCTGGAGACAAACTTTTGAGTAAGTGATGGTTTGAGTTTTGACATATGGATTGCAAGGATGGATAAGATTTGTGTTGGATATTGTGTGTTGGATTGTTTTTCCTCGTTCTATTCTTGGATTTTTCTGTTGTATGGTGATACTTAGGTTTTGATCAAGAGCTAGGTTTGGCATGGATTTGAGAATTCCTTACCATGATCTATTTTCGTTTTTAAGAATTTGAAGCTTCATCTTAGATTCCTCAATTTTTGGTTTTGTGATCAATATGTTTCCTCTGCCTTTCTTGCATTCTTTTTGGTAAGATTTGATTTGGGTTGCATTCTTTTTGGTAAGATTTGATTTGGGTTTCAGACTGAAATGGGTGCTTTTTGTTTATTCTTTGACTCCCTTTACCGCGAGTTTTGATTGTAGAATTTGATCTAGGTTGATCTTGTTTAGATCAGTGTGCGCTCTATTTGAATTGGTAGTCCTTTGATCATGCGTGTGTCCTAGGATTGTTTGGTTTGTGTGGTCGTAAGTTTAGAATTGATTTCTATTTTTGATTGCATATTCTTGATGGCAATTTAGTTTTAGGTTTGTTGTTCGGAGTTGGTACTGTTCTTCCTGCAGTTTGGATCCGTGGTTGGGATTCTTGTTTGGATTAGGTATATAGCTCAGTTTCTTTGAGATTGTGATGCTTTGTCGTGTGATATATTGTTAGAAGGTCTCTGATTAGTAGTGTTTAGATCATTTTCATGAGGATTTGGTTTAGTTCTTTGTGTTTTGGGGGAGTGCTAAGTGATGCTATGATTTCCGATTGGAATGGTTGTTGATCTAAGCTGTAATTCATCTTTTTTGCGTTCATTATCTGTTATGAACGAGTTTGGTAGTTGTTCGGCTTGATGCTTCATTATGAGTGGATGGGTTTTTTGTTCTTGGTGATCACTTGTCGTGAGTCACACATGAATGCAAAAATAGGTGGGTGATCGGTTGTTTTTTATTTGGAATAGTGTTGCTAGCTTTTATCTTTTGATTCCCTATTTTGCCATATGTTGGTAGATTAAGTGCTAGCTTGGAGTTTGATCTTGTAGTGGGTGTTGTGGGATTCCTTTTTGAGGTTGTGTTATATGGCATGTTTCTTTTGGGTGTAGCAATGCTCCTACCAAGATGTTATAGTTTGGGGTTTATTTCTAGTTTGGTTGGGGTGATTTCTGGAAACAACGAATTAGGTCTAACCCAAATGTTTGGAGTTAGAGTGAGAAGTTAATCGTTAATTGGGCCACTTAATGATTACTGTATTGATTCTAATTACGTCTGTAGTTATATTTAGCTAGTTACTTGTGTAAGTGTTGGATCGGAGTAAATCGATAGAGGGGGGGTGAATATCGATCGGAAATTTTTCGGATAAGTAGAGAAATTACGTAGCGGAAAAGAGTAAAACAAATTCACTAACATAGTTTGTTTTACTTGGTTCGGAGTCGCGGTCGGCTCCTACTCCAAGGCCCACGGTCCTTGACAGTTTACAATGGGCAATTCTATATTTGAAGAATATTTTACAATTGGGAGTACATATATAAAATTAAAAAAAATAGTTACAACACTTAGGAAAGCTAATCTTTTACCGTCGACCGGAGTGGATGGAATTTTGGAGCAACTGGTCGTCGGCGGCGCTTGAATCACGAGTGTTGAGTGTGCCGGAGCGTAGCGCTTGAGCGAAAGTGTTGAGAGCGAGATTTGCAAGTTATATGGAAGCCTTGGGGGTGAACCCCCTTTTATAGTGGTCGCTTGGGTGCCTGTGTTGAAGGGGGCACCTACACGTGGCCTCTCCTGCGCGAACTCTAATCCGCAGGCTGGGTCAGCGCTTATCCCCTTCATTAAGGCACCTGAGCTAACTGGGGCAACTATGTTAACACAGGCGCCTAGCTTGACTTAATTCAAAGGCTTCCGTGGTAGTTTGCTTCGATGGTCTTGGTTAGGTCTTGCATTGGGGCACCTGTATCCATACAGGCGCCTCCTTCCAGTGAAGCGCCTCCTTCCAGTGAGGCGCCTCCTTCCAATGAGGCGCCTGAGCTGCAGAAACATAGTCCCTTCGTTTCCTGCAACCAGGGTTAGTTCCAAAACACAAGAAGCAAATATATATGATATGTTAGACATTATTTACAGCCTAGGCTGTCTTGGTTCTGACTTTGGGTCTCCCAAATGGAACCCTAGGTCGAACCGACGCCTAATGTTCCCTCCTACGGGGAATGCGTCCTCACCTACTCCTCTCGGGAGAATTTACCTTTTTGCCAACCGGCTCCTCCGGTTGGACTTTTGCCCCAGCTTTACTCACCAGGTCTTCGGTGCCCAGTTCTCGACCAGGTCTTAGTGCCCATCTTCACTCACCAGGTCTTAGTGCCCAGCTTCACTCATCAGGTCTTATTGCCCAACTTTATGTCAGGACTTAGTTGCTCAGCCCGCGACCAGGACTTAGTGCCCAATTCAAAGAACCAGGACTTAGTGCCTAGTGTACCTAGGACTTTCCTACACACTTAATCAGTTTGTTAGATCACAACCACTTCTTAACTTCTGAACCCTTTACTATTATCAAAACATAGGTTTGACTTTGGTACTTCCGGCACCAACAGTAAGTAGCTAAGTAATTATGCCTATGATGCAAGATACCGATTGACTTGCGTTCGATATTTGGATGAGGGATTTTATTCATTACGAACACCGACATTAGAGGCGGGTACTTCTGACTTATCTATTTAGATATTGTCACAATTTTATGTATAGTTAGTTATAGATAGCGATCGAGTTATATTTATTCCCTATTTTCATATATTTACGTTTAATACTAGCTGCTTGATTAGATGATTNTTTTCCTTACAAGTTTCACTTTTGGAAAAATTTTCCCAACTTAAAAAAAATTGCTTAAAAATATTTTTACAAAAATAATTTGTTTACTAAGAAAACTTTACCTAGTACATTTGCCAATAAAACATTTGAAGAATAATTTAGCTCAGGCAAATTTGTTTACTAAGAAAAATTTCCTTAGAAACTTTTTTCAAAATGCACATAAAAAAAATTTGAAGCTTTTTCGAAGTGTTTTAACAGCACTTAGGACTACTTTAAAAGTTTGAAGCACTTAAAAACTACTTAGAAAAATTTAACACCTTTTTAAGTACTTAAAACACTTTTTAGAAAAATTTTGAAATACTTAAAACAATTTAAAAATATTTTCAAGTATTTAAAGAACTTTTGAAGTATTTAAAACCGAGAAGTACTTAAAAACTGAGCACTTGGAATTTTCTACTTTACTTTTTGAAAGAGAGATAGAAAATTTTGAGAGATTTGAAAAAAAAAAAATTTCCTCTTTCTTTTGTTTCTCTCCCCTTTTGTCATATATCAAAAAAATTGATACTAATTATAGCAAGTAAATTAGAGCTAGTAAGAAATTGAAATTCTATATTGAACAAACTCTAATAATAAAAAAATTGGACCAAACCAAATTAAACCGTTCTTGTTCGGGTCCTATCTAACCATGTTAGCTACTTACTAACTGTCATAAACAGTAGCTTTCGCTAAAGTTAGTCAAGTTAAGTGATCTGATCAAGCTAGATTTTCTAAGCTTGACACTTAACCTGATTGTTATTTAACTTATATTTATTGCCCCAATTACTGCAGATGCACTGACTTAAAGCATCTTGAATCAAGGCATAGACCTAAGCATCTCAACTCAATCTAGGTTATCAATCAAAAGTACCCTAAGGTGCTTGTGAGATGCTGGCTTCTAGATCTATAGGTGCATGCAGTTCTAGGGTTAGGGTCTAAGCTAAGTCCATTTGCGAAAAAACCCTAGTTTTGAAGGGGGTAGTTTTTGAAATAAAACTAAGTCAGAAAATCATTTTAAATTTCAAAAACTTGATAAAATGATAAATTTGCTAATTTTCAAAAAAAAAATTAAACATTTTAAGAAAACAGTATAGATCAGTCCTAATCTACTAAGCACAACCCTAACTGCCTTCTTAGTGAGCTAAACTTAGACTCAGGTAAGAGTTTGGTAAAGATATCAGCTAAGTTGGATTTTGAGTCCACATGTTTAAGTACTATTTCACCCCTGGCTTGATCCCTTACAAAATGATGTTTAACTTCCATATGTTTTGTTCGGGAATGTTGAATTGGGTTTTTAGTCAAGTTGATTGAACTAATGTTATCAATATAGACTTAGGTTTGGGTGTAGTCAAGCTGGAAGTCCTTAAGAGTGTGCATCATCCATAAAAGTTATGTCACACACTCTCCTAGGGTAACATATTCTGCTTCTGTCGTGGGCAGTGCTACACAGTGTTGCTTTCTGCTACACCAGCTGACTAGGCTATGTCCTAATAGTTGGCAACTTCCACTTGTACTTTTTCTATCTAATTTGCACCCAGCATAGTCAGAGTCAGAATATCCTGATAATTCAAAAGTTGAAGTACTAGGATACCAAATCGCTACATTTAGGGTACCCTTAATGAACCTAAGTACTTGTTTTAGTGCTGCTAAGTGGGTATCCTGATAATTCTCGCCGGAGAAAAGCGGTGGACGGGCACTGTTCCACTCTTGGTTGGCCATTGAATTTTAACTGAAAAATAATTACAAAGAAAACTTGTTCCAAGACTAAGTCTTGGATTAGTGGTGTGGCAGAAAAAATAGTAATAGGAAAAAAATCAAGTGGTGTTGCACCAACCTTGATTAACGAGAAAATTACGAACGAAGAAAATATTTAAAATTCGAAAAATTCGAAAAAAAATGCTCAACTGGTGGTTGCACCAGATTTGAGCCTCCAGCTCTGATACCACTTGTGGGATTGTTTAGAATCGATAGAGGGGGGTGAATATCAAGGTTCCGAAAATCGGATCGGACATTGAATCGGTCGAGACAAGGGTTCAGAGGTTTAGAGGTTCAACCGAGATATAACCGATATATAATAAAGCATGTATTTATATAAATATATGAAACTAACGACTTATCCAACTATTTTCTTCAAGATTGGATCAACTAGGTCGAGCATGTGATATGTTTTTGTTAGCAACTCAGCACGGTATTCTTGAAAAAATGATTAGTTTCAAAGAAAAATTCAAGTTTAAAACCATTGGATTTAAGAAATCTGGATACGAATTGAAGAATCTTATTAGAAGTTAAAATTATATCACGATAGCATTTGTTCACCAATAAACACTTAAACAGAGGACACTAGCAAAGCACATGCAAAATCACTTTTTCAAATATGTCATATACTGCTGCCTCGTATGCCAGCACGACGACGCAATGAGGCTAGCCGCGGGACGAGGCTAGCTGAGGCAGGGTGACGTGACGAGGCTGGTGGAGGTGGGGCGACGCGGCGAGAGGCTAGCGGTGGCGGCTCTCTTGCAAGCAAACAACAGGTTTGTTCGTTTGGGACTTTGGGTGAAAGCAAACTAGGTTTTTGACATTTTATTTTTTTAATTTTCATTTTTAAGAAAGAAAACAAAATAGCAAAAGGGGAAAAAATCAAAAAAATGAAAAATAAAATAAACCAAGCCGATTAGACTGATTTTTCCGATTTGCCCGGTTCACCGGTTCCCGGCCGGTTTAAAACGGTTCACACCCGGTTCTTGAGTAGCCGATTTTTAGAATCAACTCGGATCGGAAATTTGGCCGGTTCCCGATTCAATCGGTCCGACCGGCCGGTCCGGTCCGATTTTCAGAACACTTGTGAATATCGATCGATAATTTTTCAGAAAATTTAAAGCAATTGCATAGGGAAAAAATACAATGCTAACACCGTTATTTTTTACTTGGTTCGGAGTCGCAGTCGGCTCCTACTCCAAGGCCCACAGTCCTTGACTGTTTACGTTGGACAATTCTATATTTCGAGAAAATATTACAACTTTGAATTCGAATACAGATTTTTTAAGAAAATATAGCAAAAAGAAAATTCTATATCGACGACCAGAGAAGATTGAAAATCGGAGCCGCGAGTCGTCGTTAGCGCTTGAGACTTCACGGAGTGTTTGGAGCATAGCGTTTGAAAGAATTCGTAGAATGAAGTTATGTTATGAAGCAAGGGGGTGAACCCCTTTATATACTAGTCGCTGGGACGCCTGTGTTGAAGGGGGCGCCTGACATGTGGCTCATTCTGTGTGAACCTCAATCCGCAGACCTGACCAGCGCTTATCCCTTCAATTGGGGCGCCTGAGCTGACTGGGGCGCCTGTATGAACACAGGCGCCTCATATGCTGACGTGGAGGCTTGCTTCGAGTGGCTTTGGAAAGACCCTTGTCTGGGGCGCTTGTATCAACACAGGCGCCTGTTTGAACATGCGCCAGACTCCATTCAGGCGCCTAGGAGCAAAAAACTTCACCCTTTGTTCCTGCAACCAGGGTTAGTTCCAAAATACAAATAACACATAAATAATAAGAGTTTAAGCATAGTTTAACAGCCTGAGCTATCTTGGTTCTGACTTTGGGCTTCCAAAATGGAACCCTAGGTCGAACCGACGCCTAATATAAAATAAATTTTATTACTTTAATCCTAATTTTATTATGTAATATTTTATTTTAATTTTTTCTCCTTTAAACCTAACATATTTAATTAGTCTTATTATGATTTATCAAATAAATCACATAAAAAACTATCGAAATAAAAAAAATCACTATTTCTTTAATTGGGTCGATGATAATTTCTAATACTTTTCAGGGACTCATCGATTGCTATGAAAAATAATATCTTAGAAAGGGTATAGTTGTCTTGTTTCTACTTTCATAAATCGACACTTGTTATTTCATGGACCAATGGTGACATCAAATGGACCAATCTAAAATAGAGCAAAGTATGGAGCAGAGCAGGAAGGGTGAGAAGGACTGGCTCATCATCTTTCCCACCTCTATTGAGTACTTTTCTAGGAGGATTGTTCACCCTTTATCTAATTAGATTTGGCCAGGGCCATCTCCGTCATGGTAAATCATCCTGCATTGAAATGGCAAGACAGACCTATATATTGGGCATGCGAGCTTTACACCAGCACTCAGACTATTCTGGTGTGGTACATGACCACTTGCTACTATGAAACATAATCATCGCAAAATTGTACTCTATCAGCTAAGAAAGTCGTTGTTATAGCTCTGTCAAAGTATTGTGCATACGACATACCTCGTGGTGTCTGCATTGGACCTTCTGTCGAATTAAGGCAATGCAGCTGATCCCAGCCTATCCTACGTGTAGGTCGGTCGGTCTACATGGCACACTACGAGGATGGGTCATCGCTAGGAGAGTTCCAACTACCCGACGTGGCAGACCAGGGCCATGGGCTCGAGTTCCACTCTGGTCGGAACGCCTGACTAGACAATAAATCGAGTACAATCTAAATTAATCCCATCGAGAAACACCGAGTGCTTGACCTAATGTTAGCTAGTCGACACTCGGTCAGCGCTCGGTCGACACTCGGTCAGAGCCCGGTCTGCACTCGGTCGGCACCCGGTCGGCACCCTCCCTGTGTCATAATCCTATTTTTCGAAGGATAAGTTGGTCGCGTTAGGTCTGAGCACCCCACGACTCGGCGTGGCACAAGTGCTCCGATCGGTATGTCATTTGTTGCATAGCCAGGTTTCCCTCGGAGTTGCTGATCGGTGCACTGTTTTGGTGCAGCTCGACTCGGGAGTTGTCACCATCTGAGGCAGTACCTACCCCCTGACACCGTAATGATAAAGGTGGTACAAGAGTCAACGCAGGTCAGCTCAAGCCTAACACCACTCATGTTTGAATTGTGGATATCCCGCTAACACAGTACCTTCCTGACAAGATGTGGCAATCCGTACCACGACACCCCTGCATATGTTAAGATGAGGCAGTGTTGGGCGACCAGCTGACAATAGCCCCTGATCCTATCTCCACATGAGACAAAATATGGCAGAAGTGGGACAGAGGTTGTCGGCTCCCCCGACTATATAAGGTTCTCCTCCCTTCACCCACAGGTATGCGTAATTTTTACTACAGTTCTTCTTCTCCACCGGACACTGACTTGATCGTCGGAGGATCGTGCCGGGAAATTCTCCCGGTGGGTTGCAGACGGTCATCTTTCTTATAGGAGGAGAACCAGCAGGAGCAGTTGATTTGGTGAGCCCTCAGCCTTAAGCAACTCGACAGGTCGGGGGAACACCGCCCGACCGAAAGGAGTTAAAATTGTTGATGCAGTCTGGTCTGATTGTTGTTTTGGTGTTGACAACGATTTAAGTTTAGTTGAACGAATGTGGATTAAGTCCTGGTCGGGGACTGGGCATGAAATCCTGGTGAGTGAAGCCAGGTCCTAGCTTGGGAAGCTAGGTGATGAAAGTCTGGTGAGTGAAGCCAGGTCCTAGCTTAGGAAGCTAGGTGATGAAAGCCTGGCGGGCGAGGCCAGGTCCTAGCATGGGAAGCTAGGTTGATTGAAACCCTGGCTTAGAGGGCTAGGTCCTAGCTTGAGAAGCTAAGTTGGATGAAACCCTGGCTTGGAGGGCTAGGTCCTAGCTTGAGAAGCTAGATTGGATGAAACCCTGGCTTGGAGGGTCAAGTCCTAGCTTGAGAAGCTAGGTTGGATGAAACCCTGGCTTGGAGGGCCAGGTCCTAGCTTGAGATGCTAGGTTGGATGAAACCCTGGCTTGGAGGGCCAGGTCCTAGCTTGGGAAGCTAGGTCAGATGAAATCCTGGTGAGTAAAGCCAGATCCTAGCTTGGAGGGCTAGGTTGAAGTCCCGGTGAGTGAAACTGGGCACGGAGTCTTGGTCCGGGGGACTGAGCACGAGTCAGAAAAGGCTGGGAGTCCGTTCTCTTGACTTAGGGTGGATTTGGCCTTCCCTGGATCGGTCTGGTGACCAATCAGGGAAGTTGGCACGGAGTGCCTTCATGGATCGGTCTGGTGACCGATCCAGTGATGCTTGATCGGTCTGGTGACCGATCAGGGAGCATACAGAGACTTTGGAAACCTTTCTGTTTAGCTCTTGATTGGTCTAGTGACCAATCAGGGAGACTATTCAGATCGTTCTGGTGAACGATCAATTATCGCGAGCTTCTCACTATAACCGATCAGGCTGGAGCCGATCGGTCAGGAGGTGCTCTGATCGGTCCCCAGACCGATCAGGCCACATCCTGATCGGTCTGGTGACCGATCAGTGAGGTTTGGCTGCGAAAGCTGGGAATCCCAGCAATGCTGTGGATCGGTCCGGTGACCGATCCACGATCTGTGATCGGTCAGGGTGACTGATCACCAGGAGGTCGCGATTTCTGGTTTCTCACCGTGGACCAATCAGGTTGGAGCCTGATCGGTCTGGGCCTATCCTGATCGGTCCGGTGACCGATCAGGGACATCTCTGATCGGTCTGGTGACCGATCAGTAGCTGTAAACTTTAATTCAAATACGCTGTCAGACTTCTGATCGCGTCTGCGCTTTCTCTGCTACCTGCTGATATTGTGTGATATTATTTGATATGCATTTGCTAAGCTTCTGTTGGAGTGTGTAAGCTTTACAAGGATGATTCAAACACTCAAGGAGGGTCAATGGAGGCTTTCCGTTGAGCAGGTTTGGCTGGTTTTCGTTTGCAGGAAACAACGTCCTCTGGCGCTAGTTGCAACGGCTGAGGAGCTGATGACCTGGGCTTGACTGGAGAGGGTTCAGTGAGTCTAGAGGAGGTCAGGGCTAGCTGGGCTAGTGCAGATGAGCAGCTGGTGAGCTCTGCTGTAGAGGAGCGCCTGTGACCTGTGACCTGGCGATCGGCAAAAGGTTAAGTGTTGGCTGGGATGAAGAGAAGGGTAGTTCTCTGGAGCAGCAACACTTGATCCATCTCTTGGGCATCACTCTGAATCTTGAAGCAACTTGAGCATACTCTTTGAGTGATCTGTTGATCCACGACTTGAGCACCTGGAAGAGGCAGAGAGCTTGGCGAGTCCATCAGCAAGACACGAAGAGCAGGGAGTTCTTGCATGAGATTTGTGCTAGGTGGAGCTTGGTGTAGAGCTCTTGTGTTCTTTCTATCCTAGTGCTCAGTAAGCCTCCTTGTTTCATTGTGCTTAATTTCATATACACTGATTGAAACGCTGTGGAGAGGTTACTCCACCGAGAAGGAGGTTACATTCTATCCGAATTTTTCGGGGCTTGATCTGTCGACGATCAAGGGATCGCCCACCTTACGGGCACGCCAAGGAGTAGGGGCAAGTTATCCTCGAACCTTGTAAATCCTCTTTGTTAGCGTTTTGTGCTTGTGCTTAGTTTAGGGTTTAGTTTCTGCATCTCTCTGTTTTTGTATTGCTTCCGCTGTGCTGCGACTAACCCTAAGTGCAGAGTTTTAAAAGTGAAAGAAATTTGTGTCTGGCTACATTCACCCCCCCCCTCTCTAGCCATCCAAGCACCAACAAATATCCCTTTCCCCCTTGCATTCTACCGAGCCAGAGGGGACGAGGCTCATTCCAATCCTGCAGAGGCGTTCACATCTAGTCAGACACACCAACAACGTTTGGATAAGGAAAAGGGCATAGTCGACCCCACGCCGACTCCCCCAACGCGTTGCCCGTTCTCCTTGCAGATCCTCGAGGATTCGGACCCCAAGCATCTCCGATTCTTTACCATCCTAGAATACTCGGGGCCAGCGATCCCGAGGAGCACCTCATGAAGTTTGAAAGCTCTGCCTTACTTTGTCAGTAACCTGAGGGCGTCAAATGTCATGCTTTCTTAACAACCCTGTTGGGACTAGCTCATCGATGGTTCGATCGGCTCCCGAGTGGGTCCGTGTCGAGTTTTGAGGATCTCAAGAGGCAGTTTATGCAGCACTTCACGAGTAGTTGGAGGCATCATAAGACCAGCCTCAACCTATTCTAATTAAAACAGGGGCCGAAAGAATCGCTCCGAGCCTACGTCAAGAGGTTCAATGGGGTGGCTATGGACGTACCGACCGCCACCCCTGAGGTTCTCATCAGTGCGTTTTCTAAAGGATTACAAAAGGGAGATTTCTTCCGTTCACTAATCAGGAAGCTCCCAAAGGACTTTGATAGTCTATTGGGAAAAGTTGTCAAATATATCAACATAGAGGAAGCCCAAGCCGCTTGGAGAAAAGGAGGTCGGGGCACCCCAACCCCCAATCCCCCACAGAATAGCCGCTCGCCGGGTAGACCCATCCGCAGTCTTAGAGGGGCAGTCGATCAGGTGGGGATGGAGCAAAGACATGTGCAGTAAGTAGCTCGGGATGTCTGTTGACACGGTGGAAGCCTTATTGCGCATTCGACCAGAGTAACACACACAACACCGAGGAATGCTGCCAGGCCGAAAGATGTTGGACCCCTGTCGCTCAGGGATGGGGATGCCAGGTCTCCCAAACGGGGAAGTCCCTCGACCGTACTGGCGGTAGGAGAGCCTAGGTGGAACACACCTGCCGCTCGCAATCTATTCCCCCTGGAGGAGCAGACTGAGCCTGAAGAGGCGGATGAAGAATAAGCCAACTAGCAGAATACCGTCCGAGGAGGAGTCCACATTATCTCGGGTGGCCCGACCGGAGGAGACTCCGAGCCCGAAAGGCCCAGGTACGCCGACTAGAAATTCACCAGGTGGGGACGAGCGTCGCTCAAGCGCAAGACTCTCAGATCAGTTTTTGGGCACAGGACCTGCAAGGATTGGAGGTCCCCTATGACGACACCCTGGTCATCACGACTGTGATCGCCAACTACCAGATCTACCGTACCATCATGGACACAAGCAACTCGATCAACATACTGTACAAGAAAGCTTTCGACCAATTGCAGATCGAGCCATCCCAGTTGCAGTTGGTGGCCACACCCTTGTTCGGTTTACTGGGAACTAGGTGCAGCCGATCGGGCAGATACTGTTTGGACTGTGATCATTTGCTAGAGGGGGGGGTGAATAGCAACTTTTCGATTTCGTCTTCATACACGTTGTAAATGCGCAAGCGGAATAACACATAACATAAACTAACAACTAAGACGACACGCCTATTTATGCGATTAGGAGATAACACTCCTACTCCACGACTGTCCGTAAGGTGGACGATCCGATCCGTCGATGGATGACTCCCCGGATGACCTCTGGCTAGCTCGTGTAGCTCCTTGTGGGTGGAGAAACCTCGCCACAATCCCGGACAACACTTCTGAGCACAAAGACTACTAATGAGCTCTAAGCAATCTCATTTCGTCAAGAGCTCTCAGCCAAAACCGAGCCCCTTTAAATAGTATTCTAGGCTGAGAAACCTGCTACCAGTCGACTGGTCCATTACCAGTCGACTGGTCCCACCTAACTAGCTAGCCAATGGCTATCTCAATGACTAGTTTTCACCTGATTAGTCGACTGGTCCCAGACCAATCAACTAATCTTTGTGTGAGTTTGAGTTCCTCGCTGGCAGTCGATTGATCCATTCCCAGTCGACTGCCCAACTTACAAATTCACTCTCCCTTACTCCAAAGACTCTCCTTCACGGATGCCTTCAAGTCCACTCCCTTGGCTCGCCCCTTGAAGTCCTCTTCCACCGGCTATCGTCCCTCAAATGCGCATGCAAGCCCTCGGCTTGCCTCCATGCTATCCTTCACGTATGCCCTTTGAAGTCCACTTCCTCTAGCTTGCCCTTGGAGTCCTCTTCCCTCGGCTTTCGTCCTTCGGATGCATCCTCCATGTGTGACTCACCAAGTCCTGCAAACTCAATCACACATATCAAACCACAAAGGTAAACCTAACTTAAACCCTATGCCCAAACATCAAAACGCATGGTCACTCCGGACCATAGATTGCCCCAACAGATACGTCTGGTTATGTCCCTAGGCAAAGAGCCCCTAAAGAGAACCAGGTGGTCCACTTTCCTAATAGTGGATGCCCCTTCAGCATACAACGTGATCTTGGGACGACCAACCCTGAATGAGTTTCGGGCGGTGGTCTCAACCTTTTATCTCAAGATAAAGTTCTCGGTTGGCGATAAGAAGGATCCGAGGGACGAGAGACGAGGGAAGAAGACAACAGGGTGGTCAGAAGGAATCTGGTATTTAGATCAAAGTCGATCAAGGTCTCGAGAATGGAGTTCGGACACCGTGGTGGCATACCACGGGTCGGGGGTCGAGTAAGAAAAGGTCATGGAGGAATAGAAGGATCAGCAGAAGGATCAACTAACCGTGAAGACGGAAGGTCGCCGGAAAGAGTGCGGGGTTGCAGGACTATTGTCGATGGAGAAGACGCAGGAACCCTAGCAGAGCACTAAAACGACAACACAACGAGGTAAAAAAATTGAGACAATGAATGAAAGGGGAGAGGCGGTATATATAGGGTCGGGAGGTTGATGACGATCGTCCGATGACGACCTGATAAAATGACGGGAATAGATCAGAGCCATCCATTTGTGCCGTAAATGAACCTTGGGAAAGCACGCAACGACTGCGGCATGCAGACACTTCATTACTTGGGAAACCTAATAGCTGAGGGACACAAACCCCTTAACAATTAATAGGGGGATACGAATCGATCCATTGAGCATTGGAGGATAAGATGTGAAAGATAGGGCAAGATTATGATGATGTCGGTCACGCCGTGTGTCAGTCGCGCAGTTGGTATTGGCAGTTAGTCGGTCGGTCGGCTCATGCGAGTTAGCCTGATTACTATGAACTGATGGTCCAGTCAGTCGGACTCGATGCCTCCTTCGACTAGACTCGAAGGGGATGCTTATGATCTCGGCCTAGCCTACGTATAGGTCGGTCGGCCTACATGGCGCACCGCGAGGATGGGTCATCCCTAGGAGAGTTCCAACTACCCGATGTGGCAGATTAGGTCCATAGGCTTGAGTTCCACCCGAGTTGGAACGCCCGACTAGACAATAAATCGAGTACAGTCTAAATTAGTCCCATCGAGAAACACTGAGTGCTTTACCTAATGTCAGTTGGTTGGCACTCGGTCGGCGCTCGGTCAACACTCGGTCGGAGCTCGGTCGACACTCAGTCGGTGCCTGGTTGGCACCCTCCCTGTGTCATAATCCTGTTTTCTGAAGGATAAGTTGGTCGCGCTAGGTCCGAGCACCCCACGACTCAGCGAGGCACAAGTGCTCCGATCAGTATGTCATTTGCTGCATAGCTAGGTTTCCCTCAGAGTAGTTGATTGACACACTCTTTTAGTGCGGCTCGACTCGGTAGTTGTCGCCATGCCATCCGGGCAGTACCTACCCCCTGACACAGTACTGATAAAGGTAGTACAAGAGTCGGCGCATGTCGCTCAGGCTTGACACGACTAGTGTCCAAATTACGGATATCTTGTTGACACAGTACCTTCTTGATAAGATCTGGCAATCCATACCACGACGCCCCTACATATGTCAGGATGAGGCGACGCCGACCGACGAGTTGACAGTGTGACTTGTTCCTCTCCCCACATGAGACAAAATGTGGCAGAAGTGGGGCAGAGGCTGTCGACTCCCCCGGCTATATAGGGCTCTCCTCCCTTCACCCACAGATATGCGTAATTTTTGCTACAATTCTTCTTCTCCACCGGACACTGACTTGATCGTCGGAGGGCCTTACCGAGAATTCTCCTGATGGGTTGTGACGACCATCTTCTCACAGGAGGAGCGCCAACAGGAGCAGTTCTCGGGGCCACCCCGCTCTTCGACAAGATCAACAACAAAGGTAGTTGTTGACTTGATGCAGAATTAGATAAGAAAACAATTGCAAAAAACAGAGTGAGATGTGGGAGAAGATGGAGGAGGAGGATGCAAAATCAAATAAGAGAACAATTGCAGGAATATGGGCACGATGTTGGCGAAGAAGTTGATGGCGATTGACAACAAGGAGACGAGATGGATAGTATTGGCTGAGTTTTGGGCAGAATACATGTTGCATCTCGCTCCTTGGGACAATGTTCAGGCGCACAAGGAGCACCGCGCTTCTGACGGGAGTTAATTTATTATCCATCTGTGGGTTCTTTTGTACCACACAACATTCTTGGGAAACCAGAGAACGTTCCAATATCGATGTGCTCCGATCTGATCCGTAACTACTTGTCCTATCTTACGATATGCATTACGTGTGTGTGGATGTTTGTTTTATCATTGTTGTAATTTTTCATTCTCTATGTGTGTGGTTGTTGTTATTGTCTGGTGAAAATTTGTAATGATGTTGTAATCACTATAGTTAATGCATAATGCAGTTGATTGCTATCATTGATAGGTTTAGTGACAATATTAATATAATTGAGCGGATGAACAACTTATGGCTATGAAATTATGAATTGACTTTTCAAGGTCTTCATGGGTCATGGTATGTACGAGTGTTTCCCGATTTATCTTGATAATCGATGAAAATTTTTTATGGCATCGGACTGATCATCCCAGATTCGACTATTATTTTGTTTATCATTTTTTTAGGTTTACTATAAAGCTAACTTCAAGGTAAGCTTAGCTTATGCATGGAGGAGAATTCATGCTATCAAAGCTTAAGGTTTCGAGTGTCGGAGCATTAAGAGTTATGATATACCTATTGCACATGCAATAACTTTTCACTTGACCTTACATAGCTTTTAATGAGAGGTTTCATGAGTAATTTTATATTCACGGATTTGTTATCTCTGTAGTTGGGTGCAATGGTAAACGGATGGATAAGTTTTTCAAACAATGAATATTCAACTTCTATGGGGTGCAAATAAATACATGTGGTGCTCAACCCATTCGTGGTGCTGGATAGTTCTCTATGATTTATCTGTGCTTTTCTGAATTTACCTAGTGGCCGGTGGAAAAATTAACTGATCATCTTTAAGTGAATAAAAGATAAAAATATATGAGGATTAGACTAATTATATTTATGGATTTGATTCTCATGATCATTAGGAACATATAAGAAACTTATACTATATTATCATATTATGATTGTGAATTAATTTATTAGAGCATTAATTTTATACTATATTATCATATTATGATTGTGAATTAATTTATTAGAGCATTAATTTTATATAAGACATCTTTTTTTTGGGGGATTGCAAGAATTTTTAGAAGGATTATTCACTGTTGATATTATTCTAATTGAAATTTTGGCCTAATTAATATTAAATATTTCATATCAAATTGATTCTTTAAAAAAGAAAAATAAAAAATCCAAACTGAGTAATAACATGTGAACATAACTTGAATTCGAAAAATGAAGATGACATATTAGCAACGGTTTATTAATTAGGTTAACAAATAAAATTTAAACTGTATTAAGTTATTTAATTTAGAACTATTAAAAATTTAGATAGATGACAAACAAAATTTCCGATAATATTTTTTTTTCAAAAAATTATATTTTAATAGTTAAAAACTTATCTTTCACATTTTTAAATTCAAAAAATATTTTTTGAACTTTTAATTTTTGAAACGTATTTGTTATGATTTTTAAAATTCAAATCCGAATTTTTCTGATTTTAAAGTTCAAATTATGTTTTTTATTATTTTTAAAATTAAAATTAAGATTTAAAAATTTATTTCTATATTTTTAAAATTTAAAATTTGTTTTTTAAGTGTTTGGATTAAAAAAATTAGTTTTCTTTTTTTTTAAATTTTAAAACCTATTTTCTATTTTATTTTAAAATTTGTAAACTATTTTTCTCTTTTTACAAAATCCTGATTAATTGATTATTGTTGATTAAATATAATTATTATTAATCATATTCGAATTAATTAATTTTGAATTATCTGTAATAATTAAATTATTATTTAATTCGAATTACTTCAATTAATTGATTTAAATATTCCATTATTTTTTTTCCAAAAAAAAATGTAACAAAAACCTTGCGTGCATTCCTAAAATTGGACAGTTTTGAAAACTAACCGTTATCGAAGACCAGCGGCGGACCCATTTCATTCCATCGCCCTCCTTTCTTTTATTTTCTTTGTTTTCTAATTTTCGCATCGACGCCTTCAGAGGGAAAGGTCTGCCGCTTCGTTTCGGGGGTTCTTTCTTCTACATCCCCAAGTCGACGCCTGCTTTGACGGATATCTTTTCTAGGGTTCCAAAGCTATTCTTTTCTGTTTCTTCGAGGCAAAGATGAGCTATCGGAAGGCCTCCAAGGTATGGCTCACAAAGACTCTCTGCTTGCGTGGAGGCTGAAGTGATCGATGTGAAGGACAAGCCTGTCGTTGTACTTCTCCCGCTCCAGAGGAAGAAGGTAGCTTGCTTTTTCTCTGTCTAGTTTTCTTGATTCTAAAGTTTGCTCGATTCTCCAAGGTATGGCTCGAAGACAAAGACTCTCTGCTTGGGTGGAGGCTGAAGTGATCGATGTGAAGGACAAGTCGGTCGTTGTACTTCTCCCGCTCCAGAGGAAGAAGGTAGCTTGCTTTTTCTCTGTCTAGTTTTCTTGATTCTAGTTTGGTCGATTCTTGTAAGATGCGTTCTGCATTTTCTTGGTTGTCAATTTCGAGAGCTTCTTTTTCTAGGTTATATGTATCCTTTGAGTTCTTCCTGGTGCTTTTGTAGATTACAGTTGCTGCGGATAAAATATTGCCTAGGGATACGGATGACGATCTAATGAGCTGGGCGTTCTTTATAATCTCTCAAGAAGACACACACTTAATTAGTTGATGGGTTCTCTATTTTCCAGTGTAGGTGCTTCTGTTGATTCCTTTATGCGCACATAATTAGTGATGCTTTATTCTAACTGTAAATGAGCATGATTGGTAGTATTTTATTCTTATTGTTTTTCATTTAATTATAGATAGCTGTGATTGCCAGCAATAATGACGGCCATTCGTTCTGAAAAGCACCAATTTTCAGAAATGGCTAGATGAGTTCTTTTGCCATTTGTTTTCTCTGCTTCAGCATTTGGAACAATCTAGTGTGACGTAAGGAGTTATAGTAAATTTTATTTGGTGTTCCTTTTGGATGCCATTGTGCTGATTTATTGGTGATTCTTTCAGCAACGATGTTCCACTAAACTCCACATCATCAAGAACATTTCTTGTAGAGAGTCCATGCTACTTTCGTATGCTCCAAATCCTGCTTGGAAAATTGCCAAAAACATTATCTGATCATGTTTGTGCCATTTTTTCTTCAGAAACTACTTGAATGCAGTGATTTGCAGTTTTCTTATGTGCTCACGTGAAATCTCACTCTTAGATATTTTTAGGCCGTGAGGAAAAAATCCATCTTTGTGAATTCAAATATCCTTCTTGGAGCTACCACTGAAGATGGGCTTCTTTGTTGTGCCTTTGTTTTGTCAAACTTTGAAGAGGCAGTAGTCCACCTTATTAAACCAATCTTAATGACCATGCTACCTCTATTGAAGGTTACATGTTTTGGTGGTGAAAGTGTTTTTAATCCATCTCTATCTAGAAAAGTTTGTTTAAATTTTTTATGTTTGTTTTGTTATCATATGTACTCTCTGCATTATTGTACATTATTGCAGGCTATGGTTTCGTAGGACCAATGCTACTGCAGTTCGTGATGAACTGAAGTTAGCAATTGAATGTGCATTTCAGGCCCATTGAATGTGCATTTCAGGCCCATCCTGGAAGCTTTTAAAATAATTATTATATAGAACTTCATGATAGCTTGACAACTAGTACAACTTTTTTTTTTAATTTTTTATACTTGAGGGTTGGTAACAATGATTTGGTTGTGGTATGACAGGTAAATGGAGCTAGCAATGATGTCCGTTGCTCCCTTCTTGCAAGTTTGTTTCTCTATTACCCTATCCCTTTAGTATTAAGACTTATGCACTTATTTCTTATGTATTGCTTGCTTACTTCTTGTGGATGTGCAGGTTGACTTCTAGTAAGCCTGCTATTTCATTGATAAAGGAATGACTTTGTAGCAAAAAGTCAGATACATTGACAAAAGTAAGCGAACTGATACTTTCTTTTATTGCGCTTTGTTTCCTGGTCAATTCCTAGTTGGTAAGGTTGATCTTTTATCAGGTATCATGCTAGCCTCTCACTCACTTAGTAAAAACTGGTTTCTCAAAAGCCACTCAAAGGTAAGATGGAATTTATGCATTATTTTCACTGTCAAAAGTTGCCATTGTTGATGTTAAAACAAGTAATCGTCTATTTTGCATTATGGTTTATGTTACCTACTTTTGATTTATATCTACATAATATATCGTGCAAATGATTTTCTTCTTAATGAAATGTTTTGGGAATTAATTGCTCAAAATGATTCCTTAATTATACCTACTCTGGTAATTGTGATAGCATGTTGCCAATGAGTGAATACATTATACTTGGGAAATTGTTTTAACAATTCGACTCTCTCTTTGTTTGTCTCCTTTTCTCCTTTCATTGGTTTTTTTTTGTCTTCATTAACATGAAAATCTAGTCATGACCATGATTGTTTAGATTTGAAAATCCAATTGTTATGGTTTATTTTTTTTTAATCCTGACCTTGCTTAGTTAGCAGTCAACTCTCATGGGCGGTTTTTTCCTTCTAATTTTGGCAATTCTTGCAACTAGTTAGGGATGGTTGTTGGGGCAAAATACCATACCTGAAATTACATAACCTTTTGGCCAATGAAATTTTTATATGAAATGGGATCAATCAATTTCATAACTATAATAGATGTATGGGGATTAAGGGATTTAAAAACATAATATAATAGGTTGAAGGGAATCTTGTTTTGTTGATGCATATCAAGGCTAACTTTATACTTGAAGCAAAATGAGTAGTACCCAAGCAAGTTTAAATTTAAGTTGTTGCTATGGGATTAACCTTCCATTTTTCCTTGCCATTTCATATGAAAAGAATAGAAATGACTACTTCAGACATCATTCACACTTTGGATTGCTTCATTGTAAGCCAAAGACTTTCTAATGGTTGTGGTAGAGCGTAAAAACCAAGAGCCAGTTGGCTTGACTTAAATAACTTATATTTCAGGTTATTTTTTGTTAAAGTGGATGGTATTTATTTTAATTTCCACTGGTTATGAGACTCTTTTACCCATGCAATTCTAGTTTGTCTGAATACTTTTTTTTTTTTGACAGCCAAAGTTATCTTTGGAAAGAAGTTTCCACCTAAACCTTACTCTTCATAAATGCAACTTATAAATACTTTTCCTTTGGTTAGTTAATGTTGAGATTCACTATGAAGTGACCCTGAGTATCCATGGTCTTAGAATTTACCAAATTGAAGGATTCGTAGAAGAATTCTCTCAATCTTTTTATCAATGGTGTAATCTGGCAAAAGAAAATGGTGACACTTTGTGCAAAGTGCTTTATTTGTGGTTAGATGGTTTCATTGGCCAAGCATCATTTGATTGATAATTTGAAGATGATCAGTAGCTTCATTACAAGTTAGGATAGGATTACTAAGTATCTATGTAATCTTTGTAAAAAATCTATGTTTTTAAAAACTTAACCCTTTTATTTATTTATTTCATTAAATGTCTTACATTTATTTTTTACAACTTTCAGATTGTAAATATATTGATTCAACATTTTCTGTCCTTCTGGTACACTTAAAAATTGGGAAAAAAATTGGTACTTGATAGTTTTGTTATTTCAACTTTGTACTTATATTGTGAATGTGTGCTCCTCTTAATACTTTTTTTTCGTTGATTTATTATGAACTAATTTTGTAAAGTGCTCTATTCTACAATATGTAGTATTATTAATCTTGTATCTCTTTGAAACACTCATGTTCTCTGTAGGAATATCATGTCAAAAGGTTCTATCACTCTTTCAAACATGGATCTTTTCTAACATTGTCTTCCATCTCTTTGCACAATTCATCTACACCGCAACGAAGTCTTTCAACCTTTTGTAGATACTCTCAAAGATGCCTTGAAAGATAAAAAGGCATAGATCTTAACATTGGTATATGTACCATTTTTCTTATGCAATTCCGACATCATTTATTTTTGTGTGTGAAAATAGTTCCCAATTTGTGAAACCGCAACCAAGACAATCCGTAGATTACTCTTGTTTCAAGTTGGAAAGGAAGGAAACTTATGTTCACAGGTCACTTTGTCTCAAGATGACTCAAGTGAGGTCAAAAGAAGAGCCCTCTGAGACAGAAAGGTCTATGCAAAGGTATGCATTTTAAATGGCTGACTAATTGACTTTCCCCTAATTCTATAAAAGAAACCAAACAAAAATTTGCATTTTTCTAATTGTGTCCATGATTCATTCAGTTTCATTTTAGTAGTAATTTACCATAAGTTATTTAAGCATTTTACTTCCAAATCTACTGCAATCTATATTTATATGTTGTCATATTGGATTGTCTTTGCCATTTATATATAACTACATGAAAGTATCATGATTAAGCCACCTATCACCTTAAAGTATATTATTTTTTGATTCTTTCAAGCGTTCACCTAGAGATTCTAGAAAATATATCTGGCCAAAATCTGGACAAACTTCAAATTAAGAATATGGAAAGTAGCTCAATCAAAGTTATAATCATCACTTGTAGATTTTCTTTAATTTCATATTGTTTTCAATATTTTTTATTTTTTTATGCAACCGATCATTTGTTATAGGTGGAGGCATCCAACCTGCACGCTCACTAGATTAGATGCTAGGAGAATTTCAAAGCTTTCTGAAAATAGGTATTTTATTTTGGACATATCAATTAATTAATAAACTTTGTCCACTTGTAAATGCCTACTTGATAATGACAAAATGCTCTTTTCATTTCGGGTATGGATTCTTGTTTCCACTTGCTTATATGTGGATGATCGGCGAATGTTCTCCTCCTTTTCTTGAAATTTGACAAGGTATGATTCATTATCTAATCCCATTCTTTCTTCATCATCCGTTTAGTTTTCACTTTGAATGACATGAGAATGTTTTCTTTTCATTGAAGTTTAAAGGGTAGGATGCTTCTGTAGATGTTGGTATCTAATGTTTTGATTTTTGAAGTTTTTTCTTCATTCCTTTATCTATTTGCTTTGGATGATCTAAGAAAAATGCTTTGGTTTTGGGAAATCCAGTAAGTTATTGTTGATCTCACGCTTTATGATTCCATTTTTTCAAGGGTGGTTTTCGATATCAATTTGCTCTCCCTTCATGATACCAGAATTCCTCATTTGCGAATTTATATTCACATTTCAACTAGATGATATGCAAATAAGATTTCAGTCCCTTGAAATTTTAAATGATAACGCATTTACGTAAAGTTGAGGCACGAATTAGAGGATGTGATTTCGATTTATTTAAAACACATTATTAATACTTTGTGTGTCTTCATTATAATGAGTCTTTTTAGGTTTATTGCTTTTTGTTATTTTATTTATTTTCATTGTAAAGTTTTCTTAATTTGTTTAACTATCACACAAATTCAATTTCTCTTCATGCAATTTATCTTCTCAACTGCTATTAATGGAAAAATCAAAGCTTGGTGCTATTATTATTTGGTATTCAGAGTTTACTATGATGCTCTCTTAGTCCTCCCCCGGTCGAACTTCTAGTATTCATGATATTCTCGGGCTTGGTCTTTTCCTTATTGCCCTCTTGATTGATCAAGTTCCTCTCCCTGGTCGGGATGGATTTGACTTCTGGTATTTATGATTTTCTTGTTACTCTTCTAACCGAAGGATCGAGTTCCTCGCTCGAACACGAAGGGATTTATGATATTCATGGTGTTCATGGCATTCTTGTGGTATCTTGGATCTTCTTATTATTTTCCTCTTGAGGTATTCTTGGTATTTTGGTATTCATGGTATTCCGACACTTTTGGTATTCATTGTCTTCTCTGGTTATTCTTAATCTTTTTCTTATAACCCTCTCGACTTCAGTTGGGATGGATACGACTTCTGGTATTTATGGTTTTCTTATTACTCTCCTGATCAAAGGATTGAGTTTTTTGCTCGGACAAGAAAGGATTTTTGATATTCATGGCGTTCTTGGCATTCTTGAGATATCTTGGATCTTCTTCTTATTATTATCCTATTCATGGTATTCTGGCACTTCTGGTATTCATGGTATTCTCGGGGTATTCTCGGTCTTTTCCTTATTACTCTCTCGACCCTGGTAGGGATGGATACGACTTCGGGTATTTATGACATTCACATGGTATTCTTGGTATTCTTTTCCCAGGACATTATTGGACTTCTGGTATTCCTGTCTTATTAATATTCCTAGCTTATTGGTATTCTATCGGACTTCTAGGACATTATTGGACTTATGGTATTCTTGATTTTCTAGTTATCATCCTCCTGAACAAGGCATCAGACTCTTTTCCTCGGTTGGGACATTATTGGACTTCTGGTATTCTTGGTTTTCTTGTTATCATCCTCACGACCAAGGGATTGAACTCTTTTCCCTGGTTAGGACATTATTGAACTTCTAATATTCATGTCATTGATATTCCTAGCTTATTGGTATTCTATTGGACTTCTTGGACATTACTAGACTTATGGTTTTCTGGTTACATCTCCCATCAAGTGATCAAACTCTTTTTCCAGGACATTATTGGACTTCTAGTATTCCTGGCATATTGATATTCTTGGCTTATTAGCAGTCTATTAGACTCTTGAGATATTATTGGACTTTTGGTATTCCTAGATTATTGATATTCCTTATCTTTTCTCTAATAAATATATCTCAAATTTGATATTTCATGTATTCCTGGGTTATTGATATTCCTAGCTCATTTTGTTTTAGATGTCACACAGGAGTGCATCTATAGACTTGGCGCTACACAAGTTGTAAATGAATGTTTTTGGTGCCTTCCAGGTCCTGAATGCTCAAGTAAATAGCATGGAGGATCATGGCTACATTCTCTATTTTGGAGTCTCATTTGTTTTTGGATTTTTGCCAAGGAATCAAAATGATTTTGTTGTTCATGGCTACTACTCCATGGGGTTTGAGTTCAATCATGATTTTTTTTTTGTTTCATATGTCGTTTCTTCTACATTTTGTTGCTGATTATTTTCTCTCTTTTTTTAAATTGATTTTGTTGATTCCATTGTATGAACTGATAGAAATACAGGCTCAGGACTATTATTCTTCTTCTAATGTGCTTAGATTATCTTCTTTTTTCAATAAAGAACTTCGTTTAGGACAATTTATACATCATTTATAAAGCTCGAATTGTTCTCTATGTTGATTCTAATGTGCTTAGATTATCTTCTTTTATTTGTCTATGTTTTTAATATTTAATCTAATTTTTCAATTTTTACATTGCTTATTGCAAGTGCAAGGCTTTGAAATTGAATAAGGTCACCTGGTTGCTTATAATTTAACACTTCTTGATAGGTTGATATGTTCTATTTAGAGAATGTTTTCCAAAGTGGAACATGGAAAGACAACTGTGCTCGGAACAAAAAGGTATTACATTCTCATTGTTAATGAGTTATTTGTTATCCGGAGAATAACCATGTTTTGTAATTTTTTTTTTTACACATGAGCTACACCAAATAGTGAATGTAGTGGTTGAAATGGTAAAAGAAAACTATTTGGTAAGCATTTGACTGAAGTATGGTTATACTTGCAACTTATACACAATATACAAGCCTATTATATATTCATGCTATTATCATGCTATTCAAGCATATTCTTTGATCTTTTGCAAAAAATTAATTTAAGTATTTGCTAAACATGCTTATGAATGCATATTTGTCCTTTTTCCAAATTTATTTCAGTTTTTTACATCCTTGTGCAATTTATTATGTTTTAGAAACTTCGTATTGTTCTTTGTACAAAGTCTTATTGGCATTAGGACACTTGAAGGCTACTAGTTTTAATATCATAATCTTTGTTTCTACTTTTCCTTCGTTGTCTTTATCATGGTTCTACTCATCTTAAAAGGGGTTGATGATGTTTGATATATAGAGCTGAGCTACTATTTGAAACTTTTAATTCTTTTATTTTCTTGAGTCATACAGGCTAGGCCAAAGCACTTGGAATTCCTGAGAACAGTGTAAGGGAATCATAAATCTATGCAGGGTTTTACCTTTTTAAAGCTTGATTCTTCTTTTAATCCAAAATATCTATAAGCTTTTTAGCTTTTTTAGTTCTTCATTTTTTTTTGTCCACTGGTATATTTTTTGGCATTTAGGTGCACACAACCTTATAAGCTGTTTGGAATACTCATGCTTTAGGAGGCTCATGCATTATATGTAAGAGTATCATTAGCCTTTTAAGTTAATTATTTCTTTTTTTTTCATGCAACTTTGTGTTTTACATTATGCAGATCCATGTTTTTATAATAAAATTGTGGGATGCTTGCGAGAAGAGGATTAGATTAGTGACCCATAAGTATCCATCACAGTTACCATTAAGTTTTTATTTTTTAAGCTTTTATATTATTCGTGGTAGACAATAACCTACTTTATTTTATTTATAGTGGGAGAGATTTACTTATTATGCCTAAAATTCTGGAATACATCCAATTGGTTTGGTGACCATTATTGTTGTTGGCTAGCAAGGTATTTATGCTATGGAGAGAAATCAAAAGTTGGGAGTTTTGATAAGGATTGCATGAAGGAACCTATATACTCTAATCTTTATACCCAGAACAATCCAAAATTTGATTTATCTAAATTCAATCAGGTATATTCCTTTTACAATGCATGAGTAAGATATACATTTAACTATGACAAAAATGAGAGTAATGATTTAACTATTACTTATAAAGAAATCTATTTGTCCTTTTAATTTTATAGTTGAGTTATTTTTTTTTTCTTTTGAGGCTTTGTGGATTGTCTTCATTTTAATCTTGTGATACATTTCTCACCTATTTTTGTTGCAATTTGATTGTTATATTTTTGTCTTAGAAATTCAATTTAAGTATTTCAAAATTTTAATTCACGAATCTATTAAATAGCCTTGTTTGATGTTGTTATTTTATGTATATATCCTAGATATGCCATTCAAATGTTGTCATTGCTTTTGGTTTCTTTGTCGTTGCTTTTGGTTTCTTTTTCTGATCATGTAGAAGTAGTACATGAAGTTGCTGAATGTGTTGCTCGGTAAATGATGTCACGTCTTTCTGACTAGTTATCGATTGTAGCTTATTGTCCTTTCATTTCTGAAGGTACTTTTTCTTTTGATTTTGTACTAGCTTGAAGCATCCTCTCTTTTTGTGATCTACATCATTAACATATGGTTTGTCATCTACTCTTATATTTTTCAGAATGGAGTCATGGGTTTAATAGTATGTGATTTCTATTGTTTTAAATTGTTTTTTTAATATGTGTCAGCTAGTGACTTTGTTCTAATATCCTCAGGGCAAGAAGCTTGGCGAATCACGCAAAGTAGTGTGTAGTTTTGGTGCTTACGCTGTACACGTGAGTAACTTTCTCAGTGCCTCCTGAAGATTGTTTTTAAACTAATTGAGGTTTTTTCTTCAAAACACAATTGTCTTAAATCCTCTTTGGTTTGTGAAATTTCTTTTAAAGCATCAACTTCTAAATTGATTGCAGATACTGACTACAGGATGCTGGTAACAATGTTCTCTTCGTCAAAATTCTACATATCTTTGTTGCTTAGAATTGTGTTTTACATGGTTTTTTGTTAATTAGGTTGGCAGCGTCATTAAAAATTCGGAAATATCTACTCTTTTCCCATGATGTTGATGGGTCTAGCTGATCCTAAATGACACAAAACATTCTCTAGACATTCTTCTTCATCAAGTAGGCTAAATGTTTTGTGCTTTAATAATTTAGGTTATCTTTGCAGACCACTTTCATCAACTCAGTTGATGCTCATCCTTGACTAAGAACAAAGCTGCTCAGATTGCAGGAAACTCCTTGGTGACTTAACCTAAGGTTATGATACCTTATATAGGATTACTTCCGCCTGAAATTCCAGGTAGCAAAAATGTAGTTTTACTAAAATATGCCTTACAGGTTATGTTACCTAAGGTTATGAAACCTTATACCTAAGGTTATAAGGTTATGATACCTTATAAGGTTTACCTTATACCTTATGTAGTTTTACTAAAATATGCCTTACAGGTAGCAAAAATGTGGGATTCAATGTGATGGTGATGCTGCAAAACATATAACACCAGTAACCTTGCAGCTTGGAGGGAAAATTCCAGATTTTGTGGATTTGAATGTCAACATTAAAGTACTTTTGGTATAGAAAATCTCTAGTTCTGGAGTTGGTATTTCAGTACAGTATTGTTGTTCGAGAATTGAGAGCTGAAGCAGACTTTGTTTGAGGACCAGTAACAACAGCTAGAATCCAATGTTGAGAAGCTATCTATATTCCCATGGATATTATGAGGCACATCATAAATCTTTCTAGTGTCGCGGACATACTTTGCAAATAAATGTAAGTATTTTTTGTTTAATACATGATCAGTGGTACAAGTTGTTTATCTTTATGTACTTGTTGTTGTCTGTAATGACTCGCATCCCCTTCAGCAAGCAACTCACAACATAGCTCCGTATATATCAAAAGGCTTAAAGAGGCATCGAAACTATTCGTGTTGTGGGAGTCCGATCAGAGCCCTGATATGAAATCCATTCATGATGCACAAACAGATTTAACTCCCAATGGAACTGGTACATCCTTTAATCGTTCGTATTAGACATGAAAAATTTTTGTTTCATACTATACAATGTCCTATATTGAAGGTTGACAACACTATTTCCTCGTAGTTCCATGTATTTAAGTGTCTTAAACCTTATCCATAATAATCACATTTAACAAATATCAACACTGAAATGCAGCCGCCAATATGCAATTTCTTTGGGTTCACGAGTCCAGATGAAGTGTGTGGTGCTTCTCATAAACGACCAAGAAAAGATTCTAATGGTATTTCTCTATTTGATCTGAACTTGAGGTATCATTCTCAACTGTACAACTTTAGCTTTTTATCAATCATGGCAACAAAAAATAAACTTCTACTATTGCAACCACATCATGGTCTTATTTATTATTATGTTTATATGAATGCTATGACGTATGGGGTTAAACAAGATACAAGATACTCCAATTTGATGTTTTTTTCTCAGATGGACTCAGCTATCTCCGTCCATAAGGCTCAAAAATATGGTCATGCCCATGTAAACCAGTGAAGGTATATCTGAACTCAGCTTTTGCTTGCTCATGTTTTTCTAGTTTTTCTTTAACTCATCAAATTGTAAACTAAGGGTGGGAATCTTATAATTAGTAGGGACAAAATATTGTAGTTAAATCACATTCTTCAATTAGAACTCGTCAATTTAAGTGAAATAGAGACTTTAGGCGTAAAGTAGGTACTATTTTGAATAATCTATTTTCCTTTTAGAGTAAGTGTTGAGAAGAGGTAGGACTGTGATAAAAGGAGACAAAGTATATTAGTAGGAGGAAGGTTCTCCCCTTAACAACGTCAAATTGTTGGAGCATGGGCAATGACATTAGGGATGCAAAAATGTGCGCAACAGGCGATGCATGTAGGTGGTTGGCGATAATAATTGGGTGTGTGGCAATAGCTATTGCCCACAACATTGCAGGGGAAGTAAATTCTTCTCTAGAGGGGTAGAGGGGATGAATAGTGGAGTGATGGCAGTGAGCTCGCTGATGGTGGTACGTTATGGTAGAAACCAAAGGTTGCTGGAGGAGAGTGAGGTTAAGAAAGATGTGGAATTTTATATAGTGGAAATTTTGTTGTACAAAGATGTTTAACCTTGGGGATTAGAGTACTTTTGAGATTCCAAATAAAATAAAAAAATTAAATATTCTATGAAATAAATAATTCTATAATTAGTCAAATTAAGAAAAAAAACCTAATTACAAACTAGGAAAGAAATCAAATTTAATTACATTCAATTCCTAATAAGACAATAAGCTAATTTAGTAGCAATTATTTTGTTTAGGGAGAGGATTTATTCCAAGATTGATCGGGCCCTTTTAAGTATAGGATTTATCTTTGCCTGATATTTTTAATTTATTTAATTTTTTCTGGGTTAGAGTCTTTAAAACGATTCCAATCTCCACATGTTAATAATCTTTCAGTTTTATTTCTATTAGTGAGTTTCATTATGTTTAGATTATTGTTCCTTATGTTGCATACATTTAATTGTTATGAATTAAATGCGGTTTTCTAATGCATCTTGATTGATTATTTCTTGCATGTTCTAGACTTGTAGGGCTGTAATTTATTGTGCATTATCTTTTTTTCTCTTAAAGTTCCTTTGTTTTAGCATTTTATATGTTTTTCTCTCTTTCCTCATCTCATTTGTAAATTTTAAGTAACAGATTTGGGAAATTTGTAGAAATTCAGTTTGATGCAAATGGTATAATATCTAAGGTTGCAGTTAGAACTTGTTAGAAAGGTCTTGTGTGGTAAATAGAACATATACAAAAGTAATTACATCGTCCATGGTTGCTCGACTGTAGCAGCTTCCTGCTGCCAATTGCATTGTCCAACCACTAATATAGAAAGAACAAAAGTTACTTTTTTCTTTATGATTTGTTGACCATGATAATGAACTACTTTTGTTAGTTGTTGATGTTTATTGTGGAGTGAAACATAATCTTGTTTTGAAGTTTCCTGGAACTTCATTTGATAGTTCGACTTGGTATTTAAAATAATTTTAATCTTTCTTTTTGGCTAATGTTTTTAATATCTTGTCCTTCAAAGAATTTCTCAACCACTTAGACTATCTAGAAACTGTTCTAATGGCAACCATGGCACTATGATATCCATCTTGGCAATCGTTTTGAGGCATATACAAGTATTTGTTTATGCCCTATTGTTTTACCTCTAAGTAACCTCGAGTACAATTAAGTGTAGCCAATCTAGGCCCTTGATCTTATGAAAAATAATATATAATAGGCTCAAAAGGCTACTACTGTAAAACTATGTTAACAACCTCATCAATGAGATTGAGAGATTTTAATTTCATTTTAACTTTATAGAAGTTAAGTCAAAACCCTTGAGTAATTGCTGGAGGTAATGCATTTCATTAGATGTTACTAATGCTTGAGGCTTATGCATACTATCCTCGTCTTGGCTAATTATCTTTTCATGGGCGACTCAAAATTCAATCAGCGTTGCTTAGGTAGGTATTATTGTATCATATTTGTTCATTGGAGAATATCATGAATGCTAACAGTGTCACTGTCGCATGGTTTATAGTGGCTGCATCAAATTCCTGGCACATCAAAACCTACATGGGGCATTGGGAAGGACAAATGTGGAGACGAAATGAAGAAAAATTCAAATGCTTCATGTGTTAATGTAAGTCTTCTACCCATGTTGTGGTATGGTTTGGTTTGGTTCAAGGGATTCTATCTTTGTCAATAGGTGTTTTAACCTTTCTGCTCCTTTCATCCGTGAATTCTTCCAAGATGCTCAAGAAAAGGCCTTGTTGTGAGTGTTCCAATTGCATGCTGAATTGTATTTGTTATTTTTCTAATTTCTCTTTTCAAGATCAGTTGCTTAAACTATACATATATTCCCTTTGAACGTCAATACCTATCCCCCAGTTATTTAAGTTTATTTACGCTATTCTTTGTAGCTGCAGATTAATTTCCCCAACTTTGGAACTGGAGGTATTCAAGAATTTCATTGTTGTTAGCAAACTTTAATGTCCAGACATATTTGAACCAACTGTTAAAAGATCCTTTCATTGACTACTTATAAAGACTAGAAATTGCTAGTTTCTAGTTTGTTTTTTGAAATGTATTACCTTCTGTACACTTATATCAGTTGAAAAGATACATTGCTGGTTTTTTCCTCACGATGTCTCTCCATTCTGTTCAACTTCTAGTTGAACATGTTACTGCCCAAAATAAGATAATTTGTCCCGTCATGTGTGACATTCCTAGTGTTTCCTGGAATGATTTTTTGTTTTTATGGGATTCTATCTTTGTCAATAAGTGTTTTAACCTTTATGCTCCTTTCATCTAGAATTCTTCCAAGATGCTCAAGAAAAGGCCTTATCGTGATTGTTCCATATGCATTTTGAATAGTATTTGTTTCCCCCCCTAATTTCTCTTTTCAAGATCAGTTTCTTAAATATTACCTTTGAACGTCAATACCTATCCTCCATTTATTTAAGTTTAACTTTTCTATTCTTTGAAGTTGGAGATTAATTTCCTCAACTTTGGAACCGAAGATTATTGCCTCCTAGAATTTCACTGTAGTTAGCAAACTCGAGTGTTTTTGTTCAAGAAGACTTATAGATTCCAGACATATTTGATCCAAATATTAAAAGATCCTTTCAGTGACCACTACTGAAGATTAGAAATTGCTAGTTTCTAGTTTGTTTTTGTGATATGTATTAACAACTTCTGTACACTTATATCCGTTAAAAATGCTACATTTACATTGCTGGTTTTTTTTCCCACACGGTGTCTCCTGATTCTATTCAACTTGTAGCTGAACATGCTATTGCCCAAAATAAGGTAATTTGTCCCTTCATGTGTGACATTTCTTCTTTGATTTCCTGGTAATATTTCAAAAGTATAGAGTTTCCTTTGATGATGTAGTCAATGATCTCTGCCTAGTAACATACTTCATCTGCTCACTCTCATTTCTAGTTTGTTGCTGCAACAAATCTATTTTTGCTTGGTGCTCAATGCATCAATGATCGAAGGACAATGGACTTGCTCAATAGTGTGCTCATGCTGTTTCTTTTCGCTTTCCTGCAGTTTCTCAATATCAATTGGCACTCAGTATCGGGATGACAAGTACAATACTTATCCACAGATGTATATTCTATGAATTAGTTCTCTTTTGTGTAATATTTCTAATCTACATTCATGAAGTTTGTAACAAATCATCCACTTCACGTTCATGCATTTTGCTTTGCTTGTGGTAAATGATTTTATTGTTTTTTTGTTGACCCTATATACATATCCACTTTACAATTATCATGAATAATTTAGAATTTTACTTTATCAGGCAATTAACTCATAAGAATTGTCTTCATTTAACAATTTCGGGCTTTAAATCATTAATAGTGCCTTGGAATGAGTTCTAAGAATGCTATTATCCTCTTCTTGCAAGGACGTTAGGACTAACTTGTCCACAATAACAGTAATTCTTTTTTATTGGGGTTTAAAGTGTCTCTTATGATTGCTTTTGTTTGAAGTGGTTCTTCACCATGATATCATTCCTTCTGTATGGTTAACTTGGCTCCTAGATTGATGGAAGTATGGTCTTGATCTTATTAGTAGCAATTAGGTCACTATTTATCTCTTAACCTCTTTAGTTCTCCATTTTTCCCTTTTACATTGAAGTTATGTCAATATCAGTTTGCTTTGTGAGCAATAACACTTTGTTTTTCTCTTCTTGCAGTACTGTCTATTGACCCGATAATTGGAGCTACAGCAGCAAGCAACGCTGTTACTCTAAAACCAGAAGTTTCTCCAACCACATGATCTATTTTGCAAATGTTTTACCAACGTACCTTTTTATATATACAAGTGTTGGTTCTTACGTGTTGTTTACATAATTCTAACGACTTATAGAATGGTTTTTTATTAGTTGTTCATATATTATCCTAATAACTCTGCAGTAGACATACCCATCTTTAGTATCACTTTTTTCTTCTTCGAGATTTAGGAAGTAAATCACATATAATAATGATTATTATTTTCTTTTTTAATGCCCCACAATTCAATGGTACTGAAGGTGTAGCATAAATTCACTTCTCGGGAATTAAAGGTCTATTTCAGCATCTACATTGGTACTATTCTGATAATTTCTATGGTATGCAGCAGATGATGATCCACTGCCATTGATGGTATTCTAATTTCTGGTGATACTTATACTGCAAGGGAACTTCATGTGAGTGGTTATAGAACTTTTAAATTGATTTTTGAATACATTCAATCAATCTATTTGAACTTTTAAATGACTCAACCAAGGTTTAAAATCTCGACCCGTGCCGAGGTTTCGGTCTAATACCGGAACGATACGGTTTCGGTATCGTATCATGCCGTGCCGGTACGGTAATTTTTTATTTATATATAATAATTATGAGATAAATATGTTTATTGTGTATAATTTAAAAATAAATCATATATTAATTTTATATAAGTTCTCAATTATTGCATAATTTAATATCGTTATAAAAATTAAATATAATTTTCTTTAAAAAAAATTAATCTATCAATAACTCAAATTAAACCTTACTAAGTTACTAATACCAAAACTTTATATGTTCTGGAGCAAAATTGCTAAAAGTAAAAAGTTTAATATCGTAATATTTATGAATCCAAATTTCAAATTTATTCTAAGATAAAAAATATTATCTATAATTAATATATAAATTAACATAAAACGCTACTTTACATATAATAATTATATAAATTATTTATTTATTCATTTAATTAATTATTAATTTAAATAATATATATTTAAAATGATAAAAATATAGAATATTAATTAAATAATAAAACAGTAAATATATACATAATAAAAAAATATATCAAAATATATATTTGATTTTTTAGAAATTTTTTAAGGTTTTTTTAGATTTTTAATTTTTTTAGAATTTTTAAATAATATTTGGAAAATAAAAAAATCAGAAAATTAATTAATAAAATTTATTTAATTTTAAATATATTTTTAAATATTTATTGAGATAAATATTTATGTGAGGAAATGTTTTATAAACATTTCCTCACATTAATCGGGCAAGGCGAACCCTAGCGGACGAAGCGCGGGCGAAGGTGCAGGCGGAGGCAGAGGCAGAGGCGGAGGCTGCGCGTGCGGCTGTCAACTCAGCGCCGTCCGTCGAAGCTTCCGGCGACTCTTTCGGCAGCGCCGGAGGACTCTCGCGATGCCCCCGGCGGCACATGCGACTCGACGACGGCCGGCGTTGGCGTTTTTTCCTCCAGCACTGGACGATTCCCCCGCCTCCGCCCATCGCCGCGTGACGCATGCACGAAACGCCCGTGCCGGTTTCGGATCTCCAGCGGAACGGTAAGAATCGCCCCGTGCCGTCCGGCACGGAACGAAACCTTAAACGCTGGACTCAACAAATGTATACACATGATGCTTAGTGGATATATTCTAAATTTATCATTTTTTCTTCTATTGATTGTGAATGAGAACTAGTGGTGCTATCTTAATTTTAGCGAGGAGCTTAATTGATTTGCAAATTAAGTGTATGAATTGCATGGTTATGTGGCTAGCATGGATCAACAGTCTTAGTGAGAATTCATGGTGACAAATGGTATTGGTTAGTATTAGTTGCGTTATTTACTATTGTATCTATTTTGAACAAGATGTCTCACTTCTGTCATTTACTTATAAGGGGAGAATATTTAGTTCCATAGGGGATTTAGATTAGCCAACCGAGCCTATAAAGCTTGATTGTTATTGTATAGGGGATATAAATTATATATCCATATTGGTGTCCTACTTTTCTCGTTGTTCTTATTGATCTGCCCAGTAGGAACATTATTGAACTTATATGGTATTCATGGTTTTCTGGTTATCATCCTCTCGGTCAAGGGATCAAACTCCTTTTACCGTATGATTGTTATTGTATACGGTCATGGTTTTGTTCCATATGCTATTTTTTCTACATTGTGTCCCTGATTATTTTCTTTCATTTTTCGAATTGATTTTGTTGATTCTATTGCATGAATTGATAGAAATACAGCTCAAGACTATTCTTCTTCTAATGTGCTTGTATTATTTTGTTTTGTCGATAATCAACTTAGTGTAGGACAATTTATTCAACATTTATAAAGCTCGAGTTATTCTCTACGTTGATTTTGATATTGATGTGGTCGCAAAATGTGTTGTAAATTTCAGTTCTTTCATTTGTCTATGTTTTTAATATTTAATCTAATTTTTGATTGGCTTAATATTCATTCACAGGTTAAAGATCTTAGAGGACTCTCAATTGACCTATTAGTTCCAGGACTGATGGTCAATGCTCAAGTAACCTCAGTTCTTGAGAAATAGGATAATGCTATAATTTCTTACATAGTTCACTGGAACTGTATGGCTTTTCAATTTTTTCATTGCTTATATTTTTGCAAGTGAAGGCTTTGAAATTGACTAGGATATACCTTCTTCTGGTTGCTTATAATCTAACACTTCTTGATAGGTTGATATGTTCCATTTAGAGAATGTTTTCCAAAGTGGAACATGGAAAGACAACTATGCTCGGAACAAAAAGGTATTACATTCTCATTGTCAATGAGTTAGTTGTTATGTGGAGAATGACCATGTTTTTTTTTATTACACGAGCTACACTAAATAGTGAATGTAGTGGCTGCAATGGTAAAAGAAAACTATTTGGTAAGCAATCAATTAAAGTTTGGTTATACCTGCAGCTTATACACAATATACAAGCCTAATATATATTTATGCTATTATCATGCTATTCAAGCATATTCTTTGATCTTTTGCAAAAAAATAAATTTTAGTATATGCTAAACATGCTTATGAATGCAGATTTGTCATTTTTCCAAATTCTGTTCAATTTTTTTAATCCTTGTGCAATTTATTATGTTTCATAAACTTTGTAATGTTCTTTATACAATTTGTTCATACTTCATCCACTTTTTCTGTTCTCATAACAGTATTTAAAAATTGAATCTAACGATTATTTGGAGGGTGCTTCTGGAGCCTTTTCTCATATTTGAGATTACTGGAGTATAATTTAAGTATTCAGCAAACTTCCTACATAATGTAAGCTTACAACAGTTCCACTTTGTTCATGGATTGTTGATGCCATTTTTATAACTCATCAAAGAATTATTCTATTCTGTTCAGAACTGGTACTCTTGCAATTCTATGTCGACATTCGTCAAAATCTTGATGCACAACCATCCTTGCCACCTAGAATTACTACAACAAATCTGGTCTATATTCAAAAAGTGAGTATTATACTTTTCTTACCTATCCTGCTTGGTTATATATAAGTTATGTTGATGTTGAAATCGAACAATGAGCCGTTGAATATTTTGCATTTTGCAGGAAAGGGGAAGCTTTAGTGGATGGTTTGGTCGAAATGCCCAAATTTGGAGAACGCATCTAGATTTCTGGGTTCGATTTATTTGTTAATGTATGAAGTAGGAGTGAAAGAATTTTTCTTTTTGCTAAAGCTAGTGAAACACAAAAAGTCTACCATTTTCTACTAACACATGTTTTTAATTGTCAACACTAGTTTACGTTGCTTTAAAATGTTGACGATGCAAAGCGTACTCAGAATAAGGAGTCGACTACAAACATCAAATGCTTTGGTTGTAATTGATCAATGCCCTGCAAATGGATCCATTCCAGTTAGTCGGCTTGCCCTTTCTAGGATGCCAAGTAAAAATATAATTTGGGTTAAGCCTTTCTTCTAACTTGTAGTCAATGATTGCTCATGGTAATAATGCTTTGATAAGTTCAAATGCAATATTCAGGAAGTTAGAAGAAGTTCTCATGATCAAGCTACCTCTAAAGTTCAAGTTAACTCTTAATATCGAGAATTGTCCTATAAGAATGGGCCTGCTAATGTAGTTGCCCCTCAAGATGTTCAATCTGTAGATCTCCTTGGAGATCTTTTACGGTTCACTTGCCCCTATTGTTCCAGCTGGGCATAAGGCCACAATATGTTGTCAACACTAGAAGAATCCTCTGAAACAGTTGGTCCCCTCGAACTAGCCACAGTTAACAACAACAACAACAACAAAGCCTTATCCCACTAGGTGGGGTCGGCTATATGGATCCTTTTACGCCATTGAGTTCTATCCCCTACTATATCATCATCTAGATTTAAATAAAATTTATCTTGTTTTATTGTTGCCAACCAAGTCTTTTTTGGTCTTCCTCTCCCTCTTTTAATGTGCGTATTTATCATAGTTTCACATCGTCTAACAGGGGCATTTATTGGTCTTCTAAGTACATGTCCGTACCATCTCAAACGTGTCTCCCGAAGTTTTTCTTCAATAGATGCAACTCCGACTTTCTCTCTAATACTCTCATTCCTTATTCTATCCATCCTCGTATGTCCACACATCCACCTTAACATCCTCATCTCTGCAACTTTCATCTTTTGCTCATGTGCTCGAGTCATAGCCCAACATTCAGCACCATATAACATAGCAGGTCTAACTGCCGTTTTGTAGAACTTCCCTTTAAGTTTTAGAGGTACTTTACGATCACATAAGACACCCGATGCTAATCTCCATTTCAACCATCCTGCTTGTATTCTATGTAAGACATCTCTCTCAATTCCTCCATCACTTTGCAAGAACGATCCTAAATACTTAAAGTTCTCGATTTTAGACAACTCATCATCTCCTATCTTAACAATTGTTTCACTACGTCTAGCATTGCTAAACTTAAATTCCATATATTCAGTCTTTACTCTACTAAGCCTAAAACCTTTCATTTCTAGAGTTTCCCGCCAAGATTCTAGTTTAGCATTTACTCCTTCACGTGTCTCATCTATCAAAACAATATCATCTGCAAACAACATGCACCATGGCACTGTATCTTGAATGTGCCTAGTGAGTTCATCCATGATTAGTGTAAAAAGATAGGGACTTAAAGCTGATCCTTGATGTAACCCTATCCTTATTGGAAATGCTTCAGTCAATCCACCTGAAGTCTTCACTCTAGTCGTTACATCTTCATACATATCTTTAATTAGGTCAATATATGTTACGCTAACGCCTCTCTTTTCTAGAATTCTCCATATAATTTCTCTTGGTACCCTATCATAAGCTTTTTCTAAATCAATAAATACCATGTGTAGATCTTTCTTTTGCTCCCGATATTTTTCAATTAATTGCCTAAGAAGATGTATAGCTTCTATTGTCGACCTTCCAGGCATGAACCCAAATTGATTTTCGGTTACCGTGGTCTCCTTCCTCAATCTTTTTTCTATTACTCTTTCCCAAAGTTTCATGGTATGACTCATTAATTTAATACCCCTATAGTTTGCACAATTTTGTATGTCTCCTTTGTTCTTATATAAGGGAACTAGACTACTTACCCTCCATTGATTAGACATTTTTTTTGTTTTCAATATTAAATTAAATAATTTTGTAAGCCATTCAATACCTTTTTTCCCTAAACATTTCCATACCTCTATTGGGATATCATCCGGTCCCACGGCCTTTCCATTTTGCATCCCTTTCAAAGCTTGTTCTACTTCTGAAGTTTGAATTCTCCGATGAAAATTAAAATTTCTATACTCATTTGAAATACTTAAATTGCCTAAGTCAAGTTGGTCCCCTAAACTTTCATTAAAAAGTTGATGAAAGTAAATCTTCCACCGCTCTTTTATTTCGCTATCATTTACTAGTACTCTATCGCATTCATCTTTAATACATCTTATTTGACTAAGGTCTCTTGTTTTCCTTTCTCTTGCTTTAGCTATTTTATAAATGTCTCTTTCCCCTTCTTTTGTATCTAAATTTTGATATAATCGTTCAAAAGTTTTATTTTTTACTTTATTCACTGCTTTCTTAGCCTCTTTCTTGGCTATTGTATATTTTTTTAAGTTTTCCTCGTTCTTACAAATATATAATTCCTTATAAGCTATTCGTTTTTCTTTCACTTTCTCTTGTACTTTCTCATTCCACCACCAAGATTCCTTCCTTGGTGGTGCATGCCCCTTTGACTCACCGAGTACATCCTTAGCTACTATTTTCAACTTTGATACCATCTTATCCCATGTCGTATTAGAGTCGCTATATATTTCATCTAATGCTTGTATTCCTACCTTCTCCTTCAATATGTTTTGCTTCCCATCCTTTAACTTCCACCACTTAATTCTAGGAGTCGTGTATATTTTTCCTCTATTGATATTATAACTAAGGCGTATATCTAACACTACTAATCTATGTTGGGTAGTTAAGCTTTCTCCAGGGATAACCTTACAATCTTTACAAATCTTCCTATCTCTCTTCCTAACCATAAAATAATCAATTTGTGATTTATTATTCCCACTTTTGAATGTGATCAAGTGTTCTTCTTTTTTCTTAAAAAATGTATTAGCTAGTATAAGGTCATATGCTATCGCAAAATCCAATATAGTTTTTCCTTCTTCATTTCTTGTTCCAAACCCATAACCCCCATGTACTCTCTCATATTCTTCATTTTTCGCTCCGACATGTCCATTTAGATCGCCTCCTATTAAAATCATTTCATTTGGCGGAATGTTTTGTAATACCTCATCTAAATCGCTCCAAAATCTTGATTTAGTTTCTTCATCTAATCCTACTTGAGGTGCATATATGCTAATTACGTTCACAACTTCTTTCGCCACTACTATCTTGAGAGCTATAATTCTATCCCCCTTTCTAACTACACCAACAACTTCATCTTTTAAAGAACTATCTACAAAAATACCCACTCCATTTCTTGTTTTACTCTTTCCTGTATACCATAACTTAAAACCCGAGTTCTCTATCATTTTTGCCTTCTCACCTACCCATTTTGTCTCTTGCACACACAAAATACTAATTTTTCTCCTAATCATTGTATCTACTACCTCCATTGTTTTACCAGTGAGAGTTCCTATATTCCATGTTCCAAATCTGAGACTATTACTTTTCTTATAATGTTTATTCTTAGTCCACCTATGGTGTGAGAACTCTTGCCTATTTAACACTACACCCAAGTTCTCATGGAGATGTAGCGGTCCTTGCCGAGACGTTACAGTCGGACCCTGCAACGCGAACCCTTGCATATTTAGCACTACACCCGGGTTCTGGAGATGTAGCGGTCCTTGCCGAGACGTTACAGTCGGACCCTGCAACGCGTTCCTTCCGGGGAACATCCTAGCATTAGCATAATACTTTAATGGATCCATTCATTGAGTATTTGTCATAGTTTTTTTACGCTGGCTGGCAACCTAACGCAACCCTCCTCCTTTATCCGGGCTTGGGACCGGCCATGACTAGGTCGTCACAGGCGGAGTTTCGAACTAGCCACAGTTGATCAGCGAAATTTAGTTTAGGTATCCAATATGTTGGTTGTTCAGAATGTGTATGATTACCCTTTTCTTTGCTAACCTTTTTCTTGAGGACCTATATTTTTCAAATGATTGAGTTACATGAACATTGCAGAATGGCTCAATGCATTATGCCTTAAAAATAGTAGTGTACTCTTTGAGGATACTCACACACAGGTTTCCTGTATATACTTCTTGAAATTATGTCTAGAATTCAGTGATGACTGCAAGTGATTGTTTTGTATGCTTTGTGGGTGTGTAATGCTCGTTTATTTGTTAAAAGCCCTTGTTGGAAGAAAGGCCTTGCAAAATGTTAGTAAATCATTGGATATGAATATGCATACCTAAGATTCTTTGGTGAGAATATATTGAATAATTAATGTTGAATGGGTCAAGATTTTAAATCATGATTTCAATAGCTTGCTTAATTTGTTGAATGGTTGTGTGAAACAAGTGTGATCTTCCTTCCATTTGTACGAACTATGTTTGATAAAATATCATGCTTATTGTTGTTATAAATTCCCATTTTAGAGGTGGACTTTGCCAATGTTTAGCCTTGTGATTATGTCTTAAGAATGAACTGGAAATAGATATTTTCTTGAAATTATTGGTGGCATTTGTCTTAAGGAGGAAGACTAGATTAACAAGAAAAATACAGTCATTATTTCTCAATGAAATTTTGATATTTCATTTCAATGCCTTTTCTACCTTGTGTGCATATAAATCTCTAATTTTTTTCAAAGGGAACTAAGATTACCTAAATTGGAAACCTTTTTCCCATGGTAGTAAATTATTATGATTAGAGCTTGAGGCCCTGCGCTTGCTTAAAGTCTACTATCTCATAATTTTGTTCTGCGACTATATAAACCATCAATTTCTTCCATGGCTACTTTAGTTTCTTTCATTTAAATTGTTTTTCTTTGTGCTTGTTATTCTTTAACAATTTATTCATATGTGATACATTTCCTTAAAGAACACAGTAACGAGATATACAATGAGGGTCATGCACAATTCCTCATTAATTTTATAATTGTTATGATCCATGATCAAATTATTAGCTCAATCTAGTTACTACATTACTTGATGAATTTTAAAATAGTAGTATGCCTCAGGCCACATTAACATTAAAATTTGCAATTGCTACATAGTGTTGCGCAATTATCAAATGGGGTTGCTTTAAATTAAAATTTGGGATTGCTAGAATTTTTTTTTTTCGTAATTGTTGTTTTTGAGCCTATAATTTTTGCGCTATTGTGCTCTGAAGTGTAATAATATTTTATTGATCTCGGGTGCAGATCTGGCATGCTGTTAGAAGGGACATTGTGCCTCCTTTTGTAACCATCTTAAGATGTCGGCGACCAGTTTAGCTGCTATTCATGATTTCCCTTCTTCAGATGGTCAAAACCATCTATTGTCGATGATCGAGCTTTGACTTCTGATTTACTACCTCTTGAGGTGCTTAACTTACTATTTGCTGCATTGAATTCTCACATATAAAAGCTTATACTTCAGTATATTTGATGGTGTTTCACATTGTTGCTGGATAGTTTGAACCTGGTTTGTTTACATTTGATACTTTGGTAGCAGTAATATTTTAATTTTTTTTTATCACAATGCCCTAGGATCAGGAAACTAGTGTGAAATATTAGTGTGTCCTAGGATCAGTAAACCTCATTCATGTTACTTCTTTAATCTTGTTGGCAAATTCTATTTGCTTGTCCTTTTATACTCTAACATCAATGAACCTGTTTATGGTTCTGCTTTTAGTGGGCTTTCTTCCCATATGTGTACATCCTCTTTTATTAATTTTATTCAACAAATTGACCTGCTTCATGTTGCCCAATTTATCCTTTGTCACCAGAGGTTGAATAATGAAAACAGTCTTTATGGAGGCAAGAGTGCTTGTTGTGTTAATGCTCATTCCTCACTGTTTGTCTTGGTGAAAAAAAAATGATTTTGATTTGAACTTAGAACAAGTTGATAAAAAGCCTAACGGAATTAAGTATGATTGTTCATTGATATTTCACCTTCATCTATTAGTTTGGTCCTGCACGATTTGTTTCTTTTTTTGTTATGCTAAATTCGTGGTCGGAGATGTTAGCTATGTTAGTTGAACTGATAAGGACAAATCTTTTATCCCGTTAGTTGAATAGTTGGACAAGATGTTGCTACAATTAGTTTTGTAGACGCTCCCTTGTTTGAACAGGTCAATTGTAAAGTTACTTGGAGACATTTATTTAGCCTTAGTGAATTTACTAAACAAGTTCCGCCATTAGATTTATTAGTGAAGTTACTTGGAGACATTTTTTTACCTTATTTTGTAAACATTGGTTTAAATTAACTTATTTATATCAGTAAAGGCTGCTTTTTCAATGATATCACTTGGTTGGGCTGCTGCTTTTGCATCACCTCCTGCTGCCATGGGACTAGCAATGGTTGCTCCTGGTGCTTCCAGAGGAGTTGTGCCGCCTGAAAAAAATGTCCCACTTAAACGTGATACTTCCTTGCTTCAAGCTTTTAAAAGCTTCCTGATCCAACAAACAAGTCTGTACCTACTCCAAAGGACAAAGCAGCAGCAAATGCTTTGGCTGCTGCATGTGATCTTGACAGGAATGCAAAGATAGGTTCTGGAAGAGGACTTTGTGCTGTGGCAATGGCAACCTCAGCACAGAGGAGAAGTGCAAGTGATGCTAAGCGTGCAAATAGATGGAATGTTTCTGAAGCTTATAGGTGCTGCTTGAAATGAATGCATTCAGTCAGTCGATTCAAAAACAGTTTCTAGGAGGGCTTCTCTGCTCTCTCCTATAAATGTGGCAATTCTTGTTGGTAATTGTGCTTTAGCAAGGAACACATATACAAAGGGGTGAGGTATGATTGCATTGCTTGCTTACACAATCTCTGTCATACCTGCATTTTATATAAATTCTTGGACTTGCAGATGGATATGAGACTACAAGTTGATATATTAGACAAGTATCAGCTATCAATTGGAAGTTGTGTTTCGAGAAAACTTCTTCATCACCTTGTAGAGATGGGTAGATTCTATGGACTTTTTGGAGACATCCTATACAATTCTGACCATGTATGTCATATAAAGTTTGTCAGTATTGAACCATACCAAGTCACCTGCTCTTTCAATAGGAATGTTATGTAGATTGTTTATATATGTAGGTTTTGGAAGTCAGACTCTACAAAGAGTTCTTCTCGGATGAGATGAATTTTGAAACGGAATTACAAGGGGTTCTGATCATCTTGGTGCAGCTGCTGATTATGATGATAGGTCACACCATAGACAAAGTGAAGAATCTGATGTGCATAAGGAATGTGATCAAGTTGCTTCAAAGAAAGCTTTCCTTCCGCTGCTTTAGGGCTAATAGCAGAGGCAGTATCATTAGAAGAATGAACAGAACAGGATGAACATCCAGATAATGCATTTGTGAAAACAACAGCAATAGTCAACAAAAGCAATCTTTGTTTGCTAATAAGGGGCCATCAGATCAAAGAAACTCTGGGGCTTCTAATGATCATATTTGGTTCAGTCTACATTTGCGGATTCACCTGGTTATGTACCCAGTGATTCTGATGAACGAATAATTACAGAACTTCCATCGCTTATGGTACGACCACTGAAAGTTTTACAAGGAAACTTCAAGGTATAATCAACTTGGCTTATGCTCTGATCTTATCTGCTTTACAAAGCACTGAAAACAAAGATAAGCATAGTAGGAATTTCTAATCTTGAATTGCTTTTTCTCTTGGGTTGCAAAATATTATTGAGACAATGATGACATAGAATATTAACCTTTTACTTATATTTTGGAAGGTCCGTGATCAAAGAATAATTGGACTCTGGTTGATTTTATTGAATGCCTACATGATCATTATGGAACTGAGGTTAATTTATAGTCGTCATAGTATGAAGAATTTTCCTATCAGAAAAATAAATGCTTATTATTATATTTTTATATTTTAGAGTAGTCGACAGTTGAAATCTTTGCAACTTGTTGCTGGTTTAACATCTGAGCGTGATGGTGAAATTAGGATTGCTGTTCCTAATACATTGACTACTACTTTCAAACATCTTGGTATGTCTTTTGTGCTCTAAACTTCAAATACTATATCAGTCATGCTTTTATTATGCTCAGATTACTGTGATTGCATTTAGGGTTTTGTATATCTTTCATGGTAGCCATTTTGGTAACTTATGACACATTCTTTTCTTGCATTTTCTAACACTGTAACTGCTGGATTATGCATAAAAAATTGCTTCTACTGATTTGCAAAGGTACATTTCTTGTGATTATCTTCCTGTAGAATAGTATTTCTCTTCTCTCTCTCTTTCTATTTTGTGAACATGAGTTCAAATGTTCTGATATCATATTTCAGATGATCAAATTGCTCACATTTACAATGAGTGGAAGTGCTTACATCAACTTTATGGGAAATGAATTCGGGCATCCAAAAGTGAGGTTTTCTCATTTTATCTTTTTGATTGTTTTTAGTCTATTATTTTGTTTTACTTTATTTCTTGTTGTGATGATATGTTTCCTTCTAGAACACAGTAGTTAAGTCTTATGACGTTTTTTTTTCTCAATAGAGAATTGAGATTCTATTGGCAAGCAACAAATATTCATTTACATTGGCAAACCGTCAATGGGATTTGCTAGTGACTGGTTGCATTTGCAACTTTTCAATTTTGATAAGGTAAGCAATTCAGCATTGTGCTAGTGTTTTACCTATAAATGTATGGAATTATTGTTGTAGCTTTGTGATTATTGTTGATTCTCAAAAGTCATTAATAATTTGCTTTGCTAGATATGTATTATTGCTATACTTTTGACTAATTTGGCTACAATTAGCTATATTTCATGTTTGTTTTATTATGGTGTTGCCTTGACAACAATGCTGTGTTTCATTCACTTGAAAATCTTAACCTGTATTTTATGGCTACAATTAGCTATATTGTCAAGTAGATTTTGCTTTACCCATATCATTTGTTAAGGAACAATACAATATTAGCTAATTGGCTAGTTAGGTTCTCTTGCCATCATTATGATATTCGCAAAGTGCATTGGATACTAGCATAAATTCTTGTGGATATTTAATTGGAAAATATATATTATAATAGCTCCTTCGTTTGGACAAATGCTCTACTTACCTCCCAATAATTCATCGTGCCTTTTGGGCTTTTGCTATTGGAATAGATAATTGATGGTTCTGTCAAGGATTACGGTGGCGAACCGTTTCACCCAAAACAGGCGAAACGGTTTCGTTCCGCCTGAGCGCCGAAACCGGCTCGCCTCGTCCTCGCGTTTCGACGCGAGCGTCGGCGTCACGCACGCGGCGACAGCGGCAAGTGGCGACAGCGGCGACATCGGCGAGTGGCGACAGCGTGATTCGCGGTGCTTGACAGACCGAATCGCGCAACAGTGAACGCACGGCACGCGCGACAGAAGGAATCGTGTGCGTCGGTGTGCCAGCCTGTCTCGCTGCCTTTTTTCTCTATAAAAGGACGGTGGATCGCCGGTGGTGAGCAGCAGCGAGCGAAGCGCAGCGTGGAGGCGGAGACAACAGCGAAGCTCAGCGGCGGCGGCGACAGGTATGATCAAACGATCTCCGCAGCTTCGCCGGAGGCATTGCGGGACTCCCCGGCGTCGGCGGAGGGGTCGCCGGAAGCCTCCGGCGTCGCCGGAAGCCTCGCCTGACGGTGGAGCTGGACCGCGGCTCCTCCATCTTCGGCGGATAGAGGAGACGCTGGACGCGCGGGTCAGAGACGTTGCGGGTCTCCGGCGACTTCGTCGGAAGCCTCCGGTGTCGCCGGAATCTACGCCGGAGGCTGCTGGAGCTGTCGGACGGGCGGCTCCGACGGATCTCCTGCGGATCTCCGCGCGCAGCCGAACGGCTCGGCGGCGGATTCGGGAAAATCGGGAAAGAAATTCCCGATTTTCTCCGAAAATTTGATTTTTTTAAAAAAAAAGTATTTATTTAAATTCAGCATTTCCTTTTTTAATTCAAAAAATTAAATAGATTTAATTAATGAATTTTCTGAATTTATTTTTCTATTTTAAATATTATTTAAAAATTCTAAATAAATTTTAAAAAACCTAAAAAAATTTTAAAAAAATTTCAAAAAAATCATTTTATAATCTGATAATTATTTATTATATTTATTAATTTATATTTAATTAATATTTTTATCATTTTAAATATATATTATTTAAATAATTAATATTATTGTTCCAAGTTTACTTGATAAAAATTTGTTGTAGTAGATTACTTTAATGAAGTTGTCCTTTATAGTTTTATATATTTAATTTGTTTGTTTATAATGATAAAATTGTTCTTGATAATGATGTCTATTATTTGAGCTAACAATGTGAATTATTCTTAATTTTTTATAAGACATAGGTAATGGCACCCAAACATCAATCTGATCCAGCTTGGAGACACGCACGTCGATTAGAGAATCGATTCCATTGGCAATGTTTACATTGCGATATGATTGGACGAGGTGGTGGGGTCACACGCCTAAAACAACATCTTGCTGGTGGATATTCAGATGTTTCGAATTGTCCAAAAGTTTCTCAAGAAGTTCGTCGTGCAATGAAAGAAGAACTTGAAGGTCAAAAAGCAATAAAGTATAAACAACAACGACAACGTGATCTTCTTGATAGTCGAATTTCTAGAGAGCCAATTTATGATGAATTTGAAGGTCGTGGTGATGTTCCAAACGATGAAGATTTTTTAGCAGCTCTCAATGCCTCACGAACTCAGTATGACTATGAGCAAAATATGCGACATAGAAGTGACTCAGCTGGTACTAGTAGAAGTGGCTCAATTACTGCACCGACATTAGGAAGGAGTGCAAGTGTTCGTAGTATTTCAACACAAAGTGGTATTGGTCGGTTTTTTTCTTCTATGGGACGAAGACGTGCAGTTGATATTGCTGATATTGATCCACTGACATTTCCAGACCAAGCTAGCAAACAGACTAGGATTGATGATGCATACACAAAAGAGAAGAAGAAATCAATCGGTAAAAGTATTGCAAAGTTTTTCATTTTAATCATATTCCTCCTAATGCAGCAAACAACACATACTACCGTAGCATGGTGTCCAACATCCAAAAATCTGGTCCTGGTATTCAGCCTCCGACTGCATATGAAATTGCTGGTTCATATTTAGATGAACAAGTGGAGGAGATCAAAACTTGGATCCTATCATGCAAAAAACAATGGAGCTTATATGGGGTTACGTTGATGTGTGATGGCTGGACAGGACCTACACGGATGAGTATTATCAACTTTCTACTATACTGCAATAGAAAGGTGATATTTCATAAACCTATTGATGCAACTACAGATTTTCATGATGCACCCTACATATATCGTTTGATGGATAGTGTAGTTCAAGAGATAGGTGTAGATTATATAGTGCAGGTAATTACAGATAATGGTGCCAACTTTAAGAGGGCTGGAGAATTATTGGAGCAAAAATATCAAACATTATTTTGGACACTATGCGCAGCACACTGTATCGATTTGATGATGGGAGATATTGGTAAACTCGATATAGTGAAGAAGGTAGTGAAAAAAGGTCAATCTTTAACAAAATTCCTCTATAATCATCATTGGGTTCATGGATTAATGAGGAAATTTATCAATGCTGAGATTCTACGACCAGGAGCGACTAGGTTTGCTACTCACTTTCTCCTGTTAAAATCGTTGAATCAAAAAAAAGTTGGATTGAAAGCCATGTTCTCTTCTGAGGATTGGGAAGCCTCTCAATATTCTAGTACAGCCGAAGGTAAAGAGGTGCAAAAAATTATTATATCTGTTAGATTTTGGGACTATATTGCAGATATTCTTCTAGCAATAGAACCTTTGTACGTTGTTCTACGTAAAGTCGATATGGACAGGAAGCCACAAATGGGCAACGTTTACCGTCTAATTCATGAAGCAAAAGAGGAAATTAAGAGACGTCTTCAATCACCAACCAAATATCAACATTACATTGATATAATCAATACAAGATGGGACGATCAAATGGGAAAATATATTCATTTAGCAGGTACGTATTTTTTAATAAAGAATTTCTAATAATGTTATTAATAATTGCATTTTTATATATGTTTAATTATTGCAGGTTATTATCTCAATCCGGCATATCAATACCGTTATAATCTTGGCACAAATGATGATTTATTACAAGCCCTCAGACATGTGATATCAAGACTACAAACAAATAGAGAATCAATTGCTGAGACTATTAATGAAAGCCGATTATTTCGAGAGGCATATGGTTCTTTTAGTGATCCTATTGCAGTGTCATGCAGATATAAAATGGATGCAGGTAAATATAGTAAAAATTATTATTAATTATTGTCAGCAAATAAAAATATTATTTTAATTTTGTTCTTATTTATCTTACAGCTGAATGGTGGTTACAATATGGAGGATCAGCTCCAAATTTGAAAAAGATTGCAGTACGAATTCTCTCACAGACATCTTCAAGTGGTTGTGAAAGAGAAATTGGTCAACTTTCTCCCTCATTCATACAAAAGTAAGAAATCGTCTTTCTTATCGTCGATTGGAGAAGATTGTCTATGTTCATTATAATATGCGTCTTCAATTAAGAGCAATAACAGAAGAAAATGAAGAACAAGAGGCTGGTGATGTAGACCCATTTGATATTGGATTTGTCCAAAATGAGAATGATCCAATGATGGATTGGTGGAGCGCTGTTGAGGCTGAAAATCCATTACTTGATGAAGCAGGAGACCCACCACGACCATCTCAATTTCTTACTCAACAGATTGAAACAATACAAACTACAGGAGATATCAGGGAGGGAGAAGATTATGATGAAGCTTTTGATCAAGGATTTCGATTTTCTGGATCTCGATCAAGACATTCTGAAACATCCCAAACCCAACCAAAGTTCACAGATAAAGGTAAAGCTCCTGCAGTTTTTACTAAAAAGAAAGAAAAAGTCAAGCCTCCTGCTTTTACAGGAAGGGGTCAATTGAGAATTAGAGAAAATCCACTTGATGCAATTGATGAGTAAGAACATGATGACAGTAATGAAACATCATCACCTTCTGATACTGTAGTCCGACGAGAAGTTAATAGCAGTGCAAGTACTCATGCAAGTGATGATAGTGGCGATGCATCTGGTGGTCAAAATTATGATCCCCCTACTCAAGCACTGGAGCCATGGACATGTGAGGTAGATTACACACATGCAACTCAAGATGATGATCATGGAGCTAGACCTATTCAATATCAACGTCGAAATAAGGATGACAAACAAAAGAAAGCTCACAATTATCAAGATATGCGACAGAGTTTAGCTGACATTGATTCTGGTCGAAGTTCATCATACTCTCAGCCTTCTTATTATAGCTCTGATGCATCATATGGTGATCCATCATACCACAGTTTAGAGACATATGTTTATCCTTATCCTTATCCTGTGCCTGTACCTGTACCTGTTCCGATTTCAATGGTGCCAGTTCAAGTCCAACTTCCAGTGATGAATCGAGATACACTGATGGATATGTGGAGAAATCAGTATCAATATTCCATGTCATGGGATGCTTATTTAATTTGGGCGTTACAGAACTATGGAATTGATCTAAGCAGAATGCTACAAGAACTAATGTTTTCATCTGATTCACGTCACTCCTTTTGGTATTAGTTAGGTAACATATTGTAATGTATCAATTTTATTTCAAGTTATTGATAGATCAATTTTCTTTAAAGAAAGTTATATTTAATTGTTTTCTTAACAATATTAAGTTGTTCAATAATTGAAAACTTATATCAAATCAACATACAACTTATTTTTAAATTATACACAATAAATATATATTTATCTAATAATTATTATATATAAATAAAAAATACCGAAACCATATCGGCACGAAACGATACGATACCGAAATCGTATCGTTCCGGTCTGGGACCGAAACATCGGCACAGGTCGAAATTTAAAACCTTGGGTTCTGTAGATATTTCATACTATCAAGAAATGTGCTATGGAAGTGATTTTTTTATATATAAAATGTGAACCTCTCTCTTGGGCTTTAGGAATTTCAATATCCCATCGATTATGTAAATTTGCTAAACCAGGAATGTTGTCACGAAGAAATCAACTACCTGAAAATTTAAGAAAATCCTCTCCCTTGTTAACTTGTTGCCTGATTTGTGATTCTTGTATTTGTCTTGGTTATGAACAAAATGTTGTAAAGTTAGCCTAGGTGAAGGTTGTCATACACCATATAATAATACAATGTCTGAATATTTTGTGCTTACCTTTTTTCTTGAATATGAGATAATTTCATTCTCTATTGGGAAATGGCTAATACCAAAAGTGCTCTTTCTCTCTCTTCTTATGAAAAACTTGTTATTTTTGTTATTGAGATGAAATAATTGATTTTCTATTTTTATATAGGGCAGTGAACTAATTAATCATCTATTATTTTTAAATAGGGTGTTTTAGGGGTTGCTTGAATAAGTTTTACTGGCTATCTTACTTTAAGGTTTTAATCAGAGTTTATTGACCGATTTGGAATTTTGGCTCTTGAAATTTTATATGGAAGGTAATTGACATGTTCACATTAATAAGTGCCCAAATAATAGATCTAATTTGTCACATTTATATTTGCTAGAATAATCAGTTTCATTGCCTTGCCTAGTCATTAGGTTTAATGTTGGATACTACATAAATGTCTTTATTTTTTATTTTTTATCCAAATTCAATCATATTGCTCTTTACTTCCATCATGTTGTTAATTTTGAAAAAAAATTGTTAAGGGATTTGATTGAAAAATAGTTCTATCCTTAGTTCATCATTCCTACCTTTTAATTTATAAACATGAATTTTAGGGATATCTTTGGAGTATCTTGAGCAAACATGTTAGATACTCTTTTCATTTTCTAGATTGTGTTGGAGCAATTTATAAGTTAGCTTTGAATAAGTCAAATTTAAAGGTACCAGCTTTTCGAATGCTGTGAATCCTCTTGATAGAGAGTGATGCCTTAGGTGCACTAGCGTTAATGATGCATGATTCTCGTTAGCTTGTGCCAATCTTTGAGATACCTTTGGGTCTAACTCTTAGAGACGTGGTATTCATTTTCGTAATTATAAAATCCACGAATGAAGCAAATTTATAAAAAAAAAATCAAATTCAGTTTTGTCATCATGATTGCTAGTTAGTTGGGCCAACTACATGAATTTTATCTCCATGGGCATGCCACTATTAATATGCAAATCAATTGGTTAGTTAATATTACATAAACTAGTTTTGCTGGTCTCATTTTTTGATGTGTTTATTCCATTTTAATAGATTAACTCTTCTAATTAAATGATTCATTTGTTGTTCTTGAATATGTTCATATCAAATCAACTTATTTTCTCTCATTTTATCATCGGTTAGAGATAAATGCTCTTGAATATTAAGCTTGATTTTATTTTTTATTTGATCCTTTTTCTAACTTCACATATTCATCATCTTATTTTTATTTCAATTATGTTAACTTTTTGAATAATATTCTTTATCCATTAATAATATCTTCACCAATTGCTTGGTTGAGGAATAGACTGACTACATGAATTTTATCTCCATGGGCATGCCACTTCTGCATCAATTTAGCACATTAAAAGCTTCAATAACATTTTAACGAGGTGTGTTGCGAGTTATATATTTTATTGGTAGCAAATTGGTTTGTGTTTATATGTTTAGATTTTTGTTGACTTTTTGGGATGAGATATTATATCTATTTCGTGTTGGTGCAGCATGTTTTTAAGATGGAGCGGGAAGAATATAAGAATGAGGAAAGTAATTGGAGTTATATTGAATTCATAGACAATCAATATGTTCTAGATTTGATTGAGAAGGTTTTTATACTCTTCCTTTAAAAACTCGGGCATTTAGCAACTTCTCTTTTCTATTTTCACAATCGACAATGAAAGGATTAACATTTTCGTTTTTTTTTGCAGAAACCTATTGGGATTATTTAGCTATTTGGATGGGGCTTGATGATTGGATAATTTGCTTTGGCCATGTACTGATTCTTTGACAATTTACAGAAGTTCAAAAGGCAATCTGTGGCTGCTCCAGGTCCATCAAACATTTTCTGTTTCAGAATCTTGGATCACTTTCTAGATCGGAAAAGGAAAAAATTTCTGAAACAGATTTCATCATAGCACGTTATGTTGGAAAGGTTTGTTCCACATGAATTGTTTGATTGGTGGTATAATACAAATATTAATTGTAGCCACCTCTTTGTAGTCGAACAAGAAACTCCTTATGAACTTGCAAATTTAATTTTCTGGTAGGTATTTTCCTACATTATTGTTCCAGTATAAAAAGAAAGGGAAGTAAATTTTATTAATCAAGATAACAAAGAAATCTAAAAGCTAGAAGTTTGTGATATTAAGAAAGTGAAAGCTTCAAAAATATGTGAATTTATTAAGTATTGAATTTTGAAGTTTACAAATTCCTAAATTTTTTGTGATCAACAGGATTATCTTTATCTTACGTTCTCCAAGGCTAGAAAAACATAACATTTGTATTGTCGTTAAGAGGAAAGCTCAGCTCTAAACCCAAGGAAAGTGGAATTTGATTGTTTTTTCCCATCGATTTGTATAGTTCAATTAGGAATTACTACATCATTCTTTTTGTTGGTTTATATTTAAAATGCAAATGCTTGTCTAAAAATGAATGCGGAGGGGGGAAGGGGGAGGGGGTACAATGGAGATGAAATGCATGAATTTTTCTTTGAACAAATTCTTGCTTATATCAACTAGCGTGATCTTCCTAGATGTGCCTAATTGCCAATGAGAATGCAAAAATATCAACACTTAAGATTAATTTTCTCTTCAATTTTAAACTGAAAAATTATTGTGAAATTTGCTATTAAATTGTTTTAATTGACTTTTAGTTTTCCATATTGTATAAGAAGGAATTAATATTTAGATTGCATTTGTGGTACATTGGGAGTGATTTTGACTATATTCATGGATTATTTTAACTTGTGATTGGCGGTTTATTAAAGTTAGTGGACTTTTTTTGGATGACATCAGTTAGTAATGTTTATTTTTTTTTTTTTTGCATATACCCTTTACTTTTTTCCTTTGATCAACTCATCATGAACTTTTTAGAATGTTGTTGAACTCTTGTTTCTACTAGCTCCTTACTTACCCTTGCAAAGCCTTTATTTTAGAATTAGGAAGCACTCCTTGCACTGTGGGCATCGCTGCACCATCATCACCGTCATTGTCTTTGTTTCCTAGTTGGCAATGATTTTTCTCTTACTATATTTTCATGATTTCATGTTTCTGAGAGTGTAAATCATTCATGGAACGAATTTGTTTCAGCAAACAACTTTCTCATCTTTTTTCCAAATGCTTATCATCATTGCTTTTTGCCATCATTGTGTAAAGGTTCATGAATAATTTTTATTTGCCTACATAACATTTTATTGTCATATTTGCATCAAGAACAACGAGGTGTTGCATAACGATTATACTAAATGGTTTATATTTTTCCTAGGAAGCCAAAAGCTCAAAACAAAACTATATTGTGGTTGTGGACAACTCCCACATCTGGGCAAATGATAATTATGAGGTTGCATACAATATTATTATGTTATGATTGTGCCAAGGCATATTGGAAGTTCTTACATCTTGCTGAAAAATTATCTTTCTTTGTAAATGAATGTTTTTGGTGCCTTCCAAGTCTTGAATGCTCAAGTAAAGAGCATGAAGGATCATGGCTACATTCTCTATTTTGGCATCTGCCAAGGAATCAAGATGGTAACTACTCAACGATGTCTTAGTTCCATCACGATTTTTTTGTTCCATATGCAGTTTTTTCTATCGCTGATTGTTTCTTTCATTTTTCTAACTGTGATTTTGTTGATTCCATTGCATGAACTGACAAGAATACTCCATTGTATGTAGTGACAAGAAATACTGCTTAGGACTTTTCTTCTTCCAATGTGCTTATATTATCTAGTTTTCAAGATAATCAACTTACTGCAATAGAATTTATAGTGTTGCATTAAAAGCCTTGATAAAGCTCCAGCTGTGTTTCTGATCCTCATCCTCATGTGGTTGTAAAATGTGTTGTTTGTTTTAGTTCTTTTATTTGTTGTTTTTAATATTTAATCTAATTTTTTATTGTCTTGATATTCTATGACCATTTTGAGATCTTAAAGGACTCTCAATTGAAATGGGGATAATGCTATCATTTCATTCATTCTTCATTGAAACTGTATGTCTGTTCAATTTTTTCGTTACTTATATTTTTGAAGGGCAAGGCTTTGAGAATGGTTAATGCTCGAGAGACATCTTAAGATGCATTAACCTAGTTGCTTAAAATCTAATACTTTTTTGTAGGTCGATATCTTCCATTTAGGGAATGCTTTCCAAAGTGTCATGGAAAGACAATTATGCTCGGAACAATAAGGTATTATAATCTTATTGTCAATGAGATAGTAGTTATTTGGAGAATAACCATGCTTTCTAATTCTTTTTTTTTTTTTTTGACACATGAGCTACACCAAATAGTGAATGTAGTCGTTGATGGTAAAAGAAAACTATTTGGTATATTATACAAGCCTATTGTATATTTATGCTTTTATCATGCTATTCGTGCTTGCCTATTCTTTGATCTTTTGCAAAAAAATAAATATAAGGATTTGCTAAACATGCTTATGAATGTAGATTTGACATTTTTCCAAATTTTGTTTAGCTTTTGCATCCTTGTGTAATTTATTATGTTTTAGATACTTTGTAATGATTATACAAAGTCTTATTGGCAGTAGGACACTTGAAGGCTATTAGTTTTAATAACATAATCTTTGTTTGTACTTTTCTTTCATTGCCTTCTAATTCTTTTTTTTCTTTGAGCCACAAAGGCTAGGGCAAGCACTTAGAATTCTCGAGAACAGTGTAAGGACACACGGAGACAAAAATCCACGCAGAATTTTGCCTTCTTAAAGATTCTTCTTTTAATCTAACAGACCTATAATCTAACATACCTATAAGCTTAATTTTAGATTCTTCATACAGTGTAAGGACACTCACCGATTTTTTTACTCCATGCTTCTTGCTCATATTTAATCTACCATTAACATTATTTTAGGTCATTGAACCTATATTTTTTTGTGATATGCATTAACAACTTCTGTTCACTTATATCAGTCGAAAAGGCTACATTTACATTGTGGTTTTTTTTCCTCACGGTGTCTCCTGATTCTTCAACTTGTAGCTGAACATGTTACTGCCCAAAATAAGGTAATTTGTCTCTTCATGTGTGACATCTCTGCCTGGTAAGATACTTCATCTGCTCACTTTCATTTCTAGTTTGTTGCTGCAACAAATCTATTTCTGCTTGATGCTCAATGCATCAGTGATTGAGGAAGGACAGTGGAATTGCTCAATAGTGTGCTCATGCTGTTTTTTTCCCTTTCCTATAGGTTCTCAATATCAATTGGTGCCCCCGCGGGCATGGCGCGATTGGTAGTGGCTCACTTGGGTGATCTCTCACTTCCAGGATTCGATTCCTCCCTGGTAGAGCGCGCAGTATGCTAACGAAAGAAATCGTCACAGGCTGCTGCGTGATCGGGCCATCGAGTAATTATCATCAGTGGTGAAGTCGTCACGTGTCTCCGTCTCGCGATTTACCCTCGTTGACCAGTGGGGATCTCGTTGAAGGCTGTGGGCAGGGCCGGTCAGCCAAGTGGATTAGTCGGGCACATGCCTGGATACCCCTTATAAATCCAAAAAAAAAATCAATATCAATTGGCACTGAGTGCCGGGATGACAAGTACAACACTGGTCCACATATGTATATTCTAGGAATTAGTTCTCTTTTGTGTAATATTTCTAATCTACCTTCATGAAGTTTGTAACAAATCATCCACTTTCATGTTCATGCATTTGCTTTGCTTGTGGTAAATGATTTTATTGTTTTTCTGTTGACCCTATATACATATCCACTTTATACATATCATGAAAAGTCTAGAATTTTACTTTCTCAGGCAATTAACCCATAAGATATTGTCTTCATTTAACAATTTTGGGGTTTGGGTTTTTAATAGTGTTGCTTTCAGAATATATATCTTTATGATTGGAATTTATGCTCCATAAAATCCCTTTCCGTGTGATGATGCCATTTTGTTGTCAAAATTTTTCTTTGTAACTGAATGTTTTTGGTGTATTCCAGGTCTTGAATGCTCAAGTAAAGAGCATGGAGGGTCATGACTACATTTTCTATTTTGGAGTATCATCTATTACTTGATTTTTGCCAAGGAATCAAAATGGTAAATTCTAGAAGGTGTCTGAGTTCAATTATGATTTTTTTGTTCCATATGCAGTTTTTTCTACCTTCGCTCGATGATTATTTTCTTTCATTTTTCTAACTATTTTGTTGATTCAATTACATGAACTGATAGGAAATACTGTTTAGGACTTTTTTTCTTCTTCCAATGTGCTTATATTATCTAGTTTTGTAGATAATCATAATCAACTTATTGCAGGACAATTTATACAGCGTTCTGTTAAAAGCTTTTGATAAAGCTTGAGTTCTCTATGATGATTTAGATCTTGATGTGGTCACAAAATATGTTGTTTGTTTCAGTTTTTTCATTTGTTTATTGTTTTTAATATTTAATCTAATTTTTTTTGGTCTTGATATCCTATCATAGGTTAAAGATTTTAAAGGACTCTCAATTGACTTATTGGTTCCAAGCATGATGGTTAATGCTTGAGTGACTTCTGTTCTTAAGAATGGGATAATGCTATCATTTCTTACATACTTCATTGGAACTCTATGTCTTTTCAATTTTTTAATTGCTTATATTTTTGAAGGTTGAAGTCTTTGAAATTGAATAAGATGCATTCACTTGGTTGCTGATAATCTAATTCTTTTGATAGGTTAGTATGTTCCATTTAGAGAATGTTTTCCAAAGTGGAACATGGAAAGAGAATTATGCTTAGAACAAAAAGGTAGTACATTCTCATTGTCATGAAATACTACTCGGACTTTTCTTGTTTCAATATGCTTCTAATATCTAGGTTTGCATATAATCAACTTAGTGTAGGAGAATTTATATAATGTTGTGTTAAAAACTTTTGATAAAGTTTGAGTTGTTCTGTAAGATGAATTTGATCCTGACCTGGTTGTAAAATGTGTTGTTTGTTTTTATTCTTTCATTTGTTTTCTATGTTTTTAATATTAATCTAGTTTTTGATTGTCTTGATGATATCCTAGGTTAAACATCTTAAAGGACTCTCAATTGACCTATTGGTTCTAACTTGATAGTTAATGCTTGACTGACTGACTTCTATTCTTGAGAATGATTAGCTACCATTTCTTATATACTTCACTAGAACAGAATGACTTTTTAATTTTTTCATTGCTTATATTTTTGAAGGTGCAAGGCTTTGAAATTGAATAAGCTGCATTCACCAAGTTGCTTATAATCTAATACTTTTTGATAGGTTGATATGTTCCATTCAGAGAATGCTTTCCAAAGTGGAACATGGAAAGACAATTATGCTTAGAACAAAAAGGTATTCATTCTCATTGTCAATGAGTTGTTATTTGCTAATTCTTTTTTTTTTTTTTTTGACAGACGAGCTACACCAAATAGTGAAATGCAGTCGTTGAAATGGTAATAGAAAACTATTTGGTAAGTAGTCGACTCACGTTTTTGTTGTACATGCAACTTATGCTCAATATACAAGCTTATTGTATATTTATGCTATTATCATGCTATTCATGCTTGCATATTCTTTGATCTTTTGCAAAAAATAAATTTAAGGATTTGCTAAACATGCTTATTATTGCAGATTTGTACTTTTTCCAAATTCTGTTCAGTTTTTTGCATCCTTGTGTAATTTATTATGTTTCAGAAACTTTGTCATGTTCTTTATACAAAGTTTTATTGGCAGTAGGACACTTGAAGGCTACTAGTTTTAACATCATAATCTTTGTGTGTACTTTTCTTTCATTGCCTTTACCATGATTCTACTCATCCTAAAAGGGTTTGATGATTTTTGATATATAGGGCTGACCAACCAATTGAAACTTTTAATTCTTTTTTTCTTGAGCCACAGAGGCTAGGCCAAGCACTTGGAATTCCCGAGAACACCCTAAGGATGTTCAACGAAGCAAAAATTGGCGCATGGTTTTGCCTGCTTAAAGCTTGATTCTTCTTTTAATCCATAATATCTATAAGCTTTATTTTAGCTATTTTAGTTCATTTTTTTTCTCCACTATTATATTTTAGGCATCTAAGCTGCTCACCTTCTTTAAAAAGCTATATGGAATGCTCATGCATTAGGAGGCTTATGCATTATATGTAAGAGTGTCTTTGGTCTTTGAACTTAATTAGTTTTTTTTTGTCATGTAACTTTGTGTTTTACAATTATGCAGATCCATGTTTCCTTGCGAGAAGAGGATTACATTGGTGGACCATAAGTATTCATCATGGGTACCCCTAAGTTTTTATTTTTTAAGCTATTATATTATTCATGGTAGATATTTTAGGGCGAGAGAGACTTATTATGCCTAAGAATTCTGGAATACATTCAATGGTCTAGTGGCCATTATTCTGGTTGGCTCGCATGGTATTGATTTTTTGTTCCGCATATATTTGTTATTTTCTTGTCCTTTATATGGTAATTTCTTGTCATGACTAGATATTTGTGGCTAGAGATACAACAGTAGAATCCAAGGATTCACAAAATGACCTCTGGTCAAAGATATCGAGAGATGAATAAATGAGATATGCATTCGAGGAGTGTTATCATAGTATTAAAGTTATTTTGATGTCTATACTTGATAAAGGACATCTGTGGTAGTGTTTATATTTTGCCATTATCTTTGTTGGGTGTTGATTTCCTATCTTCTCTTTGTATTAATTGAATGTTTCTATTAACTTTTTTTTATGGTGGTGAGAATCTACAAGGGTACACATGAGAGTATTAGGAAAAAGAAACATATAGACAAGCTTCAGGTAATTTTTCAAATAATTTACTATGTGCACTCATTACAACCACCTAATTGATACTTCATTTCTTAAAAATTCTGAAGTAGATTCCTTTTTAAACATCAAAGAGTTGACTTGTGTAGTTTAACTGAATATGCCTTATGGGTAGCAAAATTGTGGGACACTTTGTGATGGTGAATGCTGCAAAACATCTAACGCTAGTAACCTTGGAGCCTAGTTGTTGTGGATTCGAATGTCAACATTAAAGTACTTATGCTTTATTTTCTTCATAAAATATTTAAAATAGTGAATTTTCTCCAAACCAATCTAGATTGTCTTCCTAATCTATTCAAACTTCGATAATCATTTTTAATCATTCAGGTCACAACAAAGAGAATTGTAGCATGCAAGTGGGTATCTAACAATGGACAAGCTTGTATTGCTTTTGATTATATTCTGACAACAAAAGCATTTGCAAAAACACTGGTAAAATCTTTAGGGAAGAAGTTTTTTTTTCTTCATTTGATTGGGGATTTGGGCATAAGTAGCTTGTTTCTTCTTGATCAGGGTCGTTGTAGACTTCTTTTGGGATGCGATCTTTCTAATTGTCTCTAGACATAATATAGGTAAGTGTAATTTCCCGTCATAAACTTGCCATGAATTGTAAATATACTGTTAATTAGATCTCTGATATTTTTGGATCCATTGCTATTCATTGAGGGATTTGAAGCCATTTCCCCTTTCTTTGTGATGCTATTCTTTCCCGTAGTAGGAGGTGTCGATTTCGTCATATGGTTTTAGGCTTGTGTGCAGAAAATAAGATAAAGAACTTGGTGTGCCTATTTGTTTGCTACAGCAAGAGGTAGATTTTATTTCGGGAATGAATCAAGAAATTATTCAAAATGTTAGGGGTCCTCTAAGTGAATCCAAACTCTTACAACCATTGTCATGGTGCTCCTTATGTTGGTCTACTTATTTTGGTAAAATCTTCCAGTTAATGATAAGATAACATCTATTGAATGTTGTAGAGTTTATTCATTTATACCTAATTCTATTCTTTTTGTTTGCAAAAAATAATTAGGTGAATTAAATGAATGTTCATCCATCATAGATTAAAAATCTTACCTTACATAACAGTGATGGAGATGTAGTACAAAAGCAAGACAATATGTCTAGTAATGATAAAGGTTACGTATAGAAGATAGTAACAGTTTACAACAAAGTGTGTTGAGCCATAACTTTCTACTTAGCATCCATCACCAACCAAAACATGAATCATTAGCATTCTCAAATATGCATTTGATTTTTTTTTTAGCTTAGCCAATCTATCCCAAGAAATGATTCCTTCGTCTCGTGAGCATCATGATCCTAGTATCTTTGTTTTTGAATATGATGCCTTTATGAGCTAATTGAATCAACCATAGCCAATCGTGACTAAACATGTTCAATATTAAATTTGTTTCCTAAGTTTCCACCAAGCCAATCAAGAGCATTAGGTTTGTATGTATTTAAAATTAGCTAGAAGTAAAACAATTCTATTTCCTATTACAAGTTTGAAAGTTGCATATTTTTCTGATAGGAGAAATAGATCTTGCACAATCTTCGTCAATGCCAAGTACCCTTGCAATGTTATATGCCCTTGATGGATCTTCAAGTATGTAAGATAACTGGTATTTAATCTTCTTTGGTAATTGGTTTGAATTTTTTCCAACCTCATTTGGTTTACATATGATTTAATCTTTAGGAGAAGCTCTTTTACAATCTCCTCATTGACCATGTGGAAGAATTGCTTCCAATTGTTTACACACCTATTGTCGGAGAGGCATACCATACTCTATCAGTTTGATTGAGAAGTAAGTTATTATGTTGCTTGACTTGCTTCCTAAATCCAATTACTGAAATTTATGGAATAAATTGAGTTTTCAAAGGAAGGATTCTTGAGGTACTAATAAACTGGCCTGAAAGGAATATTCATATTATTGTGGTCATAGATGGTGAGCGGATCTTGGGTCTTGGGAATCTTGTTTGTCAGGTAATATTATACTCAGATTTATTTTGATCCATTATGTTGGGATCTTTTTCATATGGACTTTTGACTTGTTAAATTACAATTTTATAGGGCATGGGAATTCCCATGGGCAAACTTGCTATATATACTGTAGTTGGCGGAGTCTGTCCATCCGCCTTGAGTTGTATTTAGCCTTTTATTTCTGTATGATTCTTGTCATATATAATGTTTTCACATGCTAGTTTCTGAAGAAGGTTCTAGTTTTTTTGTTCTTAAAACAAATTGATACTTTGAAGTGTTTGCTTGTCACTATTGATGTGGGGACCAACAACGAAGAGTTACTGAATGAAGAATTTTATATTGGGTTGAGGTGAAGAAGGGCTACTGACCAAGTAGTTTTATTTCTTCTAATTTATGTAAATGTCTTACTGGTTTTCTCCTTTTTCTTCTAATTTATGTAAATGTCTAACTGGTTTTCTCCTTCGTATTTAGGAATATGTAGAGTTACTAGAGGAATTCATAAATGCTGTGAAAAAGAGATATGGAGAAAAAGTACTAATTCAGGTATGGATCAAGTCTTTGTAGTTGCAGATTTGCTTTTTGTTTTCTTTTTATGCTATTTTGATCTTAAATTTGTCCCGTTTTATATTTTTAATTCAAAAACTTTTTCAATCATAATGCATTTGAACTCCTTGCTAAATGCCATAAAAGGCTTCTTGTTTTATATTTTTAATTCGAAAATTTTTTCAATCATAATGCATTTGAACTTCTTGCTAAATGTCATAAAAGACTTTTTGTCTTTAATGATGAAATATTTTTTGTCTTTAATGATGAAATATACAAGTAATTGATTTTAGCTCTACTATTTTAGACTTCAGGATCTTCCTTTATAGTTGTTTGAAATTGTTTAACTTGATTTACTCACATCCACATGTTTATGAACCATTCAATATGTTTTTTCTCATTCCAGGGCACAACTTCTGTTGTGGGCTTTTTGGTGCTTTAAAAATAGTTCTTGGAACATTGGCAGAACACATTTTCTTATTCCTCGATGCTGGGGAGGCTTTACTCCTAATCTCAATTGGTTTATTGAATGTGTTTGCATTTGGTCTATTGAATGTATTTGAATTTGTTTTTTTTACTTGTGTATTTTTGTATGAACATCTATGTTTCCCATTCTGGGAGTATGAATTCCTATTTACTTATGCTTCGTCCTTGTATTTCATATTTACAAATCTTGTAATGCAAATAATTATATGAGAAATAGATATAGGAAGATCTTGTCTATTAGGATTTTATTTATTAGGTGGGCTTTTGCTTCTTTAAAAAGAGGGTAGAAGATGATTTTTCCATTTTGTACTTTGGATTTAAATCTGCTGTTTGCCATAATTTTGCTATGCTACTAGTGTTAAGTGTATATGTTGCATTTTTTGTGACTTTAATTTTTGCACTATGCAGGTACATGTTTCAAGAGTATTTTAACTAATCTCAATTAAATATTTGTTCTGTTTATTGAAATATTTCTTTGAATCTTTTCCATATTTTGATTATCAATACAGGTTGGTACCATAGCTCTTGAGATGTAGAAGTAGGTTTTGAACTTAGTCTTTTGGTTATGCGCATGAACAACGTTTTGTATGTGCTGATGATTTTAGATACTTGCTCATCTGGTTGTGGATTTCTTATGGCTGTTGTAGACAAAAGCTCAATTGGAAGAGGCTCGCAAGAAGTTATGAATGGTTGATTCTAATGTAAGGAAGAGATTCTTGGACCTTGGTTATATTTATTACAAGCATTCAACTTTTATTTGTTTTACTTTTGTTGTTCATTGTTTGCATTGTGATACCCTTTCCAGGGCTTAATTGTGAGCTCATGCAAGGATTCCCTTCAACACTTTAAACAACCTCGGGCGCATGATCATGTGCTTGTCAATAATCATTTAGATGCTATCAAAGTATTGTAGCCTCAAGTGTCATTTTGGTTTCTTGGCAGGTGGTTTCATATGCTAAATGTCTACCATGCACTTGTATATTTTCTCTCTTACTATGTGTGACTCTTAAGCTATATCATTGTTGATGATAAGAGTGCTTTCTCCAACTCAGGTTTACTCTTTTAAAGTGGCTTCTCTAGTGGTCATGTTTTCATTTAGTTGTTCTTATACAAGTATATATTATAACACTAATACTTTATCTTATTTTTGCTGTCTGAAGTTTGAACAAATTACAGCGGACTTTCTGCTTGTAAATTTGCCTACACTAATTTTCAAATTTTCCTTTATTTATTCCCGTTCAATTTCTTAGGCTATCAATTATTGGGTCATCCGGAGGGGAAAAACTTTCACTAAGTAGTTGAAACGATGGCTACTTTTAATGAGGTTAGCTTCCACACTCAGACCTCTACCAAATCCTTACCATAATGCATTTTTGCAATTTAATGAGGTTCCCTTGCATTGATTACAGAAACCCATAATAGTGTCTCTATCCAACCCTACCTCTCAATCAGAATGCAGTGCAGAATAGGCATATATATATGGGGAGTAAGGTAAGTTTTCTCCATCTTTTTGCAACAACAGTTGCATAATTCATATTCATGATTTACTATGGTAGTTAACTTTTCTGTTGGTGAGGAATTTAAGCTTTCATTCACATGGTCGAGAAATATTTGCTAGTGGGAGTCTGTTTGATCCAATTGAATTTGATGGAAAAGTTCTCGTGGTAGGACAAGTTTAAATTTTGAAAATTTTACAAACTAACCTTTGGTGTTTCACTTTCTTCCAGTCAAATAATGCATATATTTTCTCCGGATTTGGCCTTGGGTTGGTGATCTCCTAAGCAACCTGTGTGCACGACGACATGATGCTTGCAACTTGTAAGTTCACAAGTTGAATCACTGTCACTATATTTGTATTTTTGTATATTCAATATTTCAATGTTCCATATACCATAACCCCATCAGGAACATCTTTAATCAACTTCAAATTTTACTTTTCCATATATTCCATAAAACTATGGAAAGTAGAATAATTGTGGTAACTTTTGTTGGACAACAGAAGCTTTAGCTCAAGAAATGGTCTACCCATCATTCCCAAACATTAGGAAGATATCTATTGTTCATATTGCTGTGAATGTTGCAGAAAAGCATATGAATTCAATGAGTTTCTTCTTCTCTTTATTCTGAATGCATAGTCTACCTTAAATTGCGCTAAACTATCTATTGTGCTTTAAGGATTGGTGAATGGATACCCACATCCCATGGACTTGGTCAAGTATGCGGAGAGCCTCATGCAGATGATTGGACAAGAGCACTTTTTGAATATTAGCAGTAAGTCAGGTGTTTTATGAATGCATTTTCTAATTATTTGATCCATCCATTTTACAATGTTAACTCAGAGTTAGATTTGTGTTTTTCTTTTTGTTTTCTTTTTCTTTTTCTTTTTCACATTAGAATTTATTTGTGTTGGTGAGTCCTTTTGAGTGTTTCCTTCTGTTTGATGACTGTTGGTACTTCTGTCTCAAAGGAGATGATGACCTTCTTAAGTGGGTTTTTATAATATTTTTATGCTTTTTCTGACTCACAATTCACCTTTGGTGCTATTTTCATTCCTAAGCATCCAACATGGTTCATCCTTTGAAATACACTCCGAATAGAACATCAGAACAAATGTACATAGAAAAATCAAACCATCCATGAATGCAAACAAATATATTGTCATGCTTTCAACTAAATCACAATGCAAGGATTAAGAGAGGGCTAAGAAGCTGTAGTGGATTGCCGCCACCACGATTTGTTCCATGAGCGTGAAGGATAAATGTTGCACTGCCCCGCCGTGCACGTAGTGAAATGCAATGGCAATGCAATCTCCCTCATCTCCTTGAGCCAAAATAGGCTTCCAACAACATGTTTTAGGGAATGGGAATTCCTGCGAGCAAATTTTCTTTATATACTGTTCTTGGTGGAGTTGGTTCATTCGCTGTGAGTTGTATTTAACTTTTTATTCTTTTCATATATAATTTTTTCACATGCAAGCTTCTGTTCTTAAAACAAATTGATAATTTACAGTGTTTGCCTATCACTATTGACTTGGGGACCAACAACGAACATTTGCTTTAATGATCAATTTTATATTGGGTTGAGGCGAAGAAGGTCTATTGACCAAGAATTGTTTGGAAGCATATGTTTGATTCTGCTAATTTATTAGAGTAATTAATGAATGCTCTGAAACAAAGATATGGAGAAAAAGTACTCACTCAGGTTAGTGACTAAATCAATTTTTATGGTTTTGCAGATTTGCTATTTGTTTCCTATTTATGCTATTTTGATCTTAAATTTCTTCTGTGTTATATTTTAAGACTGCCAACCATAATGCATTTGAACTCCTTACCAACTAGAGTAAAATACATCTTGTCTTCAATGATGTATATAGGTAATTGATTTTAGCTAGTACTCTTGTGCTCTCTCCATGCAAACTGTATTTTGCTTTGTCCAATATTATTTTATTTAGCTTTTTTTCTTCTATAAAATGTTCATCTACTAGAAAAATTGTCGAGGGTTCCATCAAACTTTGGACTTTCTACTTTGTGTGCCTTGAAATCTTAAATGATAATGCATTTACATAATGTTGAGGCACAATTAGAGGATGTGCTTTCGATTTATTTAAAACACATTATCAATACTTTGTGTGCCTTCATTATAATGAGTCTTTTTTCGGTTTATTTCTTTCTGTCATTTTATTTATTTTTCTTAGTAATGTTTTCTTAATTAGTTTAACTATCACCCCAATCCACTTTTTCTCTTCATGCAATTTATCTTCTTAACTGCTATTAATGGAAAACTCAAAGCTTGGTGCTATAATTATTTGGTATTCAGAGTTAATTATGATGCTCTTAGCCCTCCTCGATTGATCAAGTTCCTCTCCTTGGTTGGGACGGATATGACTTCAAGTATTATGGTTTTCTTATTAGTCTTCTAACCGAAGGATTGAGTTACTTGCTCGGACACAAAGGGATTTTTGATATTCATGGCATCCCTGCATTCTTGTGGTATCTTGGATCTTCTTATTATTTCCTCCCGAGGTATTCTTGGTATTCATGGTATTTCGACAATTCTGGTATTCATGGTATTCTCGGGTTATTCTAAATCTTTTCTTATAACACACTAGACTTCGGTTGGGATGGATACGACTTCTGGTATTTATTGTTTTCTTTTTACTCTCCTGACTAAAGGATCAAGATTCTTGCTCGGACAAGAAAAGATTTATGATATTCATGGCGTTCTTGACATTCTTGTGGTATCTTGGATCTCCTTATTATTTTCCTCTTAGAGTATTCTTGGTATTCATTTTACTCTGGTATTCATGGTATTGTGGCACTTTTGGTATTCATGGTATTCTCGGGATATTCCTTATTACTCTCTCAACCCTGGTCGGGACGGTTATGCTTCTGCTATTTATGGCATTCACATGGTATTCTTGGTCTTCTTATTATTTTCCTGACCTAAGGATCGCGTTCCTCTGCTCTCATTCATCAAGAAAGCAAGGTATTTCTATTATTTGTGTCATTCGTAGCATTTTGGTGGCTTCTTCAGTCTTCCTAAAGCTCCGTTACCCCACAGGGTGGAACAGACATTTAGATATTTCGACATTCTATGGATTTCTGTGTATTCTTATCATTATTCTCCCGACAGAGGGATTGAGCTTCTTTTTTGGGCCAGGATTATAATTATAATCATAATTTAGGTATTCTGAACATTTTTATTTTTGGCAGTATATGTTGATCCTGTGTACTTGATACTTGCTAATTTCTCCCTTACCGTGTTGCAATTGCATCAAGAATTTTGAATCAGTAATGTTGTACTTTGTTTTTTTGCAGTTCTTGGAATTTGCTTCAACTCTGAAATGCTTGGTTCATGTTGATATTATCGCAGCCGTTGCACATTCTGATTGTGTTGTGATTGCTATTGTTCAGATTCAAAAGTATAAGAAATTGAAACTGTTGTAGCCAGCAAAGTTGTTGGTGATTTGAGACCAGTTTTTCCAACTACTAGAATTATACTTTAGCCTACTAAGTGAACAACTTAATATAAAAAGTGTCGTAATTCTCTACTGCCTAATTCATGCTATAATTTCTAAAGATTCTTATAAGTTGTCGTGAATAGTTAGAAATTTCTCTTAGTACTATTACTTTAGGATTTTTCATACTTTTATTTATTAGGATGAGATTACAGAAACAACCAGATTTAGTGTTTGCTTTCTTGCAGGTTGAGTCTCTCTAGAGTTTGAAGTAGTGTCACCAACATAACAAGTTAAAAAAACATTATTTTTCTTATCATTTTCTTGTCCTTATTTGTTGTAACTTTGTTTATGTTTATATATATTTTGTTTTTTTTCTTATAATTATTTTTTAGGTGTTTGAGTACCCTTTTAAGGAGTTGACAATGTTGGGGCTATGCTTGGGTTGGCTCAACATCATTGTGATTCCAATCTAATATTGCAAATATTTTTGAGGCAATCTACTTTTTTTTTTGTACTTGATTGTTGCTCTATTAGATAGTGAGGAGGGATAATAATGGAATTGCCATTTTTACTACAAGTTTATTTTTTGTTCTTAAGATTTTATAATAAGTATTTGTTTTCTTAATTTCATTTTTTTTACATCATGTGACTCCGTTATATATCTTAGACGACCTTTAAGAAATTGATCAATTCAACTTTAAATTTGAATTAGAATACATTTTTTTTACTCTGCTTAGTGAAACAATTACTTAGTTTTAGTATTTCTACCTGCATTTGATTGTTCAACATATCCGTCGTCTATATTGTACAAATGTGGCGTATGTGACAGTCTTACTTTAGTGATTACAGGCTGGTAGTGGATGCATGCATGAAGCTATTTTTCTTGTTGCCTTGGGAGCTTTAAACTCTGTAATGGCTTTCTGTCCCGATGACTATTGCTCTTTTGTAATTTGGGAGCTTGCTTTTCTAGGTAGATAAGATTTCTATACTTGTATGTAACAATTTGCTTGATATATGTGATATTATCATTTTTTTTTGGATCTGCACTAGACTTCAACACTTACTTAATAATGTATTTTAACATGTTTTAGGGGACAGGTCCAACAACACATGCCATTATTGATGAAGATTGCATTGTTTGTATAGATCTACTTGAGGGTTTCCTTAAGCCCCTGGGGCTATGGTGCAGCGGTAGGGCGACTAGTCGTTATCCTAGGCATCCGCGGTTCGATCCCTAGTTACGGCGTATTTTGCAGGAATTTTTTCTCCAAATGGGGTGCGAACCCTGGGATGCTGGGGTTATAGACTACTGCGAGCGCTTCCCGATTTACCCTGGTGACCGGTGGGAAACTTTCGTGGGGCTGGGCCGGTCACCCCAGGTTCGTCTGCTACCTGGTCCAACATACTTGAGGGTTTCCTTATGGAACATTTTGAAGGGTTTTAAATTAATTGATATGCTTTATGAAAATAGTTGTTCTTGTTTATTTTTTATGTTTTGTGAAAACTAGTTATAGGAATGATTCAGTGGTTTACTTTTTCAGGGTCTCAGAGTTCTTGTCTATTAGGTCATGATAGGTACTCATAAAATATTTTTAGTAATTTTTTTGTGATTTTATTCTCTCTTTATCTCTTTACTTAGTAGTGCCTTTTGATTTGTGTTGCAGTTGCTAGATTGTATATTTTGTTATCCAAGTTGGATTGTTTGGAAGGTTGCTTATGAAGCTAATTGCAAAATTAACTCTTCTTCGGCAATTTTGTTGGAAAATATTTTTCATGAATTCTGGTGTTGTTTGTCTTTTGTTTCTCACAATTGAAGCATACGTAAGTGTTGTGCTTCTTACAATGCATCTGTTCACTTTGTAATTTAGTATATGGTCAATTATGATCTACTGGGTTGTTTCCTTCGGTGCCTCCAAATTGAAAATGACTTACTTTGTATGGGTGAGGTATATGGACACCTAGATCTGCTTAACCCTATGTTGCCGCTTGATATTGTGATGTGTTTAATATTTAGATTCATGCTATTTGATGCTTATACTCTTGTCGGAGTCATACAAGGTTTAGGCTTCTTTTATTGGTCATTATGTTTCTCTTCTAGTTCTATCTTTTGGTTTGTTTTCATTGCCTAGTTGTTACTAGTGTTTGTTTTTCACTTTTGGTGCTATATCTAGTTGAATGTTTTGGTGCTATAGAAGGTAGGTGTTTTTCTTTTTTGTTCATTTTGGTGTTGCTAATTTGGCTGTTGTGAAATACTATATTGGACATGTTTAAGAGTTCCCTTGTCTTATTACCTATTGTAACAAGAGCTCATTCTATTTCTAGCTGCCTCATTGGAACCTTTTTGTTCTTTGTTGCACTTTGATCCTGCTTTTGGCTTTCACTCTGTATGACATTTTTTTTCCAATTCCTTTTTTTTTCTTAATCAAGTTATACTTGGAATTGATGTTTACTAAAAGCTATACATTTTTAGTGGCTCCAAAGGAATTTGCAGAGACATGATTATAACATAGTGGATATTGTATTTGTAAATCTTGAGAGGCTCCAAGGTAATGTCATTTGCCAATCTTCTATTTTTCATTCTATAATACTTTGTCTATGTTTTAGGTGTCATTGAGAATATGAATATCAACTAATTATCTGCAATCATGTAGCCATCACTGGTTTACTTGTAGCCATATCAAAAGACAAATATCGACATTTGCAATGTTTAGTTTTACCAAGATATTAAATATTACATTTTTATTGTAGAGACCATAAATTTCATTGTATTTTTCTCGCACTAAAGACTAGATAGATTATATATTTGATGAGCAGTTTCTTTTTTCATTTCCTCGGATTTTTCATCTACTTTTATCCTTCTAGGATTCAAGCACACTGGAACAATTTGCAAGCACACGTTGAACGACCATATCCCTTAATGATTTGTTTATTAAATTTGAAAATGTAAGTTTCTTTCTTGTTTAATTGATGCAAAATATATTTTTATATGACTCATAGCCCATTGAATTTGTTTTGCATTTTGAACACTTTAGCACTCTCCCAGATCATTCAATACATATTATGCTTATAGAAAATGAAATTAATGTGAGATAGTTGACAATTTTTTGGGTCACATGACTATTTTCAGTTTCTTCATGTTGTCCGGCAAATATTTCTTTCTCTGAGTTAATTGGAATTTATAGCCAATATTATGATCCATTATGATGTTTCGTGTAGGCATTGCCTTAAGCATTTTGTTCTTATTATTAGGATACCTAAATTCAACCACCCAAACATTCTCCAGTCCCAATATACTGCACCTTTTAGTTATTTCATTACGCAACACTATCTTTTTTGAATGTTTTAAAGCATCATGTTTTACTTTTACTCTGCCCAAAAAATTGGTTTCTATTTGACATGTAAACACATTTGAAGTTAAATTGATTCGTGATGTGAACATTCTATTCTTGCAAATATATCTTTTGCTTTTTGGCTAGGAATTAGATGTGATATAATTTGAAATGCATTTTGTGGTGTATTGAACGTCAGAAAATGATCATTGTGTTTTTATAGCCATTGAGTGTACACATGATCACTTATTTTGTTACTACCAAGGCATGGAGTTTGTTTATTCTCCATAAGTTAATTGGATTTCTCACTTAAATTTTACCCCTCCTGTTGACTTGGAGTCTGATGGATGTGTGTGCTTGTAACATTGAAATAAAGCTCGTGAAACATATAAAAAAAGTCTCTTTTGGTGAAATAAGGTTACCATGTTGAAGATATCAGAAAATTTGTTATCTTGGCCTATTTTACTTTGTAAATTCATTTTTTCGATTCTTTCTCCCAACTCCATACTCCATTTTGGTGTAAATAACGATCATAACATAATGTTAGCAATTGTTTTTTCTTTGTATGCTTATCTAGATATTTAGATACTTGAAGGGCCATTATCTATAAAACAAGGAGTTTATGTTGCTGACATTTCTAGTCAACCGAATGGAAGTATGCTGCTAACATTTCTAGGCAACCGAAAGGAAGTATTAAGGTTCATAGTGATCAAGATGGATTGGTAGGCTTACATGACTTAACCTGTACTTTATCAAGATTTTAAATTTGTGCAAAATAAAATGTTCCTTCCCTTATCAAAGGGGAGTGCACCAACTGACCTTTCTGTACAGAGAGATAAGTAAAAAAGAATCCATAAACATGGTGAAGAAAGACACAGGAAAGGGTAGGAGGAAGAATGGTAAATCTTATTGAAGACATGATTGTTTTGCTACTGATGTTAAATAGTAACATGTATGTTTTTATAGTTCATGTGGAGAAGGCAAAGACAACCAAGGAGGAAGTGAGGGATTTGTTGCTGAAGGTGGAAACAACTATTCGTCACAGGGGTAAGGTTGTTCAAACAAATCTCTTAGTTATGCTTAGGACTCTTGGTCAGATGGCTATTGCTAATCCAATATTTACTCATGGCAGCTACCTACACCGGTATGTCATTGAATATGTCTTACTTTTTTTTTTGCCTTCCTACTTCAACCTTTCTTATTGGTACAACTGAAGTTTTTTTCATAATCTATTAATGGAAATAATTGTCATTAGTGACTGTGGTTTTAGTTATAGGTAACATTTTTGCAACATAGATTTAGTTTGCCATTTTATTTCTCATCCACAAACAATCTGCTGCAATGAATTTGATCTATTATTGCATTGATCAATTGTTGAGATGTTGGATTGGAGACTACGTAATCTTGGTCGTTGTCTAGCCCACCTTTTTCTAGTTGGGCATACGAGATAGTTGTTGCATTGCGTTTTATTTCTGCAAAAGATGTACATGCTGAAGGTAAGTTCCTAAAGGACCTTCATTGGGTATTTTTGAGCAAATCGTTAATGGTCCATCAGTGACTTGTAAAGTCGGACCACTTCTAGTTTCGTTTACTTTTATATTTTAAGTTTATTTTTGTCTAAATTTAGTTATCATCGAACTTTTCTAGTTGCTAACTATTCTTTTAGTTGGCTTCATTTCTGCAAGGTAATCGAACATATTTTGCTTTCTCCCAAGAAGACCTTCTGTGCCTCCATTGCTACTACACCTGGGAATTTTGATATTACAAACACTTCTGACCTATTTTCTAGTATTAGTTTGTTGTTACCATATTATCTCCCAATATATTTTCTTTACAACTTGTTCTCACAGTTTCTTCTCTTTATTGCTAGTGTAATTTTAGTTTATATTAGTTTTAACATTTAGCTCATGAGCAGTTTGCTAAATTCAGTGTCAATTCTTTTGATTCATATGCCCTCTCTTATATACGTTAAAAATGATAGGTCCTATCGTAAGAGTGTTCATCGAGGTACCTCTTAGGCTACGTGGGTTAAGGCAACAAAGCGAGCTTTATGATTTGATTACAATTTAGGGTACAATGCATTGCTAACATATTATGATATCGTGAACTTGCGCTTTATGTAATATGCTCCTTAATAGATATGTCCTTGGAGAGGCCTTGGAAATGGGGAATATCTCCTTCAGCTAAATCATTTGCTTTTCCTGTTAAAGGTGG